>JAEQBA010001062.1:0-299388 GCA_019434445.1 Phalangium opilio | reverse complement strand
AAATCGCTGCCGTTTGTGGAGCCTACAATTGATGATATACCAACCGAATGAGAATAAAAAATAAATTGTTGGCTATCAAAAACTGCGAGACTATGGACGAGCTTATTGAGAAAGCCGATGTGGCATCCGACTTGCGTAATGTAAGTGGAAGTACCAGGCCTTTAAGACGTCTGACCGACAAAAATGATCTCTTCGACGATCTTCTCCACTATTGCGCCGTTGGCCGACTTACAAAAAGCATTGAAGGAATGAAAGAAGGATTGTCCAAGTCTGGAGTTTTGGAAAAAATGGAGCAGTTTCCTCACTTGTTCCATGATTTATTTTGTGAAAATGACGAGAAATTGACCACCGACACACTCCGAAAATTATTTAAAAATATAATGTACTCGGATAGAGGAAGTAATCAATATGCATTAGAAATGCAAGTCGTTTCCTTTTTTTGGGAGTACTTGGAATTGTGTGCTGAAGTGGGAAGTCAAGTGTCACTTGAAGATATTTTAATTTTCTCGACTGGTGCGAGTTCTATCCCCCGTTAGGGTTTAATACGCAACCAAGCGTTGGTTTTGTTCGAAGGCCTTTAGGTTACATAGAACAAGACGATTCTTTGCCGTTAGATCCAAATAGTGAAGTCCGACCCAAAGCGATATTTACCAACAGCGAGCTCCTGCAGTTTGACAATCAATTTGCCAATTTACAGTTCTTTTGAAAAATTCAAAGAAAATATGGATTTTGGAATTGGAAACACAGCTGGCTTTGGTATGCCTTAGGGTTAACAACGCAATTTACGTCAAAAAGTGTGATTCGAAGACGCAGAAAAGGGGTTACTGCTTTCATTGAGATCTGGAAAAATGTTTTGCAAATAAGTTATTTGCCCTAATTTTGGTACAGAAATTTCAGACCAGATGTGATGGTATAGGAGGATTTCCGCTTCGAAATGTTGGATGTGAATGAAACAGTCTATTATTATGTGGCAAATTATAGTCTCGCCATAAAATTATTCAATTTGTTTTAAATACTGAAACCCCCTATTTTTGCAATTTCAATAACTAAAGAGACAATGGAAAATTTCAACTTGACAAGTGTTCGAGTTCTTTTTTGTTTTTTACCTATTTCTTAGTTTATAGTAGTGTAATTTTTTCCTTCACTTATAACTAGACAACTGGTCAAATGTCGTTTTCTGCTGTACTTATCTATCCAAATGGACATTTAAACGAAGTGAATATTAACAAACATTTCAGAAAATACAAGTACAAATATAAATAAATCAAAACATATTTTTGTAATGCTAATTGCAAAAGATATTTAGCAATACGGTTTCAATATAAATGTAAAGCACATCATTTAATAAAGCTACATTTCACTGCATCCACTTTTTTATGTGTATGATAGCACTGAAGCATTATTAAAATAGAAATGGATATAAAGAACCAGACATCAAAACCTATTTGAAATTTAAGTATACGATGTGGTATTTTGAAATATACTACGTCTCTACGACAAAATTTATAAATGTAAAGTTCTTATTAATAAAGCTAATGAACATTCATAAGTTAAACACTACAAAGAGTATTTTACATATAAGATTGGAAGGTCGAGCCCCTGGCAAGACATTTGAAAAGAGGAGCTGTATTTTTGTTGTTTCTAGATCCGGTTATCCGTCACTGCCTGTATCACAAAGCTTGGCACTGAATGAGATATTGTGTCTACTTTATTGTGTTACCTTCGTTAATTAAGCCCTTGCGCGGCGCCGATTTTTATTTTTCGTTTGGCAATTTAAGTTGCCGAATTTTCTCAACTGAGAGCGCTGTTAGCTGAACTTAAAGAATTTGAAATATTCATTCTCGCACTTGGAATTTTAAATATTCATTTTCGAGCGCGTAAAATAGAGAAAAAATAAGAAGTCTCGTTTCTTAAAAGTCGCCACCCTTCGAAACTACCGCGCACAGGCCAGATTAACGTAGGCAACTTTAATAGTGAAGGCAGTTAGGGCAAGGAAACTAGTGGTTTAAAATTAGGTCAAGTGCGTACGATTTTTAAGTACTACAATACATTTACTAATTAAATCTTCACAAAATTACGATTATGGGACTATAAATTAAATTATTACTAACCTGAGAAAGCTTAGCACATGATCATACAGAGCAGACGGGCTTGACTAATTTGTAAACATCTTGTATCAGATCTACCACATCTGTACTATTTAGCTAATTTTTGCACCGTGTCTCTAAAAAATACTATATAATGTAGGTCCGCGGTTTTGTCTAACAGACCCTTTTTTAGTCTACACTATTCAGAACTCATTAATTTGGCAAAAGTTCTAAAAATAGTTGGACGGTCTCGATCGTATGTAATTCTGAACATCCACTGTTCAGATTTCATTCTTCTTTAGTAAGAATTTTAACTTTTATCAGTTTAGTAAACGATAACAGTCTACAGATTAGTCAATCACAGAGAAGATATTTATAATAACGTCAAGACAACGGAAGAAGAAAAGTAATACTTATAGATCCATTTAAAACGTACCCTTCTACTCCTTATATATTAAACTAGCACACATAAGCCTCGTTTTTAAATTACTAGAAGTTAATTAGACTTGAAGTGCCTGTGATTGAAAGATTTCTATAAAGGACTTTTCTGTCCCCCAGAAGGCAATAATACGTCTCACCCAAAACCTAGTAGGCACTACCTCCCTTAGAGCCTTCTTTTTAGTGTACTCCATTTATGACACAAGATAGGTGGTAAAAAACCACTCCTCAAGTGCTGGCGAGATTTTCTTTCTATAATTCTTACTAACGAAACAACTATGCAAGACCGCGTTTCTCATTTGATGGCCTTTGACAAGTGACACGTTGGAGGATTTCGTGTAGTAACAACATAGATGATAAACACCAGGATCAGATGGCCGAGGGAAAGCTTGCCGCGCTTTGTAAAAACTTGAAAAACAGGGTAGGCTCTACTTCCGGAAACCAGCGCATGCGTACAACATAGAGTCATGAATAAAGAATGCACGTGAGGAAAAAAATTTCCTCACGAGCATTCTTTTGAGTTTTTAAATAAACATTAGGCCTATCAGCTATCATCTTATAGTATCACATGAGCATATCTTGGCACTATGGCTTTAACTGACTCAACAACGTCCTAAAATGCTGACAGCCTGATAAGTTTGGCATCGAATTGGTTCGTATATTTTCAAATAAACAAAATGGTCTCTTGTCTTTAAAGAAACAGAAATTAAAGAAAATAATTTGTAAAAACATTTGTGCAGTGCTAGTTGCCACGGGACAGCGCGAATAACGACCAGGCAGACCTCATCTGCGCATAAGCGGAAGTCAACTGCAAACCCCCCCCCTCCGGGCACAAGCGCGGCATAGAGAGATCGGTACGCGACAATTTGGTCTCGCCGTTATGGTCTCGCCGTTTTGGTCTCGGGACAAATGGGTCTCGGGACTATTGGGTCTCGGGACAAATGGGTCTCGGGACAATTGTGTCTCGGGACAATTGTGTCTCGGGACAAATGGGTCTCGGGACAAATGGGTCTCGGGACAAATGGGTCTCGGGACAAATGGGTCTCGGGACAAATGGGTCTCGGGACAAATGGGTCTCGGGACAATTGGGTCTCAGGACAAATGGGTCTCGGGACAAATGGGTGTCGGGACAATTGGGTCTCGGGACCTAACCCAACCCAACATTGTTTGGGGGTAAGAAGATTATTTATATGAGTATTAAAAGCCCGCCTCTTACCACGAACAATTTATTAGCAATAATAGAAATATTTTAGGAAATGTGTCAGATAATTAATAGGAGAATATTTTGGAAAAGGTGGCAGCAGCTAACTATTAGAAGAATATTTGGAAAAGGTGGGAGCTAATTAGTAGGAGAATGTTTTGGAAAAGGTGGCAGCTAATTAATAGGAGAATATTTAGGAAAAGGTGGCAGCTAATTAATTGGAGAATATTTAGGAAAAGGTGGCAGCTAATTAATTGGAGAATATTTTGGAAAAGGTGGCAGCTAACTATTAGGAGAATATTTTGGAAAAGGTGGCAGCTAATTAGTAGGAGAAAGTTTTGGAAAAGGTGGTAGCTAATTAATAGGAGAATGTTTTGGAAAAGGTGGCAGATAATTAATAGGAGAAAATTTTGGAAAAGGTGGCAGCTAATTAATTGGAGAATATTTTGGAAAAGGTGGCAGCTAACTATTAGAAGAATGTTTTGGAAAAGGTGGGAGCTAATTAGTAGGAGAATGTTATGGAAAAGGTGGTGACTAATTAGTAGGAGAATGTTTTGGAAAAGGTGGCAGCTAATTAATAGGAGAATATTTCGGAAAAGTTGGCAGCTAGTTAATAGCAGAATATTTTGGAAAAGGTGGCAGCTAATTAATAGGAGAATATTTAGGAAAAGGTGGCAGCTAATTAATTGGAGAATATTTTGGAAAAGGTGGCAGCTAACTATTAGGAGAATATTTTGGAAAAGGTGGCAGCTAAATATTTGAATATTTTGGAAAAGGTGGCAGCTAGTTAGTAGGAGAATGTTTTGGAAAAGGTGGTAGCTAATTAGTAGGAGAATGTTTTGGAAAAGTTGGCAGCTAATTAATAGCAGAATATTTAGGAAAAGGTGGCAGCTAATTAAGTGGAGAACATTTTGGAAAAGGTGGCAGCTAACTATTAGGAGAATATTTTGGAAAAGGTGGTAGCTAATTTGTAGGAGAATGTTTTGGAAAAGGTGGCAGCTAATTAATAGCAGAATATTTTGGAAAAGGTGGCAGCTAATTAATAGCAGAATATTTTGGAAAAGGTGGCAGCTAATTAATAGGAGAATATTTTGGAAAAGGTGGCAACTAATTAATAGGAGAATATTTAGGAAAAGGTGGCAACTAATTAATAGGAGAATATTTTGGAAAAGGTGGCGACGAATTATTGGGGCCATTGCTTTGGAAAAGGAGGCAACTAATTAGGTAACCAAATAATCACGAGACCAAACCGTCCCGAGACCAAATAATCACGATACCAAATAGTCCCGAGACCAAATAATCACGATAACAAATAGTCCCGAGTCAAAATAATCATGATACCAAATAGTCCCGAGACCAAATAATCACGACTTGAATCCGGATACCAAATAGTCCCGAGACCAAATAGTACCAAATCGGTGAGACCAATTAGTCCCGCGACCAAATCGGCGAGACCAATTCGGCGAGACCAAATTGTCCTGCTCCTTAGAGCGGTGCACTACGGAAGTGATATTTTCCGATCCTTGTGTTTATTATCTATGGTAACAAGAAGGAATATACTATAGTATATTACATCTTGGTAGTAATTAGTGCAGCTAGCAGCTAAGTTTTTTGGAAAGATATTAAAAACTAATGAAAGAATTTTTCTAATAATTATAAGATATAATAAGAATATATATAAATCCAAGATATAATACCAAATGATTTTAAAATTCAAATTATTTCATGGATTTCGTTTTTCTCGAGGTATACATTAGTTTTTCTCGACGGATTCATTCGATTTTCTCGAGGTATACATTCGTTTTTGTCGAGGTATACATTCGTTTTTCTCGAGGTATACATTCGTTTTTCTCGAGGTATACATTCGTTTTTCTCGACGTAAACATTCGTTTTTCTCGACGTATACATTCGTTTTTCTCGACGTATACATTCGTTTTTCTCGACGTATACATTCGTTTTTGTCGACGTATACATTGTTTTTGTCGAGGTATACATTCGTTTTTCTCGAGGTATACATTCATTTTCCTCGAGGTATACATTCGTTTTCTTCGACGTATACATTCGTTTTTCTCGACGTAAACATTCGTTTTTCTCGACGTAAACATTCGTTTTTCTCGACGTAAACATTCGTTTTTCTCGACGTATACATTCGTGTTTCTTGACGTATACATTCGATTTTCTAGACTTATACATTCGTCTTTGTCGAGGTATGCATTCGTTTTTGTCGAGGTATACATTCGTTTTTGTCGAGGTATACATTCGTTTTTGTCGAGGTATACATGTTTTTTCTCGACGTATACATTCGATTTTCTCGAGGTATACATTCGATTTTCTCGAGGTATACATTCGTTTTTCTCGACGTATACATTCGATTTTCTCGACGTATACGTTCGATTTCTCGACGTATACGTTCGATTTTCTCGACGTATACGTTCGATTTCTCGACGTATACGTTCGATTTCTCGACGTATACATTCGATTTCTCGACGTATACATTCGATTTCTCGACGTATACATTCGATTTTCTCGACGTATACATTCGATTTCTCGACGTATACATTCGATTTTCTCGACGTATACATTCGATTTCTCGACGTATACATTCGATTTCTCGACGTATACATTCGATTTCTCGACGTATACATTCGATTTCTCGACGTATACATTCGATTTCTCGACGTATACATTCGATTTTCTCGACGTATACATTCGATTTTCTCGACGTATACATTCGATTTTCTCGACGTATACATTCGATTTCTCGACGTATACATTCGATTTCTCGACGTATACATTCGATTTCTCGACGTATACATTCGATTTCTCGACGTATACATTCGATTTCTCGACGTATACATTCGATTTCTCGACGTATACATTCGATTTCTCGACGTATACATTCGATTTTCTCGACGTATACATTCGATTTTCTCGACGTATACATTCGATTTCTCGACGTATACATTCGATTTCTCGACGTATACATTCGATTTCTCGACGTATACATTCGATTTCTCGACGTATACATTCGATTTCTCGACGTATACATTCGATTTCTCGACGTATACATTCGATTTCTCGACGTATACATTCGATTTCTCGACGTATACATTCGATTTCTCGACGTATACATTCGATTTTCTCGACGTATACATTCGATTTTCTCGACGTATACATTCGATTTCTCGACGTATACATTCGATTTCTCGACGTATACATTCGATTTCTCGACGTATACATTCGATTTCTCGACGTATACATTCGATTTCTCGACGTATACATTCGATTTCTCGACGTATACATTCGATGAGATCTCGAATTTTGTCCGGTTTGGCGTGCCATACTATAGCCCCCATAAAAGGCCTAGCGACGCCACTCCAAGAGTGTCGCATAACGCTTTTAAGAGTGTCGCAGAACGCTTTTAAGAATGTCGCCTAACACGTTTTGTACATTTTTGGTCAATTTTAGAAATAAGTAGGTTGAAATTATAATGAAGAAGAGAAATTGCAAAGTTTAAAAATTGGTTTTAAAATTAGCAATTTACTGACGTTCCAAAATATTTTTATTTTCATATGGGTCCTTTCATGATAAACGCGGACCTTTTCCAAAAGGCTTAGCATGGTTAGGGAAGATTAGGTTATATTGCTTCAAGGTTTAAAATAAAGTGCTTCAAGGTTTAAAATAAAGTACTTAATGTTCAAATTATAGTATGCAAAACTTTAATTTACGGTGGATTATACAGTAAAATATACGTTAAATTTATACTTAATAGTGTAACTATCTGTGTTTTCAATTATACACTACTGTATTCTTCACGGCAGAATACTTTTTTCCCGGAAAACAGCAACGTTCTATTAATAATAACATATCCTGCACTTCCGTTTGAGAAATAAAAACTAGCTGTTTTTTTCACAGTCGTTAACATAAAAAACAATGTTTTGCTGTAAATTTAAAAATAAGGTAATGTAATTTCAAAAAAACAGCGACTACCTGTATATATTAAGGCTTGTTAGACGTTTTTCTGGATAACAGCATTAAACAATCAAAAACATGGTGAAAAGTATTGTTTCTTTGACATTAGTTTCTCAGTGTGTAAGCAGATTGGCGCAGTGGAAGCGTACTGGGACCAAAACCCAGAGGTCCGTGGATCGAAACCACTCTTTATTATGTTAATGCAAAGTAGCATTTGCTATTTTGATGTAAGTTAGTTTGTTCATACAATGATCATGTAAGCAGAGTGGCGCAGTGGAAGCGTGCTGGGCCCATAACCCAGAGGTCCGTGGATCGAAAAGACGCTCAGCTATGTTAATGCAAAGTAGCATTTGCCATTTTGGTATCAGTTAGTTTTTCATATAATAGTGATGTAAGCAGAGTGGCGCAGTGGAAGCGTGCTGGGACCAAAACCCAGAGGTCCGTGGATCGAAACCACTCTTTGCTATGTTAATGCAAAGTAGCATGTGCTATTTTGGTATCAGTTAGTTTTTCATATAATGGTGATGTAAGCAGAGTGGCGCAGTGGAAGCGTGCTGGGCCCATAACCCAGAGGTCCGTGGATCGAAAAGACGCTCTGCTATGTTAATGCAAAGTAGCATTTGGTATTTTGCTTTCAGTTAGTTTTTCATATAATGGTGATGTAAGCAGAGTGGCGCAGTGAAAGCGTGCTGGGCTCATAACCCAGAGGTCCGTGGATCGAAAAGACGCTCTGCTATGTTAATGCAAAGTAGCATTTGCTATTTTGCTTTCAGTTAGTTTTTCATATAATGGAGATGTAAGTAGAGTGGCGCAGTGGAAGCGTGCTGGGACCAAAACCCAGAGGTTCGTGGATCGAAACCACTCTTTGCTATGTTAATGCAAAGTAGCATTTGCTATTTTGGTATCAGTTAGTTTTTCATATAATGGTTATGTAAGCAGAGTGGCGCAGTGGAAGCGTGCTGGGACCAAAACCCAGAGGTCCGTGGATCGAAACCACTCTTTGCTATGTTAATGCAAAGTAGTATTTGCTATTTTGCTTTCAGTTAGTTTTTCATATAATGATGATGTAAGCAGAGTGGCGCAGTGGAAGCGTGCTGGGCCCATAACCCAGAGGTCCGTGGATCGAAAAGACGCTGTGCTATGTTAATGCAAAGTAGCATTTGCTATTTTGGTATCAGTTAGTTTTTCATATAATGGTGATGTAAGCATAGTGGCGCAGTGGAAGCGTGCTGGGCCCATAACCTAGAGGTCCGTGGATCGAAACCACGCTCTGCTATGTTATTGAAAAGTAGCATTTGCTATTTTGGTATCAGTTAGTTTTTCGTATAATGGTGATTTAAGCAGAGTGGCGCAGTGGAAGCGTGCTGGGCCCATAACCCAGAGGTCCGTGGATCGAAACCACGCTCTGCTATGTTATTGAAAAGTAGCATTTGCTATTTTGGTATCAGTTAGTTTTTCATATAATGGTGATTTAAGCAGAGTGGCGCAGTGGAAGCGTGCTGGGCCCATAACCCAGAGGTCCGTGGATCGAAAAGACGCTCTGCTATGTTAATGCAAAGTAGCATTTGGTATTTTGCTTTCAGTTAGTTTTTCATATAATGGTGATGTAAGCAGAGTGGCGCAGTGAAAGCGTGCTGGGCTCATAACCCAGAGGTCCGTGGATCGAAAAGACGCTCTGCTATGTTAATGCAAAGTAGCATTTGCTATTTTGCTTTCAGTTAGTTTTTCATATAATGGAGATGTAAGTAGAGTGGCGCAGTGGAAGCGTGCTGGGACCAAAACCCAGAGGTTCGTGGATCGAAACCACTCTTTGCTATGTTAATGCAAAGTAGTATTTGCTATTTTGCTTTCAGTTAGTTTTTCATATAATGATGATGTAAGCAGAGTGGCGCAGTGGAAGCGTGCTGGGCCCATAACCCAGAGGTCCGTGGATCGAAAAGACGCTGTGCTATGTTAATGCAAAGTAGCATTTGCTATTTTGGTATCAGTTAGTTTTTCATATAATGGTGATGTAAGCATAGTGGCGCAGTGGAAGCGTGCTGGGCCCATAACCTAGAGGTCCGTGGATCGAAACCACGCTCTGCTATGTTATTGAAAAGTAGCATTTGCTATTTTGGTATCAGTTAGTTTTTCGTATAATGGTGATTTAAGCAGAGTGGCGCAGTGGAAGCGTGCTGGGCCCATAACCCAGAGGTCCGTGGATCGAAACCACGCTCTGCTATGTTATTGAAAAGTAGCATTTGCTATTTTGGTATCAGTTAGTTTTTCATATAATGGTGATTTAAGCAGAGTGGCGCAGTGGAAGCGTGCTGGGCCCATAACCCAGAGGTCCGTGGATCGAAAAGACGCTCTGCTATGTTAATGCAAAGTAGCATTTGGTATTTTGCTTTCAGTTAGTTTTTCATATAATGGTGATGTAAGCAGAGTGGCGCAGTGAAAGCGTGCTGGGCTCATAACCCAGAGGTCCGTGGATCGAAAAGACGCTCTGCTATGTTAATGCAAAGTAGCATTTGCTATTTTGCTTTCAGTTAGTTTTTCATATAATGGAGATGTAAGTAGAGTGGCGCAGTGGAAGCGTGCTGGGACCAAAACCCAGAGGTTCGTGGATCGAAACCACTCTTTGCTATGTTAATGCAAAGTAGTATTTGCTATTTTGCTTTCAGTTAGTTTTTCATATAATGATGATGTAAGCAGAGTGGCGCAGTGGAAGCGTGCTGGGCCCATAACCCAGAGGTCCGTGGATCGAAAAGACGCTGTGCTATGTTAATGCAAAGTAGCATTTGCTATTTTGGTATCAGTTAGTTTTTCATATAATGGTGATGTAAGCATAGTGGCGCAGTGGAAGCGTGCTGGGCCCATAACCTAGAGGTCCGTGGATCGAAACCACGCTCTGCTATGTTATTGAAAAGTAGCATTTGCTATTTTGGTATCAGTTAGTTTTTCGTATAATGGTGATTTAAGCAGAGTGGCGCAGTGGAAGCGTGCTGGGCCCATAACCCAGAGGTCCGTGGATCGAAACCACGCTCTGCTATGTTATTGAAAAGTAGCATTTGCTATTTTGGTATCAGTTAGTTTTTCGTATAATGGTGATTTAAGCAGAGTGGCGCAGTGGAAGCGTGCTGGGCCCATAACCCAGAGGTCCGTGGATCGAAACCACGCTCTGCTATGTTATTGAAAAGTAGCATTTGCTATTTTGGTATCAGTTAGTTTTTCATATAATGGTGATGTAAGCAGAGTGGCGCAGTGGAAGCGTGCTGGGCCCATAACCCAGAGGTCCGTGGATCGAAAAGACGCTGTGCTATGATAATGCAAAGTAGTTTTTGCTATTTTGTGCAAATTTACAATATCGGACACCATTTGATTTGCGCTGCTGGTTTTTACAAAGAAGTTCTCTGCATAAACTAGATTATTCTTTATATAAATTACGACGGCGTCATTTCGGTTCTTATATTCAGTTGGAAAGATAGCATCGTAGCCCTCGAGTGAGATTAAGTTTATATCAAGGATTTCAAAGGTCTCTGTTAAAACAATTATATCAAACATGTATCCTAACGATTCAAGAAAGACTACAAATTGGTCAAAAATTTTTCTCGCACTACGAATATTTAAATGGAATATGTTGAAAGAATTTAATTCTACGTTAATTGTTTGGTGAAAGTTTTTATGCAAGATTGTTTCGTTAACATTAGTTTTAAAAAAAGCATTAGGGTCTTCAAACATGGGTTAAGAAATTTTAATTTTAAGTTTATTTTTATGAGTATTCTATATAAACATTAATTTCAAATTAATTTAAGTTCATCTAGGTTTTTAATTCTAATGGCTCTTGTATTATCGTCTTTACGCAAAACATTTTTCCCATCGCTAACCCATACATATTTATAGTTGTTTGCTTTAGCTAATTGTTTAACTTCGTAAAGGATTTTTTTATTCATCGGGGTCAGTTGTTCATTAATATAAATTCGGGTATTTTTTAAGTTCTTGTCTATATCTTTAGCTTTAACGTCCCGCTTAGTTTTAAATTGTTTAAGCCATGAGTCTCGAGATTTTTTTGTCACAAAGCAAACTCTAATTATCGGCATAGTTTTACTACCCATTGGTAGCCTATATACTTCCGCAATTTCTGAATGATCATAGTTTTGACCTATTTCTCCTGCTACCGCTTTCAAGATTTGGGTTAATTGTTCATTTTTTGTGGGTTCAATGCCGGCTATCTCTATTTCCAATTTGAAAAAGATAGCGCTAATCACTCATTAGGGTAAGGTATAGAGGGGTTATCCACTCATTAGGGTAGGGTATAGAGGAGCTATTCACTCGTACGATATGGCTACTATTACGAGCCCTTGGGCCGTCTTGTTTTTCTCTGTCTTTAATTTTCTTTTGATGTTACAATAATTGTCATTTTTTTGGTTTTGATATTACGTTCGAAATTTCTATTGCCTACGTTTCGCCATGCTTCCTTAGGCTTCGCTCCTTGCTCAAACCTAGTGGGGGGTTTAACGTTGGAATATAGATTCCCTCGCAATCCTAGTTATTTTCCATGTTCGATGGCTTTCTCGCTAGTTTTGGAGATTTTCCATAGCCCACACCTGAGGAGTGAGGGGCCAACTAGAGCTTTTAATAGAGATGGAAAGTAAACTGATTGTTATCGGCTTATCGTCAAGGGAGCAAAGGACTTTACCTTGTAAGCCCTTGCTACCCCTTTTTGTATATTTCGTTAGATTTGGTTTGACTCTCCTTCGAGAGGGTCGCAATAAAGTGTACTATTTTTAACCTTACCCCAACCGGCTTTATTTTATTTAAAACTTAGTCAAAACTAAATAAAAACTTTGTAGCTGAGTTATTAGTTAGCCGTGGACATAAAAACACTATCAACCGCTACAAACAGCGGTTCCTACTTCGGGTACTGCCTTTGCATGTCACACCCTTTCTATCAACAGGCCTTATGGATTATGGTGTCATCGTTTAAAATGGCGCCCAGAAAAGAAAACGCCGGGTGTCTTTGCTGCTAGTCTTTAATAAAGTTCTACTAATTTAAACCGTATTTAGACGGGATAAGAGTTTCTGCGTTTTTAAAAGGTCTCAATGAAAAACATCAGCACGCAGAGAATAACTGAACTAGGATAGTAAGGAAACCAACCTTCGGTTTATATACTTCAGAGCTTGAGGATTCATTTCCTTTTTTTGCGAGAAAACCATCGGTTACTCGAAGTACTTATTCGAACCAAGGTGAAGATCCAGAAGAATGTGTTCATACGTGTGATCAATGTTTGAGAAAACGCTTGTAACCTGTAAGAAAGATACATCCGCAAACCATACTTCCTTTCCTCTAGATAGTTTTTTTATATTAAGCGATTTGTGTTTTTGCCCCTGCATCGTTTCACAGAGTATTCTTAGTTCTGATTCAGTCTGAAATATTGCGAATATATTAAGGACAGAACTCTAGAAGTCTCCTTAGAACAAAGTATAAAATCCTAACCTGTAGACAAACTTCATCATATATAGGTTGAGGATAGAATCGAATCGGGATGTCATTAGATAACCTCAAGGCATCGGTTACACTGTTGATATTTTCTCTTTTCTGAGATGAGTAGTTGGCTTTCAAAACTCCGTTGAATAAATGGACAAGAATCACAATTATCAAGAGGAAAGGTCCAACGCTGAAGCGAATGGCTTGTGACGAAGCAATATCGAACCCTACAAGAGCAAAACTTAATCCTCCGCTCAGTATATTGGCCTTATTATATGAAACGAGAATAATAACAAGTGCGAGATAAACGTGTTTTAGTTACAATTTAAATAATAACACCTAATATTGGCAAACCCCACTGATTTTGATTAAGTTTTCTATTATAAATATAAAATCATTTTCGCACCTAAACCACCGCCAACCATGAAAGCATTACCTATCCTCCCTGAAAACGCTATGAAATGAATTCGGACTGGGAATGGTCGGCTCTTTTGAGTTGTAGCGACAACATGTATCTTAAGCTTTGTCCACATTGAGCTCGCGCTCGCGTGTTCGCGCCTTCGTCTATTCGCACCTTTGCAACAGATCAACAAAAACATTTGCGTTACTGTTCAGATACACGCAAATATTTTGCTTCTCCTATTTTGAGAGCCAATGAAATTCGAGCAATCATTGCGCCATCTACCCTTTGTTTATAAACAAAAATAAAAGTTTTTGTTAGTGAAATGGCGCCTGATGAAAGAACTCGTCGTATTTTATTAGCTTCAGCCTGTTTATTGTTACTGAGGCGTCGTCAAAAATGTAAACGAAAGAGATCAATTTGGGTCAGAGAAATTTTCAGGGACCGCAAAACTGATGGGGACTTTTATAATTTGGTTCCGAAATTAAAAATGGCATATCATATTCGTGGTGATCGATTGTATGTTGAGTGCTTCAGAATGAGTCCAACACAGGTGGAGTACCTTTTGGGTCTTGTAGGGCCTTATCTAATTAAAGAGACCACGAACTTTAGGGAACCCATTTCGTCAGCTGAACGGCTATTAATGACCCTCCGGTAATCAAGATTACACTATGTTAAAATGACAATCATAACCAAAACATTTTGCAGGTTTCTCGCTACCGGAGATGGATATCGAACAATTTCTTTTGCGTATAGAGTTGGAAAATCAACTGTTGCTGAGATTGTTCCTGAAGTGTGTGACGCCATTTGGAAAGCATTGACCCACCTTTATTTCCAAAAGCTAACCAAACCAGCTCTACTAGCAATAGCCAAAGATTTTGAGATAAAATGGCACTTCAACAACTGTGTAGGTGCAATAGATGGAAAGCACGTGAACTTAGTGGCCCCACCAAATTCTGGTTCAAAGTTCTACAATTATAAAGGAAGCCATAGCATTGTCCTAATGGCCGCTTGTGATGCACATTACCGCTTCACTTTCGTTGATATTGGAAATTTTGGAAGAATAAGCGATGGTGGTGTTTTTGGAGCCAGTGAGCTTGGCAGGGCTCTAGATACTGATTTCTGTCCCCCAAAGAAACTATTGAAGGACCATCCAATTCCAATGCCTCATTGCTTTGTTGGTGATGAAGCATTCCCATTGAAAACCAACTTAATGAAACCCTACCCTGGGAAAGGTGTCACCCCAATGCGGAGGATCTTTAATTATAGATTGAGCCGAGCAAGGCGCTGCATAGAAAATGCATTTGGGATTCTAGTAGGTCGGTGGAGATGCTTGACGTCAGCATTAAGTGTACTACCTGAAAATGCCACCAAGATTGTTCAGGCAACTGTCACATTACATAATTTCTTAATGAACAAAGACGGTGAAATGGGAAATAGAATATATGCACCCCATGGTTATGGTGATTGGATCAATTTAGAAGGACATCTCATTGGTGGAGAATGGAGAAATGAGTCAAATGGAAACGGTCTTTTGAACATTGGCCGTCAGGGATCTAATTGTGGCTCGCGGGAAGCTATGGCCTACAGAGACTCATTTGCAAAATATTTCATGAAAGCCGGGGCTGTAGACTGGCAATATAAGGCTCTTGAATAAACATAAAGCTACCATTGTTAATTATTAACTATTATTTTCTCGCTTTGTTTTTATAGAAAATAAAACCAAAGGCTTTATTTAAAAAAAAGTACTTATTTATGTTTGCTACATTTCTTCATGAAAAATTTTTAAAATTTTCATTTGTGTTTCAAGTTTTTGTTTTTTCCCATGTCCTTGAAATGAGGCAACAGCGACAACAGGAAACTTTGATCTGGGTCAATATTCTGCCCAGAATTTTGACTTATTATTTGAACAAGTTGTTCTTGAATAGGATCACTTGTTTTTGGTTGTTTCCTTTTGTTGCCGGCAGGTTTGATATTGAGGTGTTCACCCCTTGAGTTGGGTCTGGAATAATTAGAGTCAGAGGAACGGCTTTCAGAGGATACCCCTGGAACATCAAACTCTAATTCTGAATGAGAGACAGGCAACTCTTCCACACTGTCACCATTGCCCATTTGGTTCAGAATTTGAAAAGCTATTTCATCATCATTCTTTCCATTCGTAGACATATTGCTTACAGTCCTACAATAATAAGTGCTTAAGCATTGGAACAAAGCTTGTACATACCAATAAACATATGACTTGATGTAGTGGCACCCCATGTTAACTTCTAACAGTGCGTAATACAGTCACAGGCCATTACTCCAAGCCATTTGACATGAAAAGAAAAAGATAATTATTTACGTGCGATGACTTATTGAATCGTTCAAAAACGAGAGAAGGTCCATGAATATCCATTTTTTTCTATTAACCGCTCCAGATCCACTTCTTTTCAGTCCATCATTTATCTTTTTTTCTCTTACATATTTGTCCCTCAGCTGTTTCCATTTGGCTTTAGCATCATCAACTAGAAATAATCCAAATACCCTAAGCCTTGGTTAAAAAAAAGCATTGAAATACTTACCTGAAACGTTAACGGCTTGCGCAATTCTTTCCCAGTACACGTCTTTTTTCCTGCTGTTTTTATAGTTTTTGCTTTTAATATCCCATAATTCTGGGCATTCGCGAATTTGAACAGTGAACGCTTCTTCAAAGTCTACATTATCCATATTTATTCCGATAGACAGTACCGAGCTGCATGCCGCTTCCGCCATTTTGAAAAAGTGAAAAAATCGTCCCTTGACTCTCTCCACACCCCACCCTTCCTCTCGTCTCTGATTGGTGCTTTTCTCGCGAAGGCGCGAAATTCTTGGTCTAGTCGCAAGAAGTTTGCATCTTCGCGAGGTGAGGACGCGTAGTAGCGAAAACCCAATGTGGACAGTAGCGCGATCTTGCAAACAAGCGAAGCGAAGATGCGAACGCGCAAAATGTGTCAGTCTGGACAGGCCTTTATTTTTTAAATACTAGTTGCCTCGCAGCTTTTCTTACTGCAATCAGAAAATTCGGCGCTGAAAAATCATTTTTAGTACATATAAATCAAGGGTATATGCTAAATACCATTTTGAACACCAAAATATTACCTCTCCAAGTCAATTGGAGTATTATCTCTCCTTTTATCTATCCTGAATACGCCTTATCTATTGCTATTTTACGAAAAGCATCTGCCGTTTATAAATGTCTATTCACAATGGTGTCTATATACACACCTTTTTAAATAGCTTTTGTATATACTAGGGCTGAAACAAAGGCAAGGAGTATACACTAAGCAATGGAAGCCATAAACTGACAAGACATAATTATGGCGATATAGTTAAGGATTCGAGTTATGAAATTTAACTATTCATTTGTGCGTGAAATTAAATTTGCCCAGCACCGAACCGATAGTGCATCTTTAAGATGACACACATGTCTTTGAAAGTACGGACTCACATGATGAACATAAATATTTTACTAGTTAAACAATTTGTCAAAGTCCAATTAAAACATGGTCAGTCGGTGACGTAATACGCTGGAAGTTTCGGGGTGTGTAGGTGTCAGTCACCGTGTTCGCAGTTGGAAAATCGGACTTAACGTTTTCGTATAAAGCAATATTGGCTTCTACTACATTATCATCGGTAGGATTAAGAAGCACTCGGCGATCGTCTAGGGTTCCGAGAAACGTCTAGCCTCCCAATGGCAGGACTTCAACCAAAGGTTCACGCACTTACGGGTTTTCTTATCATTTATTGTGAATCAATCGCCTTATATACCCCAAATTTCCAAAAATTGTTAAAGAGGCACACGCGAGAATTCAAACGTCAAGGAGAGTTATGTTTACAATGATATTAGGAATATTTCCTTAAAAAGACTTAAATAAAATTTAGGTTAATTAATGACAATTAAAATAATCATTATCAATAATATCTGGGAGCACGGCAGTGCTCCCTGCCAAGTCGAGCACTGACATCCTTTTCTCGAAGCAACTCACGGCACTTTTAAGACCACTTTAACTTCGTGATGGGTATAGGTAAAAGTCTGAAATTTTGCTTGCCGCGAGGACTGTCAATCCTAGCTATAGTTTCCAAATTTCAAGTTCCTACCCTTTATACTTTTCGAAATATCGAAGGTGAAATCTACCATATTTTGTCACTCACTCACTCACAGATCATCAAAATTCTAAGATACTTTTATGGTAGATAGAAACTTAAAATTCAGGATTTAGTTTTCATTTATTTTATAAAGCACAGAAAAATTAAAACATCCCGAAATTTTTATAAAATTGTTCTTTAGTTCTTTATTTTAAAACTAGATGGCGCTGTTTCATTAGAAATAGTGTGTGTTCTTGTTGAACGGACGTAAAAGTCGTTACTGATGCTACATTCTTACATTAGAATATAGCGTACTTTCTTTTTTGTATATTCTCTAGGGGTCGAAAGGGTAATTCAGCGTAAATATGGACAAGCGATAGTAATTATACTGGCAAACGAAGTACAGCGAGAGGGTCTTGTTCTAATATAACTACCAAAGTATAACGAGAGGGTCTTCAAAAAGAAATGAGATCCTATGAAAAACATTAACATGTACAAAAATGGGCCAAGCCTCGCCTCGTGCCCTTTCCGCCGTAAAACATTCTGAGATCCCATGTAGAGCCAAGTCTGCCTTTTTGTTCTTATTCAATCGCCAATTGAACAATTATGTTATAAATTAAGTCCTTTTCCTAATAAATAACCAATATTCTTTGACTCTATCATTATTATACATCTTTGTTCGTATCAAAAATATCGTGACTTGGCAAGCGCATGTAATTACCTTATAAACGTGTACGTAGGGTTAGGCATAATTCGCCTTATAAACTTGTAAATATGGTTATGCATAACTCGCTTTGTAAACTTGTACATAGGGTTATGCATGACTCATAAACTTGTACATATCCACTCGGCCATAAACGATTTAGTGAACATCCCTTCGATTATTTTAAAATCGGCGACGATTTAGTGAATATCCCCTCGACTCCCTTTTAATATTACTTATCTGCGATTGCCAAGTCACGATATTTTTGATACGAACAAAGATGTATAATAATGATAGAGTCAAAGAATATTGGTTATTAATTAAGAAAAGGACTTAATTTATAACATAATTGTTCAATTGGCGATTGAATAAGAACAAAAAGGCAGACTTGGCTCTACATGGTATCTCAGAACGTTTTACGGCGGAAAGGCCACGAGGCGAGGCTTGGCCCATTCTTGTACATGTTAATGTTTTTCATAGGATTTATTTTATTATTTAAGACAAACCTCTTAATTGAGTCTCGGCTAGGAGAAGTTCAGTTTGGTTTCCCAACTTGTTAAATTGATAAGATCGGCTTTTAACCTCGTAGAGTAACGAATATCACGGAGAGGTATTGCATTGGATGTTTTGTGTTTCTGTCTGCTTGACTGTCTTTCCGAATCCGTGTTCGTAGTTCGCAAATGGGAGGAAAGTTGCTCGCAATTTCCGGATCGCGTTCGATAAATTGCATTTAAAAACCTTTTCTTAAGCGCCAATCATTATCTAGACATTCGCTAGCTTAACGCCATTTCATTCATTCACTAAATAGAGTCTCTGCCTTTTAGATACAAATCTGTACTTATCGGCTTCTAATAACAACACCATGTGCTGTAGCTCCTTTAGATTAGACTTCATACTGACTTTAATGTATAAGGATGGTTTTTTGATATCATGTGCTCGTCTATTTCATGTGTTAGTGTTTATACATATAATTTAAATAATAGTATTAATTTAAGACTTTCGCTTCTACTGTGAAAACTACGGAAAAACGTTTTGATTTTTAATTCAAGCCGTCAGGATGGACAGTTGCACAAGCGCGAGGTTCTCTAGCTGAAGCGGAAAGTAGGTTTCGAAGTATGAAGTCGTATCTCGCGCTAAAAATCGGGTTCGGCGTAAGCTTTTTCTCTACGCGAGGCCTATCGTTCACATAGGCGCTTCAAGTTAGCGCACTTTTGGGTACTGTTGCGAGAAGCCGAGAAGGTAAACATACAAAATGGCGGCGGAACTAGTAACGACGTTATCATTTAATATAACATTAATTACCTGTCATTTTCATTTCCCAGGCAAAGGCTTCCCTTTTTACCTCTCCGAGTGACGATGACGTCACGGAGAGGTTTTACACTGGACGTGTAAGGGTGTGTGTGTGTCTGTTGTTACACCCACGTGACCGCGTTCGCAGTTTCCAAATCGGAGCAAACGTGTTCGCCATTTCCGAACTGCTTTCACAGTCACGGAAATGGCTACTCTACTTGAGTTCTCACACCACCATCTTCTGGTCTTTGTCCATCCCACACGGGCAACAGTCTGTTCTTACTGGCTTCTAATCACCACCATCTTTTGGTCTTCGTACATCCCCATGGACACCAGTCTGTACATAATGGCTTCTAATCACCACCATCTTCTGTTCTTTGTCAATCCCACATTGACACCAGTCTGCACTTACACTGGCTTCTAACACCACCATCCACTGGTCTTCCGTCTATTCCACATAGACACCAATCTGTATCTTTGGCTTCTACTCCATTATCATCGTTTGGTTTTAGGATATACGCGGCGATCAGCTAGGGTTACGAGAAACGTCTAGCCTCCCTAAGGTGGGATCGCCGCCAAAGGTTTTCGCAATTGCGCTTTGTCCTTACTATTATAATGGAAACGAATCGTATATATACCCCAAAATTTGAAGAAAGTGGGCAAGAGGGGTACCCTTCACTTTAAACGTCAATATTAGCAAAGTTTGAGATGATAATAGGTATAACTTTATTTTAAACGATTTAACTGTTATTAATGTTAATTATTGAAGATAAAAATAATTAAAAATAATTATATTTATTTAAATATTAAAGATAAACCTCTCGTGCAAAGAGAGAGATTATCATCGCCTCCTATATCTGCCAAGGCCTGTGCATGCGATATATTTCATTCATTGCCTCCTATATCTATCAAGGCCCGTGCATTGCGATATATTTTTCAAAACAACAACCAAAATGGGAAGCTTCTCTCAGTAACATAATAATTTCTTTTCTCTGTATATGAAATGAAAATATGGATAATATTGCGCTCCTTCTTTAATGGTATCAATCCTTTCCTGTCTATTAATATTTTACGTAGTAGTAATAGGTTTTTAGTCTAGAGAGGATAAACATAAGCGAGACTGTTTCGGAAAAAAATACTGCTTCCACTAATGGGTTTATACTCCTTGTGTCTGTGTGTGTCCGTCCATTGTTACACTAGTGCGTCGCGTTAGCACTTAGCCTTGCTTTGATGTGTTAAGAAATCATACAGAACTTTAATATTCCCTTTTTCCATAATATAAAGTGAATATGTGGAAGTATTTTTCGTAATTATGATGCATTAAGTACTTTTGTAGCTTTAAAGCTCTGTTTCATTTTGATATTCCAAAGATTTTTTTTAATATTGTTATTTGAAATGGCTGTTTATATATTGCTTAAGCTATCCTACATCTGTATATAGAATAATCCTTGGTTTAGTGATTTCATGAAGAAAACTAAGACCTAGACTCCGGCGCGTATAACAAGTATTATCCGCAATAGGCTTAGTGAAACAAAGAGTAAATATGTGGAAGTATTTTTCGTAATTATGATGCATTTAGTACTTTTGTAGCTTTAAAGCTCTGTTTCATTTTGATATTCCAAAGATTTTATTTAATATTGTTATTTGAAATGGCTGTTTATATATTGCTTAAGCTATCCTACATCTGTATATAGAATAATGCTTGGTTTAGTGATTTCATGAAGAAAACTAAGACCTAGACTCCGGCGCGTATAACAAGTATTATCCGCAATAGGCTTAGTGAAACAAAGAGTAAATATGTGGAAATATTTTTCGTAATTATGATGCATTTAGTACTTTTGTAGCTTTAAAGCTCTGTTTCATTTTGATTTTCCAAAGATTTTTTTTAATATTGTTATTTGAAATGGTTGTTTATATATTGATTAAGCTATACTACGTCTGTATATAGAATAATCCTTGGTTTAGTGATTTCTTGAAGAAAACTAAGACCTAGACTCCGGCGCGTATAACAAGTATTATCCGCAATAGGCTTAGTGAAACAAAGAGTAAATAATTGAGGCCTGAGGTGAAGTAAACTTTTGGCTTTGATTTTCGTGTCTGAAATGAACAGACATCAACGGTTCAGAGTGAGCCGAAAGTTAAATACACTCTTAAATAATAATAATAAGATTAGTAAAAGGGCTAATCGTAAACGGGTAGTAACTACAGACTTATTATTCTCTTTATGGTGCGCCTTGACTATTAGTGCGTCTAGCTACAATTTAGCTTTGGTGTTATTTAACGTTAACATTCATGTTGGCAAACTAAGAATATTGATGAGGTGAGACGAGACGATAGTGTTTACACTGCAAACCAGTTGTGAATGTAGCTTTCAGAATATAGGGTGAACAGCTGAAGCGTAGACTTCATTTCCTGTTCTTTTCCCCATTGACTGATTTCCATGTGTCCAAGATTTATCCTAATTGGATGTGAAATGTCGTCTGCTTTACTGTACATTCGCTATGTTTGGAATACTGCTTCAATATTTCGTAAATTTTTACTTCAAATAATTCCATTTCTAGGTAAAAACGTTTGTAGTAGTAGACCTCTTGACACGGAGAGGTAATATTTTGGTTTTCCCAACTTGTTTTAAACGATATAACTATTATTAATGTTAATTATTGAAGATTAAAATAATTGAAAATAATTATATTTATTTAAAAATTAAAGATAAACCTCTCGTGCAAAGAGAGAGATTATCATTGCCTCCTATATCTACCAAGGCCCGTGGATTGTGATAAATTTCAATCATTGCCTCCCATATCTATCAAGGCCCCTGCATTGTGATATATTTCTTTCATTGCCTCCTATATCTGTCAAGGCCCGTGCTTTGCGATATATTTTTCAAAACAAAAACAAAAATGGGAAGCTCCTCTCAGAAACATAATAATTTTCTTTTCTCTGTATATGAAATGAAAATATGGATAATATTGCGCTCCTTCTTTAATGCTATGAATTCTTGCCTGTCTATTAATATTTTAGTAGGGGTAATACGTTTTAGCGAAGTCTAGAGAGGATAAACATAAGCGAGATTGTGTCGGGAAAAAAATACTGCTTCCACTAATGGGTTTATACTCCTTGTTACTGTTGTATAGAGTAATCATGATAAAAGCTTAAAAAAATAAGAGAGGACAGACCTTTTTTTATCCTCTTGTTTTATTCTTAATAAGAATATAAAACATTTAATTTGTATCAAAAAATATTTTTTGGTGCTAAGATTGCTTTAGAAAAATCCAAACGGTTAGGCATTGGTAAAAAAGACATGTGTAAGCTATTTGCAGAGATGATAATTGTTTTACGTGTTTTAAATAAGATGGTTTCACTGAAAACCATCTAGGTGTAGATAACAGTCAGACCAAAAATTTCCAAAATATATATTTTAAATCTAATCAGATACGCCCACCTAGTTGAAAATAGACCTTTTAAATTTGCGGGAGCCATTCTTGAGAATTTTTCTTTGCTTGAAGGATGTCAATTTATCTACCAGTAAATATTTGTGTTTTGAAATTGGATATTAAGTCAAATTAAGTGGTTGTAAAGAGCCAGCAGGTTTTTGCCGCTTCTTTTTGTGAGTATTTGATTTTTGTATGTAAAATGGAGGAAGATAATGTTGAGAGTAAGGAAGAAATGCAGAAGCGCAAAGCGCGGGAAAGGATGAGGGCAAAAAGGTCGACGTTTTAATTGGATACTTAAGGTTACGGAGAGGTAATATTTTGGTTTTCATAACTTGTTATTTATGTGCTAATTAAATAGATAACGATTTTCCCCGTTTCTTACCGCGCTCCTCATGTGTTACGTTCCCGTTCGGTAGCTATCGTCATCTATGTTATGTTTGACTGCAACGTTTTGGCGATTAATTCAAATGTGGGTTTAGAAAATGTCGTGCTTATAATTATGAACTGTTTCTTCTTTTATCACATCTGATTGCGATATCTTTCCCGCAAAATCGTCAGCAGTTCATTTAACGTCGTATTCACTTTCAGTTATTAAATCTGATCCGATAAGGTGATAATTTTCATCCGACCTAGCGCTATCAGAACGATTTCTAATCTTATATCTGTTCAGATATCTTTATAATTTTACAGATATCTGTGTTTAACTTTATACACTGATTATATATACAACCATTCCAGTACACATGAAAACCTTCAGTTATCTAGTCAAGACAGAGATACAGAGATTCATGTAATTTTAGAAGCGGGAATAGAGAACAGGGTACTTTTTGCGTGCGTCAAAGTCCACGACACCCTTCCTCCAGATTGGGGGGGGGGGGTATGAAAGAAGAGGCTGGTCATTGTGACGGAGGTAAAAAGCAACGATGTATTTTTGGCCGTCACCGTCAGCAACGTCATCAAAATGTAGTTTAAGTGAGCCTGTTAGATAATTTAAAATTTTCGTTACGAATTGAAGGGATTGGATCTATGAGTCGCACTAAAGTAAATACTAACCGTTCTTCATTCCTGCTAATAAAATTACACGGATCCCTGGTCAAGACTAGTCACTATGTTTTGATAAATCATAGCCCCCCCTCTGGCGCGATAAGTTCTATCTATGTTTATTAAATAGGTGGAACAAATTACAATGGCAACCATTGTTGTGATTTTGAATATATTGGTGCCACGCAAATAATTGTCCGCTTGTAAGGACAAGTCTTACCTCGTACCTAGTGATGTGAAATTAACATATATTTTAAAAACGGTAATTTACTCCGTAAATTACTGATTCAAATTTTGCGAAAACCAAAATTACAGTTCATCACCGAATTTGGTAAGTTAAATTTTACGTGCAGTAAATTAAATTTCATTAACGATGAATTGTGAGAATTTTATAAAGTTCTTTACATGATTTTGCGGCAGCCGTGGCCTTTCTAATCCGATCTTTAACTAACGATTTTTAGTTCTGGCTGGCGCCTGGCGACTCCATTTGGAAGTAAATACACACTGTAAAAAATAATGGTTTACTTCTATTCCATTAATGGATATATCACTTTTGTCAGAAAACCAAACCCTATCCGGTTTGGTTTTGAACCCTTATGGGCATATGTAATGGATCGGTACAGCACCAATATCATTCCCATCATGGATGTTATTTAAACCATCATTATTCCCATCATGGATGTTTCTTAACCCGTTATTATTCCCACCATGGATGTTATTTAACCCGTTATTATTCCCACCATGGATGTTATTTAACCCGTTATTATGCCTATCGTGGACGATATTTTAACCGTTATTATTCCCATCGTGGATGTTTCTTAACCCGTTATTATTCCCACCATGGATGTTATTTAAACCATCATTATTCCCACCATGGATGTTATTTAAACCGTTATTATTCCCATCATGGATGTTCTTTTAACCGTTATTATTCCCATTATGGATGTTTTTAAACCGTTATTATTCCCATAATCGATGATATTTTAAACCGTTATTATTCCCATCATGGATATTTTATAAACCGTTTTTATTCCCATAATCGATGATATTTTAACCGTTATTATTCCCATCATGGATATTTTTAAACCGTTATTATTCCCATCATGGATATTTTTTAAACCGTTATTATTCCCATAATCAATGATATTTTAACCGTTATTATTCCCATCATGGATATTTTTTAAACCGTTATTATTCCCATAATCAATGATATTTTAACCGTTATTATTCCCATAATCGATGATATTTTAACCGTTATTATTCTCATCATGGATGATATTTATACCCTTTATGATGAAAGCTACAGCAAAATCTCGATTGCCATGAAGACACCATCCTCTCGTTTCACCCCAACTATATTCATAGTAGCTAGAAACTGATTACGACTGGACCTTTCAATAATCTGATGGCCAGCATGAAGCTTTATTTTAGTTAGAAATCTAAACCCGATTATTTAAATGTGTATTTGACTTTCGGCTCACTCTGAACCGTTAATGTCTCTTCATTACAGAGACGAATAACAAAACCCATATTTTAATTCACCTCGGGCCTCAATTGTCTACTCTTTGATTCTCTAGGCCTATTATGGATAATGGTTGAGTTTTCCGACGAAGTATAAGCCTTCGCGTTCTTTTTTTATTATCTAATGCAAGGATTATTCTATATACAGATGTAGTCTAGCTTAAGTAATATATAAACAGCCATTTCAAATAATAATATTTAAGAATATCCTTGAAATATCAAAATGAAACAGAGCTTTAAAGCTACAAAACTACTAAAGGCATCGAAATTACGGAAATATTTCCAAATAATCACTTTATATTACGAAAAAAGAAAATATTGAGGTTTTGTAAGATTTCTTTACACAAGCGAACTGCTAACGCGGTGCGTTAGTATAGCAACGGACAGACACACAGACAAACACATATACTGCTCTTTAACTCTTTCTGTATTAATTTTGAGTTGAGAAACCAGATCATCTTAAATTCTAAAATAAATATAATTAATATTATATATTTTCTTCTTTAGTTATTCACTTTATTGAGCGTTAGATTATTTTAATTAAGAATAATTAGACATTCTTGATGGACTTGACTAATATTGACGTTTGAAATGAAGGATACGCCTACTGTTTCCTCCTACTAAAATCGATAGTATATAAATGTTTCAAATCTCAGGTAATGATAAGAATAGTGCAATTGCGTGAACTTTTGGTGGAAGCCCACCAGTGGGAGGCTAGACGTTTCTCGTAATCCTAGCCGGTCGCCGCGTATGTCTTAACCTTAACGATGACTATGGAGATAGAAGATAGTACGTACAGACTGGTGTCCATGTGGAATGGACAAAAGACCGGATGATGGTGGTGTATAGAAGCCAGTAAGTACAGACTGGTGTCCATGTGGGATTGACAAAAACACGAAGTTGGTAGTGTTAGACAGACAATGGAGTAATAGCCAGTGTAAGATTAATACAATTTTACAAATTTCCGGAAACTGTATATGCGGTTCGGAAATTGAGAACACATTTGCTCCGATTTGCAAACTGAGAACGCGGTCCCCTGGGGTGTAACAACAGACACACACCTCGAAATTAGGACCTCTCCGTGACATAATTCACTCGGAGTGGTAATAAAAAATAAATAGTAAAAGTTTTCATTAAAAGTAGGGAAACCAAATAAACGTCTCGGAGTTGAGACGAGGGCGTACTCTTTCAAACAATAATTTACTTTCTAAACACAGGTCCATTAGCCAATGAGAAAAACTGGAAATACATAGTTCAAATTTGGCGAATTATTGCCAAGGGCATTTGTAAATGTTAAAGCGTTTAATCGTTTTCTATGTATTCTCAATTCTAAAAAGAACCTAATATCTATCACTTAACTTTTGGCTCACTCTGAACCGAAAAGAAGGACACGAAACAAGGTCAATTTTCGTTTATATCTTAGGTATATTATTTCATAGACCCAGTCGTTTCAACACTGGGGAAATGAATTATAAACATCAACATTATCTATTGATGTTACAATTTACGTTTACACTATATATAAATGTAGCGAATCTGAATTAAAAAGTGAATACCAAATTTGAAATTTTAATATCAAAAGATGTTCTTGAATAATGGCATGAAACAGAGTTTTATACCTACACAACTACTAAAAGAATCGTAATGCCGAAAAATATTTAAAATATTTCCATTCAATATTCTGCAAAAAGAAAATGTTATCGTTTTGTAAGAGATCTTTTTATCGTACTCGCTTTATATTAACTTTGATATGCGTGTAGTGTTTCAATTCAGATGCAATCTTCATTACTCGTTCTATATAAACTCTCACTTGTTTCATTCCAAAGAAAGAGTTTTATCTTAAATAATTAAATAAATAAATAAATGTAACTGACATTAAATATTTTAATCGTCAGTATTTTATGTTAATTATAGTTAAGTTGGTTTATGAAACTTAATTCCTAAAATAATTTTAAACATAGCTATCTCTAATGTTATACATCTAGGGAACACCGATATCAGAAATTTTGTAAATTTAGGGTATATAAGGCGATTGATTCACACCAAGGTGTAAGAATATGCGCAATTGCGAGAACCTTAGGTGGAAGCCCTGCCATTAGCCCTAGCCCCTCGCCGCGTACATTTTAAGCCTAACGACGATGATGGAGTAGAAGCCAATGTTGCAGATGGGTGTCTATGCAGTATAGATGAAAGACCAGTAGATGGTGTTGTTAGAAAACGATGTTGCAGATTACTGTCTTTGTGGTATAGACAAAAACCCAGTAGATAGTGGTGTTAGAAGACAATAAGAACAGATTAGTGTGTATGTGGGGTACACGAAAGGCGAGTGCACAGTGTTGATGTTAGAAGCCATTAAATAGCGGTTGGCATTGGGTGAAACAATAGCGGTTAGACAGCAGATGAAGGTGTAACGGATGGTTAATGATTGGCGTTAAATAAGATGGATAAAGCAAGGAAGTAAAATTTTCTGTATTTCTGTTTACTGAGAACTCGGTCCGGAAATTGCGAACACGTTTGCTCCGATTTGCCAACTGCGAACGCGGTGACAGACAGACAGAGACACAGACAGACTGACACACACAGAACGTCCAGTGTAATACCTCTCCGTGACGTCATCGTCACTTGGAGAGTTAAAAACTATGGCTGTGCCAACAGTTTAAATTTGAACTAATGTGCCAACGTTTCAATTTTATGCTTGTTATGGAATAGAGTAAAAATTGTTAACTATTTTTAAACCAAATTTTAACCATACACCCTAATTTTCCGTTATCAAACCTAATATGGAATATTGAATAATGTTTAACTATGTTTATACCATATTTTAACCATATATCCTGACTTTCCATTACCAAACCATGTATGGAATAGAGAAAAAATGGTTAAATATTTTTAAACCAAATTTGAACCATATATCCAACTTTCCATTATCAAACCATATATGGAATGGCCAAAAGTTTTTAACATAAACCTTTTCTTAACCATATTTTAACCACTTATCCTAACATGCCATTATCAAACCATATATGGAATAGTAAAAAATTTAAGATAAACCATTCATACACCATCAATGGTTTGCCAATCAAAGCAAACCATAATCACACCATTGTCTAGCTAAATTTAAACCATTTAAGGTGCAGCGGAAGAGGATACACCCTTTTTATACCATTTATGAACCATTATTTTTAACAGTGCAGTAATAGTTAATCATTTAAATATAAAATGAACTTTTAACGCGTAATGAGCCCTTGACCCAAATAAAAGAGCATTAGCATGTGCGTGTGACTACTTGGTCCGGCTTTCAAGTAAACACCACTTCAGTGACTAACAATGAATCACTATTTTAAGCTAGAACAGCCGCATGAACGAAAGGGGTACAGAGGAAAACGGGACTCCGAAGTAAGAGAGGACATTGTTTTAGTCTCAGGAAGGATAGTACACTTGGTTTCACTCCCAGAACACAAAAATTTCAAAAATGTTTCATCATTCTTACCCTTATAAAATTACGAAAATTTGGTAAATTACCACCGGTAGTTTACGGACGTTAAATTACTGACTCACATCTCTACTAGTGCCAAGTCAATTGTTTGGGAAAATAAACTGAACTGCTTCCCTCGACATCCAACCTACAAAAAACATCCAATTTGCCTGGAGTTTTTTAAGTATATGCGTTATAAATACATTTGAAACGTATAAATTCTTAAAAGGTATTAATCCGAAACTACGATCGATGCCACAGATATCTGTTTCAAATGTCTTCAATCTGGTTGTTATCTCAGATATGATTTGATCCGAATGTGTATCTGAAAAATGCATCTGATCTGAACAGAAAACGGTCCTCAACTGTTTATCTGATAGCTGAAGTCAAGCAAACATATTTGATCTGTTCGGATCACAAATCAGATAACTGTGTTCGGTTTAAAGCACTATTTCAAACTATTCGGATAACTTCTTTGGAATATTTCAAACTATTCGGATAACTTCTTTGGAATATTTCAAACTATTTCTAAAATTTTCTCTACTTAACAGATGTCCATTATTATCATTTTACCCGATAAGAATACGTTGTAACTTTTAATTCCCGACAGCCATTTTTCCGCTAAGCCTAATTAACCAACAAGCAAAATTTTTTATTACCCGAGCCAATACGATATCAAAAAATCACTAACCCCTACACCGATAGTAAGAATTAAAAATCTCGGATGAAATGCCGCATGCATACGTGCATAATTTAGAAAACCAAAATTAGTGATTCCGAGTGTGGAAAGTTTTAAAGCACTTTGATAGCCCGTGTCTCATTGTGGTGTCATATTGGTAATTAAATTTTAAGAATGTCAAGGATAATGACGATACGGAAATTCGAAGTCTAAATTATCGAATGACTGGCGGAGCGAGAGATACTCCAATCCACAAATTCGATGAATACAACGTCAATTTGGTTACTCTGTTACTACATGGTAAAGCCGCTGCAATGGAAACTCCGAGGCATTTAATGGCTGCGTTAGATCTACTTAAACCTCGACTCTCGGAAAATGGAAAAGAATTGCACCAAGGAAAAGAGTCTTTAACGTGGCGCCCAACTACTTTATATTTCAACAAAAACTTGTCTTTTGACTTACTTCAGAATGCCGATATATTGTAAGCAATATAAAGTGTTGGCAAAAATCTTTCACCGTGGAAGCGTATAATTAGTAGTACCATGAGTTCATAAGATATGTTCCGTAAGTTTGTCACTGGTTACTGAGAGCTTGTCATGAAGTGGCGAAGGTGAAACGCTATAGATTCTCGTAAAGCGATGCCAAGTGAGGCACTTTCAAAGGCTTAGCATAGACTGTATTGGAAGATGAGCGGCAAATCCGCGTGTACTCAATTTTCGCTTCTCGTTCTCGAGCTGTAAGTCTCTACCACTTCGAAGTATAGGAAGTGTTATCTCTTATGAACACAGTCATAATAGGTTATCATCCTATTTAGTTGTATAACATATATTGTGTTTTAAACTTTAATTTACAGCTTATGAAATTTTGCTTATATTTGAATGATCCTGGTTGTTTCGATCAGTTCAGAATTTGATAACAAAATTATAATTTTGAAGCAGTTTCTAACTTTAGACTGTTTCGAAGTTTGTAAATATATAAACGATAAGCTGGAAAAAACTCTTTCTATCGATGCAGAGCTAGCAGGGCATGAAATGAGATGCGTAATTATTTGAGCAAAGCCTTTATCAACAGCACGCATTTGAGCTCATTTTCAGCAATAACCCTTGTTCCATAAGTACGAAACTACCTATTCTTCGTAATGCTTGAGACCTACTGAGAGCTTGTTCGAGCACGACGGACTTCCATCTTCTTATTTAGTCTGCATTACTTGGCCTTTGACAGTGCCTCACGCCCTCACCAGGCGTCGCTTTATGAGAATCAATGACCTACGTCACTTCATGCCAAGCTCTCAATACCTGTGGCAAACTTATGCAATATATCTTATTAGCTTATGCCCTTATCTTTGCTCTTTTTACATTGTCTATGAAAGAGCACTTTTTCTGTGCAAACTATTGCTCATTTCCATATTTATAATACAATGAATGTAACCAATGGCATAAGCCTATGCATATATGCTAGAGTTTCTGACATTTCATTTTCATATCAAATCCGATTTTTTTATTATTTTTGAAATTTAGTTCGTTAATTCCATATAAAATTTAAAAATCCGTGGCAAAAGGTATTTTGCCCCACCGTTTTTACCTGACATAACGTGTCAACCCTTAAAATATGTCGTTCGTTTTCAGAGTGGCCAGATACTGCGAAACCGGTCAAGGACATTTAGTTCAACGAGAGGAAAGTAAAAAGTACGCCCAGTATTTTAATAAAATGCAACCATTCGACCAATCGAACCAAGTCGTATCAGTGACTCAGTTGCTGGTCATTTTCAAGATATGGAGTTGGCTGATAATAGTTTCGTGCGGCATACAATTTGTTGAAATTCTCCTAAAATGTTGGCAAAACAATAATGTCGCTTAACCATAGCCTGTGCATAGATTGAGGGACTCAATTAATCGGAATTTCTTCGGAAATCCAAAACTAGACGGGTAATATACCCGAGAGAATTGTTTATGTTTTTCGCATTATATCGCGGAAAACGGAAAACTTTTCCTCTTTTTTTGGCCAATTTCGCCTTGGCCTTTCCTATTAATCTAAATTAGTGTAAACTCACATCATATATTCTTGAACTGAATGTTTGCTTTAATCAAGGATTATTGCTTTAATCTATTATTAAAATTAAGTTATGATTTTCAGGAACTAACCACATTCTTGAATCTTGAATGTTCTTAACGACCGTTAACAATTCGAAACAGAAGTACAGGGTGTTACAAAAAGATGTGTCACAAATTCAGGGGCGTATTCTATGGGTCAAAACAAGACTAAGTCATCAAAGAACTATGGTCCAGAACTGAACACCCGCGGAGATACGGGCCATTAAAGTATCACGTAAAATGCGATGAATTTTCCCTTCAAGTGAAGCGACGAATATGGCTTGACCATATTGTTTTCAATTAATTGGTCATAATTGAAAAAGATTCGATATTTAAGAAACGATCGATTCTGGGGGCAAAGCTTAAAGCATTTTAGACCAAAAAATTAAACATTTAATTTGGCAAACTGTTTTAATTTGGCCTAAAGTTACAACGGCGTTTTCAGATCGCTGTAGTTGCTGAGTGGCTTGGTTTTTCATTCATTAAAACGATGGCCTATTCAACTTCTTTGTCAAGCCAACGAGTAAAGCGCTTTTACGTGTAAGCAAGAGCGCCTAGTTATTGGAAAGATGTCGTGACAACGGCATGAACCTAGTAAAACCGGCGTTTTTAACCATACCGTGGTAATATTACCCAATCTCGCATGTATGTTATCGAACCCCTGTGGAAGTTACGTTTGCCATCGAACATTCGTGGATATCTGTGTCGTGGGACATTCTTCTAAGACAGATTCACTATCGGCCACGTATGCAATAAATGACGCATACGGCGACAAACGACCAAAGCTTATTTCTCACGTGATTGTAATACTGTATGACACGTAATCCTTCGAAAAGTAGTCGCTTAAGTACATTGCTGCTAGTAATGATTGATAACTACACCTGCTAGATAAAATGTCAACTAGTACATAACAATGTTTTTTAAAGGGTGCAATGAGCATCGAGATAGTATTTTATTAATTAAATTTTACAAAATTTGTTCAAAATGTTGTCCTTGAGCTCTTACGCAAGCTTCGGCCCTCTTAACGGAAGACCCACGAACTCGTTCAAAGATTCCTGGTGTATTTCTGATGGTTTCGCATGCCTCAATGATCCGTCGACGTAAATTTTCGATGTTTGGAACTTCCGTTTGGTAAACCATGTCCTTCAAATGACCCCAAAGAAAGAAATCCAAAGGGTTGAGGTCGGGCGAACGAGCTGGTCAAGCAACAGGTCCTGCACGACCGATCCACCTTCCAGGATAGGTGGCGTCCAAATGTGCCCGAACGTCGCGCCTGAAATGAGCGGGGGCGCCATCGTGCATAAACCACATGTCGCGCCACTGAGCTAAGGGCACATCTTCTAAGAGTTCCGGTAGCGTTTCAGTTAGAAATTGGAGATAATGTTGACCGTTAAGTCTTTGTGGGAGGAAGTGCGGTCCGATTACCAACAACACCGCACCAAACATTTAAACTAAATTTGACTTGATGACTTGATACCACGATGGCTTGCGGGTTCTCTTGGCTCCATTAATGCAAACGTGGCCTCGTCGGTCACTAAGACCATGCCTGGAAATTGGGGGTTCGCAACACATCGGTGGATAAACCAGTTTGAAAACTGTAGCCTCCTTGGATAGTCATCTGGATTTAAACCCTGAACCTTCTGGTAGAGCTACGGGTGAAATCCGTGATTGTTTAGGATTCTTCAAACCTTTACATGATTTACATCAAGTTGATCTGCCACCTTGCGGGTACTGGTTCCGGGATCATTTTGTAAGATTTGCAGGACTTGGTTTTCTAAGTTTTCGGGTACATCTTGAGGTCTTCCAGCTCCACCCCTTCGCCGTAGTTGCCCTTTCTCTCGCAAACATCGATCTACCGCCTAAAGAAGTTGAATGGGCCATCGTTTTAATGAATGAAAAACCAAGCCACTCAGCAACTACAGCGATCTGAAAACGCCGTTGTAACTTTAGGCCAAATTAAAACACTTTGCCAAATTAAATGTTTAATTTTTTGGTGTAAAATGCTTATAGCTCTGCCCCCAGAATCGATCGTTTCTTAAATATCGAATCTTTTTCAATTATGACCATTTAATTGAAAACAATATGGTCAAGCCATATTCGTCGCTTCACTTGAAGGGAAAATTCATCGCATTTTACGTGATACTTTGATGGCTCGTATCTCCGCGGGTGTTCAGTTTTGGACCATAGTTCTTTGGTGACTTAGTCTTGTTTTGACCCGTAGAATGCGCCCCTGAATTTGTGACACATCTTTTTGTAACACCCTGTATACAGCATGCTTTCGAGAACTATCTCTCTTTCGTCTATGCTTTCGCAAAAATAAGATAGGTGGCGCCATATCGGTATTTCTTTTCCGTTTGACGGCGGTGGTGGAATAAAGTATAAATGGAATAAAGTATAATAGGAATAAGGCATAATATCGAACTGGAATATGTATAACGTCGTATTTGAAAACTAGAATAGAATAAGGTATAACTGTCCTAATATATAATGGGGAAAGGGACAAAATGATAAAATGTCATTCCTGGACTCAAGTATAATGACCCAGAAGCCAATATTGGAATAAAGTATTACTGGACTAGAGTATAACCGCAAAATTCTATACCGGAATAATTAATTACCGCGTCTCTGCAGGAGAGTTTTTGTTTGGTGTAGTTTGCTGTTTGCGAGGCTATATAGAGTGTCCATGTACCGTAGACAAATGAGTAAATATCGGGCAAATGTAATTACAGGCTTCAATATTCCTACCTTTGAAGACAAAGCATACAAGATGCGCATTTCGGCAAGGTTCAAGAAGTGACCAACTTAGAATGATGAGGACATGATTAGTGCAAGTTCGATTTTAACCTCTCCGAGTGACGATGACGTCACGCAGAGTTATTACACTGGACGTGTCTGTGTGTGTGTCTGTCACCGCGTTCGCAGTTGGCAAATCGGAACTAACGTGTTCGCAATTTCTGGACTGCGTTCGCAGTTCACAGAAAGCAATATTGGCTTCTACTGCATTATCATCGCTAGCTCGGAGAAACCAATTTCTCCCGGAGTCACGATGGCTGGTAACACCAAACGGAAATTTTGGGTGTTGAAGGAAGCCAAGCGGTCCTATAACCTATATAATCCTACATTTTTGAACATGTCCTTTTTATCTCTCCGTGTGACGTAGTCCAGGAGAGGTTCTGTAACGGCCGTGTCTATGTGAGAAGACGGAGTGTAATTTTCTAGTCGAGTGTCGAAAAATGAGCGTGGCGTGTCTACCGTGAAGATGTGAGTTTTCTAAAACCATCATAAAGATTAAATATTTTGACTTCGTTAATCGGGAATTAATCAAAGCGTTTTAATATTAGGCCTAAAATTACTTACAGAAATGGCAACTTTTCCCACTTGACCCTGTATAATTGAATCGGCAAAATGAATTATATAATGACCTTAACATAACCTCATAAGTGTTCATAAACTGAATTATATTCGTTTCTGAGAGATAGTTGAGATTACAATTAAAGTATTCTTCATATATTTATGTCTATAATCTCAACTTAACGGGTTCACCCTTCGAATTTTTCAGTTTTCTCAGAACCATTATGTCAAAGTCAAAGGAGCGCCTTAAGGCGATTCTTTCCCGCTCGCCCCCAATTAATAGTCGTTTAATAAAGTACAAAGTATGGAATTTACTTCATGTTCAGGGATCGTTTTAAATATTGGTGGTATGGTATTTTGGAATCTGGGTATTTCCTGCTATACCCCACATGGTTCTTGAGCTTTTGGAGCTAAAAGCGCAAGTGCGTAATTGAAAGATATCTCGAGGCTTGACTCTATTTAGAAGTCAATTGGAGTTTTATTTATCCTTATATATATTAATCCTTTTATAAACCCGGAGAAGGTGGTCAATATTCCTGGTAATTTAATAGCTCCAAGATTAGAAGAGATACTGTTGGAAAGCTTAGGCGTAAAAGGGAACGGGTTTTCCCCCTTCTAAGACTGAATTCTGCTTTAGACAGGCTCGTGTTTAGAGACCATTACGTTTGGTCGGTTTTTCAACAAACTTGAGGAAAGTTTTCTCGTAATTTACAGTTGGTGAAAAAATAATAAGTTTTGGCTTTAATTATTACGTGCTTTTGATCGAGGGAGGGTGAAAAGTAAAATCAATGGATTTATTTTATCGATTCTTCTACTATAATTATAAAACCATTCTGCATAATGAAACATACGAGAAATTATACCTCCGAATGATTTTAAAATTCAAATTACGTTGAGATTTCTTTGATTATTAATTGAAATTAGCAAATCAAACTAACCGCGTAACTCCCTGCCTTTCCAGTTTGTTCAGCGCCATTTTGGGGTCCGCTTAAATCATAACGTATAAAGTAATGGCAGTACTACGTATGCAATCGTCATACCCTTCTATCTCTTAGCTCAGTGCGATCCCCCTACTGGGAGTGTACAGTATCGCCTCTTACAAGAGGGAGGGATTCACAGTCTACACCCCTCTCTACCGCCACTAGTCTATTAAATCTGAAAGGCGAAGACATAAAGTACAACAATCCTGTAAAATCTCAAATCTCTGAAATTTTCAAGCGATAACAATTTAATATAATTTTAAGACAATTTAGTAATCTTCTTAGAGTACCGTTTTGGCTCGTATGTAATGACTAGTCTCGTGAAGGACAGAGTTTGCGTAACGAAACTGAAGTACAATTTTAACTGCTAGGTCTATTTTGTTTGCTAATGTTTCAGTTGCCACGTTAACTGAAATGAAAATGTTGAATAATTAATTTATAGAAAACAATAGTTTTGTTATAAGTCCAGAATGGAAACGTTATATACCGTTTAAATACCATTACTCTGCCTAACAAGGTCAATTCAACTCGATGCAATTGTTTCTCGCAATACAGTTCGTGGAAAATAAACAAGTTTTGGGTTTAATTATATCCTGATTTAAAGGGAAGGTGAAAAGGAAAATGAATAGATTTTTATCGATTCTTCTACTAATTATAAGGTAAATCTGCGCAGTGAAATGTCGAGGAAATACCTGCTACGAATGATTTTAAAATTCAATAAGTTTGAAATCTCATCGACAATTTCAAATTAGCACCTCTGAACAATCGCGTAACACCATGCCTTCTCGTTAACAAAATTCACTTGGCTCTGTAAATGTCAAATGAGATTTAAAGCGACATTTTTTAAAAATTTGTTGTGGCGCTAGTTAAATTTTGTTTACAAGAAAGTCAGGGAGGAGGCGTTACGCGATTGGTTGAAGGTGTTTAATTCAAATTATTTATAATGAAGTCTCAAACTAATTTGAATTTTAAAGTCATTCTTAGGTATTATTTCCTAAATGTTCTACATCTAAATATATGGTAGTTAATTGTTTTGAAGCTTAGGTTAGGTTAGGTTAGGTTGGGTTAGGCTCTATAACTCGGGAATATTGACACTAAATTCCCATGAATTTAGCGATGAATTGTTTTAAGGACGATTAAAAATGTGGTTGGAATAAATGTGTTTAATTGAAGTCAAGTTTTATGCAATGATTTGGTAATATTAAATCTTTATATTAAAAGAAGAAAATTCAATGTCTGTTCAAGCAAACTTCACTCGTGTGAAATCTTATCATCGTTTTTCGAAAGTTTTCGCTTTTAATTAACAGCAGTCTTTTAGGTGTTAAAATCAATGATAACATTTCGACTTGAAAAAATCGTAACTTTAATACTCGAGTGAAAACATATTAAAATCACAAGTGCTTAACTAATTACTACTATAAGTTAAATGAGAGGATTTGAAGTGACGTAAAGTGCAGTTATTTTGAAGAACATAGGAAATTTGGATGTATTATCCCGAAATTCCATTTCGTTTCGTGACGTATTTGATTTGCGTCTTTCAAGTTAAATAGTAGAAGATCACTTCGGTTATGACAACGGCTACTGTTCCCGACAACAGCATGAGATGAAAGTAGAAAGGAACGCCGACGCTACTCAGGTCCAAATCAGCCACGCTTTTCAAGGGTGTCTTCCACTTGAGCTGTTCAATCGAATAATCGAACTCAAAGTCCACATATTTGAAAACTTGCGTTTCGAAAATGGGCGCCATGCTGCAATAGAACATTCGTCAAAACCCGCTAAAGGTTTTACGATAACATTCGTTACCGACCTCAATTGCACGGACTCGTGCAGTTGGGGACTGCTATTCACCCAAGAGGTGTTGAAAATGGTGTGCACGTAGTCGAACGCGACTTCTTCTTGTGAAAAGTAAAGTCCGCCTTTGCTCATGATGAACTCTATACTATCAGGTCTGGAGTCCATTAAGAGTGTGAAGAACGTTTTCGGAAATTCGACCGTTGTGATTGCAGCTTTTTTACCGGAAACAATGGGAATGAAATTGCCCTTGATACTATCAAAATAATTGCGGAAATGTTTTGTCCTTTGTGCGCCTAGCCATTCTTTAACAGCCGGGTCCTGGGCTGCCTGTAAATACGCAGCAATGACATCAGAAGATTTGAGAAACTTAACATACAGTAGGATATTCACCGAAAATTGGAGGAGGCGTTTGTATGTATCCTTGGCCATTCCTGGCGGAATTCCCGATTTGATCAAGTCTGAGAGGGTGTCGATGGTATTGTAGCTTTCCATCGTGAACTCCGTCCGCAAGTAACAACCCAAGTAGAACAGAATGAAAGTCACTCCGATCAGCCACGACGAAGCCAGCAGACGACAAATGATGTGGGGCAAAATGGCGGGAATCGCTAAATAGGGAACAAAATTAACAGTTCGCTTTATCATGTGTGATAAAAGCGCCAGCCATCTTTCGTTATGGGGACATAATCTTTGGTAATTGAGTTCCTCATAGAAAACTGGTTCGCTCAAGGGGGGTCAATTGTTATCAACTGTTAGGGATGCGCTTAATCGGTTACGTTCGGCGCAGAAGAGCGACGCGTTTTCCCAAACATTTTCCAGGGTTTCTCGGGCCATTTTCTTAGCCACTCTCTTGATCGGCACCGATTTGTATTTGTTCGTTACGATGGAGTGAACGACGAGCTAAAGTGACAGAAAGACCAAAGTGAACACAATTAAAATCACCACCTAATTGAACCGAGAATGGGAAATTATGAATTGGGTAGTGCTCATAAAAGAGTTCACGTCGTGGTCATTAATAAAGGGTTCAAGGTCGAGTGCTCATAAAAGAGTTCACGTCGTGGTCATAATAAAGGGTTCAAGGTCGAGTGCTCATAAAAGAGTTCACGTCGCGGTCATTAATAAAGGGTTAAAAGTCGAGTGCTCATAAAAGAGTTCACGTCGCGGTCATTAATAAAGGGTTAAAAGTCGAGTGCTCATAAAAGAGTTCACGTCGCGGTCATAATAATTTGGTTCAAGGTCGAGTGCTCATAAAAGACTTCACGTCGCGGTCTTAATAAAGGGTTCAAGGTCGCGAAAAAGGATCCGTTCACCTTTGATAATACCCACAATTACGATACCATTCCGTTATAGATCAATTAATGATTCCCTGACGAGCCGTCCAGCTTGAAGTAATTCATGATCATGTAGGGCATTGTCTACTTCGTGTTCGTCATCATTATCATGATATGGACAAGTGGCTTTATTTGGTGGAGCTGCAAAGACACGCCACAGATTATAATTTCTTGGAAATAAACGAGAATCATGTTCTAATTATATCACATTGGAATAATAACATCAGCATTGTTTCAAGCACTTCAACTTACAAGGGCTATAGTAAAACGATGTACATGAATAATTGCAACGTTTAAGATAAATGAACATAATTTACCACATTCCTGATCCAAACAGAAATTGTGGAGTATGCAGCAAGCATAGATAATTTTTGCCACTTTCTAAGGGTTGTAGGAAAGTGCTCCCCCTGACGAGTCCAAGCATTGGAATCGGCTCTTCAATATGCCATTGACTCGCTCGATGACATTGCGACCTACATTAATAATATATTTGATTTAGCTTCTACCTTCACAATGCTTTTCCCCAAAAGCGTCATTTCCCTTTGATCAATATTTAAATATTTGCCGTGCCTCATGCTGACATATGACGTTGATTGTAACGTTCTTCATTTGGTGTAGCGGTGTCAAAAAGAATGGCTGTAGTGGGTAGCCACTATCACCCAGAAGATAACCCTGAGGCATTTTACCCAACTTGAAATATTTCAGAATGTTACTATGACGCCAAATAAATGCGTCATGCGTACCTCCAGGCCTATTAGCTATAGCTTTAGTTATGCGACTTGAATTGTCGCAAACCTGGAACATAACAGATGTTCATTAATATGTGCAATGATATATAAAAATATAACACTACTTACCAATTGAACATTCATGGAATAATTTCCCTTCCTATCCATGTGCGCATTCGCCTCTACTGCTGGTGCTTTAATGAGTACGTGGGTACAGTTAATGGCACCCAATACATCAGGGAAAAACACCTGGCTCTAAATGATGCCTTTAATTACCATAGTTTGAACTTAATTTTAGTTGCCTCATTATAATTGACCAATGAAACATGTTCAGTTTCTTCAGTACATTTATGAAATGACAATAAAGTTGGTATTACGTAACAACACCGTTTACTTATTCATAAATTAATAACACTTTTGTTTTTCTCTGCATCATATTCTAACTTCTTTCCAAATGTATCTCAGAAAAGTGAATGTAAACCCATTAGATGAAACCTACAATAACGGACGCAAACCAAACCAAACTTAGTCATCTCCAAGATGAACAATGCTAACCTAACCTCTTCACTACTTTAAGGGTGCTGAAACTGTCATGAGATTATTTTCTTTTCAAATATGTGCCGGATAAAGAAAACGCATACCAGACAAATACTACATACCTTGACTTCCGCTTCACTTTTCGGAAATTTTACAAGATGCCTCATTACTTTCAATATAGCATTTGTCACATCCTCAATAGCTCGGCTCACAGAAGGTTGACTCATACCGTGTTCATAGTTACTGGCCAAGGCGTGTTGAAAACTGCCTGAACCGTAAAACAAAAGTGTGACAAGCACCACACAGGGTCAAACTGCAATCCTCCTCGACCGTCACAACATTTAAGGCTCGGTTGAGATCCTTCTTTAGTGCCGGCTCCAGCTTCTTACACAACGCCTTCACTTTTTCCTTAGTTAGGCGATATTGCCGCTAAAACTCCGCATCCGGTAAAGTAAAGGCATCGCGCCTTTCACGTTGATAAATTGGTCTCTCTTCGTCGAGATCCGCAGCAACGCCAAAAATCACAAAAGTATCACTGTCGTCTGCTGTGCAGTGCGTTCAGCACCATTAACGTAACCTTATTACCAGTACCATAACCGATTCAAGTATCGAAACGTTTCTATGGTTAGATTTTGAATTTGGTGCCATTTTCGATTCTATTCAGGCAATTCCCTTCTAGAGATTACACCTATCACAACCCTTATGTGAAAACGGGTCAAAACCGCCATCGCCAATTAAAAGGCTCGAGTTTGATTTGGATTGACCAATGAGCGAGCTTAGGAGAGGTAGGAGGAGATTTCATTGGCAGCTGAATTCGGCCGCAGAGGTCAGGGCTTTTACTTGGTTTTTATTAAAATCGTTTTGCTAGTGGTGTCTGCCTCAGGTCAACGTCCCGATAAAACGCTTTTTTATTTAAAACAAAGTGCAAGCCATGTTTTTTAAGGAAGGAATAACAAAGTTGTATGAAGACACGTTTTTACGAAAGGAATAAAAGACGGTTCTAATACATGTACTGGTATTATTACCTTCACATTTCCACTAAGCGACGTCGTATAACAATGAATGTCTTTAAAAATGCCGAATATGCGGATATGCACCTAATGTATGGACTAGCCGAGGGGAATGCTGCGGCAGCAGTACGTTTTTATCAGGAAAGATTTCCGCAAAGACGCTCACCAAACCGACTGACGTTCGAGGCTGTGGACAGACATTTACGACAAAACGGACGAATCCAACCGGCTAGACCTCAACCTAGAGGGCAAGAAGTCCCAGAGGCCGTAGAAGACGAAGTCCTTACTATTTTCGAGGACGAACCAGAAGCAAGTACCCGCCAGGTGGGTAAGCGATTAGGCGTTGGTCACGTGCTCATGTGGAAAATCCTCAAAAGTCACCAGTTTCCGAGGACGGAACTGCTGTGGATTCTTCAGAGGAAATAATTTCAGAGAATTTCGAGTCTTATATTGGAATTGATGAGAGAACTCTCCCAAATTTACTATATGAACCATGCACACCTCCACAACGGAAATTTATGCTGCCAGAAAATTCCAAAACGTTCACGGAGCTAAATGGAAATCGAATAGTGGACATCAAGCACTTTATACAATCGGTTAGGTCAGTGGACGTACACCGGTGTGAAGCCAGCAAAAACGGCGCCTTCGTTTCTCTTATAGAAACTAGAAAAGGGCTAATCTCCTAGCTGACTTTCAAGTGTGACAAATGTAAGGAATTCAAAATAATAACGACGACGAAACTTCACGACTCAATTGGTGGCAGGCCCAAAATACACCATCATGGAGCCAGTCAATCCTCAAATTATGAAAAGAGAATTCTGTTTTTGAACGCCTTATCCGTTTGGGGTTTCGTTTCTATCGGTAGTCGTTAGGAAAATATGGATCAAGTGTTGTCGGTAATGGGTATTCCGAATATTTCAAATCCAACGTACCTAAAAAAAGAGGCAGAACTCGGACAGGTAAATTATTTATATAATTCATAAATATGCATCTAAAAGCTTTAGGCTACAAGGGCTCTTTCTCACGAAGTCACTGTGGCGCACCAATATTTGTCTCGATCTAGTAACGGGGATGCTTGCAAATAAATACTTTATTCAAGCCCATTCCATTGCCACGTGAAAAAATGACCTCGTGAAAATGAGATGTCACGAATTCCTGAAAAAAAAATTGTCGAATGTCCAACCTCTCGTTCAAATTTTCAAAACACCGCTCCAACATATATTCTTATTTAATTTTAAAAATTTTATAGTTATGGGACTCCGCCTTGGCAAAAGAAATGATTGAAACAGGAAAACTGGAGCGACAACTGGCTATCGACAACGGCGATTTAGAAGATGGAATACCGTTTATTACGATGATTATTGAGGGTGGCTGGTCGCAACGAAGCCTCGGACACAGATATTCAGCAAAATATGGTGGCGTGGTTTGCGTAATTGGCGCCAAAACGAAAAAGCTATTATTTATTGGGGTAAGAAACAAGTATTGTTGCGTTTGCTCCATGTACAAAGAAAATCCAAACCCACCCCATCACAAGTGCTTTAAAAATTATGAGGGATCGTATCCCGCAATGGAATCTGACATTTTCTTTGAAGGTTTTCAAAAGAGCAAAGATATTCACGGCGTGGAATACAGAACAATTATTGGCGACGGTGATTCTTCAGTGCACAAGAAATTGAAAGAGTCTGTTTCTTACGGATCAAAGATAAAGAAAAGTGAATGCGCGAATCACGCTGTAAGAAATTATCGATCCAAGTTATATAATTTGGCGAAATCAACTAAAGAGCTTTCTCAGGCTAGAATAGTGAAGATGGGGAAGGGTGTAAGAGGGACTATTGCTAATGTGGCGAAAGAAATGAAAAAAGAAATATTTGAGAACAAAAACAGTAAAGAGAAAACCTTGGACCTCGCTACAACTTTTAAATATATCGCGGACCAGTTACGAATGGACGTGAGAAATGTTCATTGTAACGTGTTTGGGCGCTACACATGGTGTAGGGCTTACTATTGCAAAATGTTGGAAAAGACAACTCGAAGCATTTATCCAAAGCCATAGACATGAAATTGTTGGAAGCGTCCCAAAGGGTTCAAGATATGGCTTCTTCTCTTCTGGACAACGAAACAAACAACTTGGCCAAGAATTACATGTCCCTGGTCGGAAAGGCCGTCGGTGGGAAACAGATTTGTTTCAACTGAAGGGGGTCTTATTTTACCAGGTGTACGGCGGCTGCCTTGCAATTCCATTTAGGAAGAGAGTGGCATGTAAAAACAGTCAGAGCTATAAATAATGCGAGTCCTTATCAAACAATTAAAAATCACGCCTCCAGAATTGAAAAACAGAAGAAATTGAAGAAGAGGTCACTAGCAAAAGAAATGGATGAAATGGAAGAATCAGTGAAAAAGAGCAATATCGACCCGAAGAATTATGGTCCACATTCAGAGACGCCAGACATGGATACGGAAAATATGGAAAGAAGAAGAAATGAAATTTTGAAGGAATTGTCAGTGACTCCGGAGGAAAGAAATGTCATAGAAAGAAGCACAGTAGACCAGGCTGCATATGACTAATGGAAAATGCAAAGATCAAAGCGCCTTACCACTTCAAAGTGAAAGCCAGATACTGGTTACGGTACGCTAGTGCAACAATTAGTTCATCCGAAGACATTTTCAAGCTATGCTATTGAATGGGGCAAATCGAAAGAAAAGGATGACATAGAAGAGTTCCAGACAATGAAGAATGTATCGGTAAAGCCAAGCGGATTGTTTGTTGATTTGAAAAATGGGTACTTAGCTGCTTCTCCGGATGGCCTAGTTGGAAATGATGGTATTATTGAAGTAAAATTTCCTTACCTCGACATATCCATCCACGCGACGCACCATCAAAACTACCGGCATTTTGCTCAAAGCTGTAAAATGGACATCTTCAATTAAAGAAAACCCACGATTGTTATATTCAAATCCAAGGCTAACTTCACATTGCAGAAAAAAACTATTGTGACTTCGTAAATTGGACCCCTCGGGGCATGGAAGTAGAAAGAATTTTCAAAGACAATAAATTCTGGGAACAGAAGCTCGAAAAACTAAAAGAATTTTATCTAAAATGCATGCTGCCTGAGATAATAGATTCACGGTATTTGCGATCAATGCCAATACGTGAACCCGAAAATCTACCCGGAAATAAAGAAAAATAAAAGCCATGGTAGTTTTTTGTATTGTATTAATTGTTTCGAAAAAATTCCACAGAACTGCAATTCGGGGCCCTCAATATGTGGTTAAAAGTTCAAAAAGATACACCCATTAGTTTATTTTATAAAAATTTCCATAAAATTAATCAGCCCTTTTGGTGAAAAAGTTAAATTTTCCCATAGAAATAACATGGAGTTTTTTTCAAATTTAGCCATTTTGTCGCCACCCTTTTGAAAAGAAATATTCGTTTGTTACGTTTGGGAACGGTTTTATATCAAAATAAACCTTTTTCTAGAAACCAATTTAAGGTTTTTGAGAAAAAAAATTAAGTGCTAAATTTCAGGTTTTTTAATCATGCTTTGACTTACGTTGTGCAGGCTACGTCATTCATGACGTAAGTTTGGAAACTATGATAAGAGGGAGAAACTAAATCTTTGGTCAATGGCCGCGCTTTGTCATCTTAAAGATTATTTTTGAACTTTGAGAACGTTGTTGAGCTTTGAAAGATCTGATTTTATTATTTTTGTAAGTAACACTTTATTTTGATTCAATACCAAAAATATTTAAGGGTACGATTTAGTAAATAATTTATGAATTAAATTTCATTTATTGAGAGCTAAGCCTCGGTCTTAGCGAAAGTAGTTTTCGGCTGTAGGTAGTTCGGTAGGTAGGAGATATTTACAGCTATAGCCATTTTGTTTAGACAATACGTCGTCCGCTCTACCTATGATCGAGCTTAAGCCTTACGGGAAATTTTTTCACTTTTCATATGAAATAAGGGGCTAATTAGGTCTAATTTTATTTTTTTCGTAAGTTAAACTTAATTATAATTTATTTCAAAAGAATTTAAAGTTAGATTTTAGCCGATAATTTATAAATTCATTGATTTTAGTAAGCATCGGTTCAAAAGTTCAAGACAGCTGTTAGTGTTAGCTCGTTGTAGTTAGAAGACATCCATTGTACTTAACCCTAAAATTACGGACCACCACGCGATATTAATTAACATTCCTCACATACGCGAAACAAAAAAAATAATTTAAGCAATGTAAAAATAACCAAAGAGAAAAACTAAAAAAAATCTATTTCAAATTATTGAGAAAGAAACATGGAGCGATGTCTTTAACCAGAACGAGCTTAATGATGCCACTAATACATTTATAGAAATATTAAAGAGAAACATTGAACTAGTAGTAAAAACGAAACATATTAGCTATTCTTATAAAAAAACAAAAATTAAAACCTTGGATAACTTACCCTCTGATTACATCAATAAGGAAACGAGACTCTCTAACTAAACGTTTGCAAGTCGAACCGTTTAATACTGCCTTAAAAAACACTATAAGAAACATCAGAACAAATTGACACAACTATTAAGAATTCTTAAAAATTAATATTATAAAACCAAAATAAATATGTACAATCGCGATCCAAAAACGATATGAGAGACTATTAATGAGTCCACAAATCATTGGAAAAAAGTTGTCGCGTATAACCCCATAGAGAAAATAATATATATAAAGGCCAAGAATATCAAAGTGACAAACAGCCAAAGGAAATAGCAAATTGATTTAAAGTGTATTTCTCCTCAATAGGTGAAAATCTAGCAAATGACATACTATCTTACAAGAACGACCCCTCGCAAAGTCTTAATACTACCAATAACAACCCCAAGTCTATATTTTTCTCGCCGATAGATTCGAGAGATATCACAACAATAATAGCATCCTTAAAAAATTCGAAATCTAACGGGCACGACGACATAGATATTAAAACTTAAAAAAAAATGAACCAGTACATATCAAGGCCACTCTCACACATAATAAATTTATCACTCGAAAAAGGAATCTTTCCGGACATACTAAAGAGAGCAATAATTATACCGATTTTTAGGAACAAAACCGAAATTGGAAATTACCGTCCAATAGCTCTTCACAGTAACACCTCAAAAATATCCAATAATTCCATTCCCAATACCACCGGGAATGCAATATCTTCCAGGACGTGAAATCGTACTGGTATTGTTCCCATCTGAGTCCCAAGATTCACCTCTAAATCTATGTATCTGAACGAAGTACCGGAGAAACCCTTTTGTATCCCTGTGACACTCATTGGTTGGGAACTATCAATGAAACAACCTCCAGCTTTTGTACAAAGTCCCGGGCAATAAGACAGTGGTCTGCATCACTATCCATAAAGGCAACGCAAAGTTTGCATGCATTGTGAATTACAATTCCCTTCAGTCGGCTATATTGAAAACCCTCCTCCCGCACTGAATGAATCTGTATAGGATCGTTTGTAGACCGGCGCACATCCTTAGACCCCTCCAGGATGTGTCCTAAGCGTTTCCCTGTCTCTGCGCAGGTCCCTCTGGATTAACAGGCGGGGGCGCTGGTACATTAGCCGCCTGGCGAGGGGTAGCCATCTGTCGTGGGCAATCCCGACGGAGATGACCGAAGCGGCCACAATGGTAGCAAGCTTGAGATTGTGGACGCCTATTCAAAGTGGCACTCGCCGGACCGGTAGTATTGACGGCGGGAAGAGCCATGTGCCCGGAAGGGCCAGTAAAACGCCCCAACTGACTAGACTGCGGGTTGCCCGATGGAACAGTGGTGAGGGATGGATTTCCTCCTAAACCATATCTGCGTTCAAAACACCTTTGGATTCGAGTAAACTCTCTTTCCACCTGGTCCAGAGTACGACAAAGGCCCTCTGGTAACAGCATAGCTACTTCTGGTAAAACATTGGTGATCAAAATTTCGACCAATTCAAATTCTGCAACCGGCTCAACCAAGGAATCATTTATGTGAATTACTCTCCTACGAAATGTTTTTAAGTCCTCTGCTACTCCTTGTCTTATCCCATAAAGGGCGGCCTTAATTTCCCGATCCCTTCGTGATGATAAATATTTCTTTTTAAATTGGGCTAAGAAGTACCCCCATAAATAATTCTAGGTCTCGGGACTCAAATCGATGGTATCTGATAAACATTTTCATTTGTCTTAAGTAGGATTTGGGATCTTCTCGTCCAGAGAAGCTGGGGATGACTAAAGACTTCCCTTTTATAGGGTTATATATTGTTTCACTGGCGGTGTCGCAGTTACCCGAATAGTGGAGAGAGGGTTCTTTGAAGCGGTTGGGTTAGTCCCTATTGCCCTATGAGGAACCCGAGGTGGCGTTTGTGATGGATTATTTACCGGGACGTACGGAGCTGCAGGAGTATGTCCCCTGCCAGGATCATTGACTGGTACACACACTCCAGGGTTTGGGATACGTGATTTCCTTGAAGTATTAGTCCTTGCCGCCCCCTGAGCCCTTGGTGTTAAAGTATTGGGCGGTACACCCTGTGAATTTGATTGCCTAACCTCTGTGTTTACCGGCACCGGCAGATTGGCTGGTACTAACCGGAGGGAGGAAATATTAGTAGGGACGGTTGGCAAAGCTCCCCGAGGACGTACCAGTGAAAGAGAATTTAGGTCCATGCATGGGTTGTTGTTGGGGTACAACTGGTGTTGATTACAAAGTTATTCCAGTTGAGAACCCGTTAGATGAACCATTCTTATCCTGCTCCCTATTCAATTGACTAACTGTAGCCCTAATACGCTCGGCTTCGGCCCAAGCCCGAGCTTGCCAGTCCTTGCGACGTTGATAATCAACAGCTGCCATATCAGATGGCCTTAATAAACTCGCCGAGCCGTATGACTCACTTTTACCTGCCTTAGATACTGAATGGGGCACTTTTGTCCCTTGACGTATCTTATTTGATTCACAATCTTGCAGGAAACGGGTCATTAACTCAGAAGTGCCGGAACGAGATGGCACCCTACACATGTTACTTAATTTTGGGTTGATTGCTAAGGATATGGGAGGCCCGGGATGCTTTTTTGATCCCATGGTAAGTCGGGGTTTGTTATCATGACGAGGTTGGGAAATATTAAAACCATGTAATGGGGTATGTCTATTGTATCCCACCGTAGTTCCTATTTTTCGGCATACCAAAAATCCCACATAACCCACAGTTATCGTGACTGCAAACGGGATAAAATAGGGCAGAATTAATTGGTCCAGTATAGCAAAAAAGGACCCCATTTTTACTCAAGACTGTTAAGATCTGTGAAATTTACGAAGATGTTCTTAGATTGGATAAATTTCTATTGTCAAAAAAGAACAAGGCCCAATTGTGGTCCGTAATGAGAACCGAAAGACAAGAAAAATATCGCGGCACTAATATACGGAGGGACCAAGGCTTAACAGTAACGGCGCCTTCGGTAGTCCATTTTAGGAGAAAGTACGGCACAACAATATTCATTCAAGAGGCTTACCAAATTAGATAATTGTCTGATGAAAATACATCAAGAAAACTACACCTCTAGGGCCGATTATTCGACTTAAGCCCCGCCCTATCACGCGGTTTCAACAGAGAAATATCCTACTTCATAGGCATACACCACCCCTTGATATTCGCCCACCGGGCCACAAACGAGAGAGAGAGGAAAAATAATAAAAAGAAAACGAAAATAAAAAAATACAAAATTGTATGGTCAACTTATCGTCGCTGGATCATAGGTTGTTCCAGATGACTCTGCGGAACACCCTCAAAGATCCCCCAGTCGGGTCAGGGGCTCACTGTAGGGTGCCCAATATCCCACGTTGTGCAGAGGGAACACGCCAAAACGTATACCAACCGCCAAGACCGCTACTAGCACAAAAAATGTTCACCCGGTGAAAGCACAAGAGTCAAAACGTCGGCGCAAAATTCAAAAGTTAGATCTCGGCGGTGCCTCCAATTGTAACCGCGCGTCTTCCGAGAAGCCGAAAATACACGACTACGTAAAGAATTCAGTCAAAATTATTTATCTCACATCTTTAATAAACTGTTCACAATATACCACGTTTATAAACTTATTAATTTTAACCTAACATATAACTGGCAATTATCATCAAGTGAACTCCCATCCGGTACTCCTCCAACTGCCCTAATTCCCGGGTTTCGTTCAAAATATATCCCCTCGGGCCTCCTATCATCAGCCAATATCCGTGCTCGAGCAGACGACGCATTGGTGATTCTGTTGCCCGGAACCGGCGCGCCGCCTGGCGATGAGTCTAAGTAACGGGCTCCCCGTTACAACAGGTTGCGGTTTAGCTGAAGGGGGTACAACGTGAGGAGTGGATAAGGCTTCACGCTGATGGACTGCGGAAGGCTGTACCACGGCGGCAAAGGACGGAAGTGGTGGTGGTCGTATAAAGGGTTGTGGTGCAAGGACATGCGCATGAGCTGATAACACGGCTAGCAACTTTGAATGGAGGTTGTCCAGGATTCCATCGTTTTCGGCAGCAATCCCCTAAACTCGAGAGCTGTAGGCAAACAGGTCCAGAGCCAGGCTAGTTACCTCCCCCCATAAAGCCTGGCCTTCTTCTTGTAAAGGTACTGGCAAGATACATTTGTTAGACGACCGAGAATCTAGTAGAGTCTGGAATTGCGCTGTTAAATTGGAAAGTTATTGAGTTGCCTGTATTTCTCGTAATCCAGAAGATGCTGGCGTTTTTTCCCGTAGTGTACTCGAGTTCCCTGTACTGTTGTTGGTTTTAACTAATGTATTGACTATGTTGTTTGTCTTGGAAGTGTTGACTGGTCTTTGAGGGAACTTGCGACGTACTGTTAGATCAAGTTAGCGTGTTCATCTTGGTGAGAGGAACTTTAGTAGATACAGCCAAGGGTATAACTCCTTGGATGTTACCGGGACTTTCGGACGGCGAGTTGAAGACATTTGGGCTCTTGACTGGTGAATGTCTCGGTAATTGCTTGTTGGGTAGAAACGGATTAATATCTGGATTCACGATGAGAGAGTCCTCGGGAACTATACTGTTGTCGAAATTCATGGTGAAGTACTTGTGAGGTAATTGTAAGTACCGGCTCGAGACTTACAAGTACTGCAAGAAGGGTGACAACGGACCCCGAGAGGTTTTAAACCGGCCTCGAACACTAGATACACGGTAAGTTTAATTAATTACAATCAGAAAGTTAAAATACGAATAAATATACGAAGTTACAAACCAGACCCCGAAGAGTTTTAAACCGGCCGGCGCTAAGTCACGGTACGGCAAAATCGGAAGCCCGTTAAAAGTCCGGAACCGAAGAAATTTTTTAATTCTTCCAGCGCGAGGCTTAACAGCCTTTACCAGAAATTACAAGACCGGACCACTATAAAGTGGGACTGCTCTCGATGAAAGAACACAGTCGACTACCGTTTACCCGCGCTTGGTTGAATTTTTTCACTTTGACATTCAGAGCACTGGGCAGAAATGACATTGCGTCAACACCGATTAACGGCCATCGCAATGCTTTGTTTTAATAAGACAGTCGGATTCCTCTGGTCCGTTGCAGTTCTGAGTTGGCTGTTAGTTGCCGACCGAAACGGTCGCGCCAGGCACGAGACCCAGCACCACGCGCCGCTGAAATATTCCACGGGAAGGCCACGACGCTGGTCCGGGCTCATCCAAACCGTTGCCGATCAGTCTCGCCCAGTCCCGGTGCAGTGCCAGAGCCGCTTCGGACCTCAGCCCGATCGGCCCAGCCCTCGGAGCCAATCCTTGTCCCGAAGTTACGGATCCGTTTTTCCGAATTCCCTTACCTACATTTTTCTATCGACTAGAGGCTGTTCAACTTGGAGACCCGCTGCGGATATGGGTACGGTCCGGCACGAAAATCACTACCTCTCACTCTGATTTTCAAGGGCCGATGGGAGCGCTCCAGACACCGCATGAGGCGCGGTGCTTTACGGAAACACCGTCCCTATCTCCGGGCGAGCCGATTGCAGGGAATCGAATCCTTACAAAGAAAAGACCACTCTTCTCGGGACTCCCATCGACGTCTCCGAGCTCGTTTGCGTTACCGCAATTTACACCCGAAGGGGACGATCTCCGGAGGTATTCCAAGAGTCAAATATCGACCACAATGATCATTTTCGAAATGCACTGCCAAAGGCTGGCTGTTCTTTAGGCGGTTATACTCCCCAACCTCCTGTTTAAATAAATAACAAAGATGGCTGCCTTCGAATCGTAGGAGCTCGTAGAATTAATTTCAATGCAGTTTGAAGATTTTATATTTAATTCTATGCGACTAACGTTTTTCAGAACTATATGTTTCAACCTTTTATAGTTTAATTTACTTGTTTTAACATCACCGAAGCGAGACAAACGTAAGTATTTTGAATAACAATTCTTTTTCATGATAATCGACCAAGGCTTAGGATTGTTTTCCTTACTGTTTCGCGTTATTAAATACATATTTTGCACTTTTAATTAAGGGGAATCATTCTTAAATGCATAGTTCCATTGTTAATTAAATTAAAATTGAAAAAAACTACATAATTTCAGATTTCTCTTAACTATGGAGCACTGAAAGCCGTTGCTTATTGCAGTTTCAACGAACATCAATAATATTACGAGTTAGTCATTACACCTCCCCCTTAAACAAGTCAAATTAACTCAAATAACGGTAAATAAACGTCATAGTAATTGAAACTAGTCTCATTTTACCTGAAACTCCCGTCAGAACCTACTAACTTTGCATGTTTTTTTTTTAGGCTAAAAGATCTTCATCCCGTTCCATTTCCACTGAAATTTTGTAAATAATTTTTACTTTTATTGAAGCATATCGGTAGCGGCAATATTTAATATGATTGACAGCCACCATTGTCATTATAACTTGATGATAGGGGGTGGGGCGCAAGCCTTTCGCCTCAAAAACGTCTCTCAATGGTGTAGGCTGTCTATTTAGTGCAAGGAGATATGGCAGGTTCGTATTTGATGATAGACACAGCCGCGCCCATACCTTACCTTTTGTAGTTGTAAATAGACCAAGCCCCGCCCATTCCTTACCTTTTGTAGTTGTAAATAGACCAAGCCCCGCCCATGCCTTACCTTTTGTAGTTTTAAATGCACCACGCCCCGCCCATGCCTTACCTTTTGTAGTTTTAAATGCACCACGCCCCCAAGACTTCAACTTTCTTTAATAGGAAATGATGAAGCGCAATTAGTACTATGGTGGGCTTTATCTAGTTCAAGGACGCATGGAAGGTTCTTGTTTTCTGTTACACGATGAAGCCCCGCCCATAGCTTCTGTAGTTAGTACTAGACCACGCCCCTAGATTGCCAGCCACTTTAATTGGAAACGATGAAGCGTTGTTAACGATTATTGTTTAAAAGTTCCCTATTTCCCTCTTAAAGGGACACGAAATTTGATTATGACACAGTCAATTAGAATAACGTCAAAGAGTTTTGCGAAATCATTATACTCATTTAGTTCTAATTCTTGCTCTATAGACTAAAATTGCAACCTCAAATTTTCAGAAAAGTGGCCAACTTATTGCGTTTCTCATCATTGGTATATTGCAAAAGAGACCCGAACTTAGTTGAAGGAACACTCTAGACGAAGCTGAGAACTCTTTGAAAGGATGTAACGCGGTCGAAAAGGTTGGTATTTAAAGGGACACGAAATAGCGGTGACAAATATTTTAAGAGTTATTGTTTTTAGTTGTTTGTAATTATAGCGTGATTTCAAGTTAGGAATTAATGTTGAAATATTGGAAATTTATCGAAATGAAAAAAAAGCAAATCATATTTTATTTCACGCTGTTTTTTTTTATAAAGAAGGCTTCTCCGGTTGTAACCCATTTGCTTTAAAAGCTGAGGTATACAGAGTCAGAAATAATGAGACAAAATTAGTTGCCAAAATTCTATCTCGTTTATTACCAGGTTTTGGTTCGGTTAGTATTTTACATTGAAACAGAATAAATAATTTTGTGGGTTAGTTAATTTAGTAATAATTATGATAATGGGCTATATACAATGCAGTACTTAATCGGGGAAGCGCCAGTAGGGAATGTCCGTTAAAGAAACATAACACTTACAGTAATTAGCAGAGCCATGTGAACAATGTCTGTTGGTCTTGTTGAAACGGTAGGCGACTAGACTGAGAAGCGCGCGGGATTCACTAATTTGCATACTAAACCGTTAGAGGGTCGGAAAGCGACCGTCTATTGCTGCCGGTGACAGATGTCAGACACTCGGGTGTTAAATAGGAGATCCCACTGACTAACTTGCTAACCGAAGTACCACGGATGAACTAACCATCTAACCACTGCTCCCGAGGCTGTTCAGGCTATATATACTTTTCCCTTATCACTAGTTTAGGCCTATCTAGACTAGGGGGCGCTCAAGTAGTGCAATAGTGCTCCCCTCTAGCTAGAGACTACATCTGATTAGGATGGATGTAGGCTTAGGGTTCAGTGAGATATAATTTGGTGCCTGAATGGGTAAGTCTAAATGTTTGGATGTTGTTTGTGAAGGCCCAAATGAAGCGTTCCGCTACATCCCCCCACAGATTGAAAAAGGACATTCTATCTTACTGGCGCTTTTGGACTTAATAAGGGTGGAAAAAGTATTTCCCGAGGGAAGGAAGACATGCTTCCTATCCACCCTCCTCCTATACGGGCAATCCCGTACATGATGCGGGCATCCACAACGATAGCAAACCAACCCACCCGAAGTGGTTCGGGGGGTGAGATACGCCGTCAAATTCATAGGCATAGCCGGGGTAGGCAATAAGGCCTGAACTTGGCGTGACGGAGGAGGAGTGGGCAATAAGGCTGAAGAGGCTTGAGGTGGAGGCGACGGTGTCGCCAGCCGTCGCAGGAGTGCCCCCCGAGAAATACCCCGGGGAGGCACCCCAGCAAGGGCTGGAGCGACATCCAAACGAGCTGGTACTAGGCTGGACTGATACGCCGGGCCCCTGGCCGAACCTCTCCCCGCCAACAGGCGTCCACTGATAAGCAATTGATCCGGGTAGGACCGTTCGCGTCTAGGTCGCTCCTGCCTGGCAGGTGGTATGACTGGAGCGGGAACGACGGCCTGTGCAGGATTGACGGCTGGTACAGGATCGACGATCGGTACAGGCTTGATGACCACGGTCTCGCTAGAAGCGGAGAGAAGAGGCAGCGGCGGCGAAATGGATTGATTCCTATTCCTAGGATGGCGGTTGGCCGAAAAACTTCGTCGAACTTGGACGGCTGCTACGCCAGGCGCACTTGAGGTCGTAACCGCAACTTCTCTTGATGACCTTGGGGGTCGTGCATCGACCGGGAGAACTTCCGCTGTGACGGATACGGGTCCAACGTCTAGGTCATCATCATCCAGTAGTTGAAATACATCCTAGAATGCATTAAAGACAAATTAAAAGTACGAAGAGCAATCAACGAGCCATGCGGGTGATTTCCCAGGGCGGAGCGTAGATCACTCGTTTAGAATAATCAAAATCCTCAACGGCTAGGTGAGGGTTCGGGTGGAGACGCAAATACTTCGCCACGTCGTTCCATGATCGTAAATTGATCTGGTGAGGCTGAGGGGCGTAGTAATATTATCACGCTCCGGGCCACCAAGCTGAACCATCCGCCGCTGCACTACTTCTCTGATGAAACCATGCCGAAATGGTCGTATGGTTCGAGCAGTAAGGTGAGGATATTGGAGAAGAAGCTGAGGGGGAGACGCTGTGACAGGTACCGAGACGTCTTCCTCAGGTGCAGGATCTTCGTTACCAATATCCAAGGCAGTAGCTTCCGATACGTCAGAAACGCTACCCACTCGAGCCAACTTGGGAGACCGGTACGCGACAATTTGGTCTCGCCGTTATGGCCTCGTCGATTTGGTCTCGCCGTTTTGGTCTCGCCGATTTGGTCTCGGGACAAATGGGTCTCGGCACAAATGGGTCTCGGCACAAATGGGTCTCGGGACAAATGGGTCTCGGGACAAATGGGTCTCGGGACAAATGGGTCTCGGGACAAATGGGTCTCGGCACAAATGGGTCCCGGGACAAATGGGTCTCGGGACAAATGGCCCTCGGGACGATTGGGTCTCGGGACGATTGGGTCTCGGGACGATTGGATCTCGGGACAAATGGGTCTCGGGACAATTGGGTCTCGGGACAAATGTGTCTCTGGACCTAACCCAACCCAACGTTGTTTGGAGGTAAGAAGATTATTTTAAGCCCACCTCTTACCACGAACAACTTATTAGCAATAATAGAAATATTTTGGAAAATATGTCAGATATTTAATAGGAGAATATTTTGGAAAAGGTGGCAGCTAATTAATTGGAGAATATTTGGAAAAGGTGGCAGCTAATTAGTAGGAGAATGTTTTGAAAAAGGTGGCAGCTAATTAGTAGGAGAATGTTTTGGAAAAGGTGGTAGCTAATTAGTATAAGAATGTTTTGGAAAAGGTGCATCTAATTAGTAGGAGAATGTTCTGGAAAAGGTGACAGCTAATTAATAGGAGAATGTTTTGGAAAAGGTGGCAGCTAATTAATAGGAGAATATTTTGGAAAAGGTGGCAGCTAATTAATAGCAGAATATTTTGGAAAATTTGGCAACTAATTAATAGGAGAATATTTAGGAAAAGGTGACAACTAATTAATAGGAGAATATTTTGGAAAAGGTGGCAACGAATTATTGGGACGATGGCTTTGGAAAAGGTGGCAGCTAATTAATTGGAGAATATTTTGGAAAAGGTGGCAACTAATTAATAGGAGAATATTTAGGAAAAGGTGGCAACTAATTAATAGGAGAATATTTTGGAAAAATCGGCAGCTAATTAGTAGGAGAGTGTTTTGGAAAAGGTGGCAGCTAATTAGTAGGTGAATGTTTTGGAAAAGGTGGCAGCTAATTAGTTGGAGAATGTTTTGGAAAAGGTGGCAGCTAGTAATTAGTAGCAGAATATTATGGAAAGGTGGCAGCTAATTAATAGGAGAATGTTTTGGAAAAGGTGGCAGCTAATTAGTATAAGAATGTTTTGGTAAAGGTGGCAGCTAATTAGTAGGAGAATGTTTTGGAAAAGGTGGCAGCTAATTAGTAGGAGAATGTTTTTGAAAAGGTGGCAGCTAATTAAATTAATAGGAGAATATTTAGGAAAAGGTGGCAATTAATTAATAGGAGAATATTTTGGAAAGGTGGCAGCTAATTAAATTCATAGGAGAATATTTAGGAAAAGGTGGCAACGAATTATTGGGACGATTGCTTTGGAAAAGGTGGCAGCTAATAAGTAGGAGAATGTTTTGGAAAAGGTGGCACCTAATTAGTAGGAGAATGTTTTGGAAAAGGTGGCAGCTAATTAGTATAAGAATGTTTTGGTAAAGGTGGCAGCTAATTAGTAGGAGAATGTTTTGGAAAAGGTGGCAGCTAATTAGTAGGAGAATGTTTTTGAAAAGGTGGCAGCTAATTAAATTAATAGGAGAATATTTAGGAAAAGGTGGCAATTAATTAATAGGAGAATATTTTGGAAAGGTGGCAGCTAATTAAATTCATAGGAGAATATTTAGGAAAAGGTGGCAATTAATTAATAGGAGAATATTTTGGAAAAGGTGGCAACGAATTATTGGGACAATTGCTTTGGAAAAGGAGGCAACTAATTAGGTAACCAAATAATCACGAGACCAAACCGTCCCGAGACCAAATAATCACGATACCAAATAGTCCCGAGACCAAATAATCACGATACCAAATAGTCCCGAGACCAAATAATCACGATACCAAATAGGCCCGAGACCAAATAATCACGATACCAAATAGTCCCGAGACCAAATAATCACGATACCAAATAGTCCCGAGACCAAATAATCACGATACCAAATAGTCCCGAGACCAAATAATCACGATACCAAATAGTCCCGAGACCAAAAAGTCACGAGACCAAATAGTACCGAGACCAAATCGGTGAGACCAATTAGTCTCGAGACCAAATCGGTGAGACCAATTAGTCTCGAGACCAAATCGGCGAGACCAATTCGGCGAGACCAAATTTTCCTGTTCCGTGGGAGACAGAACTTTTCATACCGGTGAAGTAGTTGGCGAAGAAGTGGCAGGACGCTTTCGTTTCAGCCTGAGGGGCGTATTCCGGGCAGATCCTCCCAGATTAGGTGGTGGAACATACTGTGGGGCCGAACTCGGACCAGGCTGTGGTGAAACAGGACCGTGATCGTCGTAAGGACCAGTATGAGCCGTGACACGTGGACGAAGTGGTGCGGAAGGCGTCTTCGCTGGAGCAGTTGGACGAGGAGGGCTAGGACTGGCACAGGCCAAGTCTCTTAACGTGTAGCATCGTGGACTGGTATAAGGCGACTCTTGTGGAAGTGTGGGCTCATCAGGATCGCCTTCTGACTCAGGTTCTGAGTCAGTCGAGTGCAATGCTCCTGAAGGCGGATCTTCTTGGTCGGGTTCTTGTGTAGATGACGGCAAGAACTGATCGGTTGTTCTATATAGCTTGAGATGTGCTATATGTTCCAACGATCGTTTACCAGTAGCCACTTCCTCCAGCACGTAGCGTAATTCATCCAATCGCTCGATGACGCGATATGGTCCATCCCATTTGGAAGCTAACTTAGCTGAGAAATAAGAAGCACCATGGGACAGAGGGTGTGTGGTTTTCCATTCAAACATGCCTACATCTAAGTCCCAATCTTCCCTACGCTGATTATAATAGTATCGTTGCTTAGCTTGCATACGATCTATATGAGTCCTAACGGCTTGAACATCGGCCTGTAACTGGGTAACTCTCGTCTCTAAATTCTCTCCAACCTGGGTTAAATCAGGAGGATGGAAATGCTCCAAAGCTATTTCCCAGGGTAAGCGAGTTTCTCTACCATGATTTAGATAAAACGGAGTGCGCCCTGTCGTTTCATGAGGTGTAGTGTTAAGAGAAAATTCTAAGAGATCAAGATTTCGATCCCAATGGCGATGTTCGTTACCGACATAAATACCTAGCATAATGCCTATGGATTTATTGACTCTTTCAGTAGCGTTTGTTTGAGGGTGATAGGGGGTAGTGTAGGTGCAAGTTATGTTGAAGAGTGCGCATGTATCGTTCCAAACCCGGGACACAAACTGCGTCCCATTGTCAGAAAGTATAGCTTTACGGGCTCCCCAACGCAGTATAAGACCTTTGAGAGTCATACTGACTGTCTCAGCTGTAATATTCCTTAAAGGTATTAGACGCACAAAGCGTGTATAATAATCCACATACACTAAAATATAGCGATTATGCGTAGGACTTAGTGGTAAGGGACCCATGATATCTACGCCTACCAAATCCCAAGGTTGTTCTTTCGGTTACGTCCCTTATATTGCTGACACATGAGACAAGTGCCAACAAATAAGGCGACGTCCTTACGTACTGTAGGCCAATAGTATCTGAATCTAACACGTTCATAAGTGCTATCTCTACCTCTATGTCCCGCAGTCATATGTGTATGGAATAAATGTAACGCTTGTGGTCTCAAGCTAGTAGGCAGGTATATCTTACGTGGCATGTTACCATACTGTCTCCTATAGACTAAGCCATCAATGACTTCGAATAGGGGATTGATCATATCGTTAGTCTCTAAGTCTGTCCTTAAAGTTTGAATAGGGGGATCCACTGCCTGTTCACGCGCAATATCCGCTAAATTAAAGGTATCCATGACAGGAGGCAATGGAGGAGGAATAGCGTTCCGATTAGGTCTAGGCCTAAGTATAGCTCCTAACACATAGCCTTCGGGAGGAATATCTCTAGATAACGCGTCCGCGACCACGTTTTCTACTCCCTTACGATATTCTACCTTAAATTCATAAGTCTGCAGATACATGATCCAACGTAATATGCGATATATAGGGTCAGTGCGTGTGTACAGCCATTGTAGAGCTTTATGATCAGTGATCACTGTGAAGTCCTTCCCATCTAAGAAATGCTTGAATCGATTAATAGCCCAAAATATAGCTAAGCATTCTTTCTCATATGTGGAATAATTCTTTTCCGCTGCATTAAGCAGGGTAGAAGCGTAAGCTATAGGGTATTCTACCTTTCCCTCGTTTTGACTAAGCATAGCGCCTAAACCAATATTGCTAGCATCTGTGGTTAGGTAAGTATGTTTACTGGGATCGTAATGGTAACCAGGATGCTCATTCGCATGTACTATAGCGGGTTTTAATTTTAAGAAGGCTTCTTCACATTGCTCACTCCAGACCCATTGGATGTTCTTACGCGTAAGACGGTATAAGGGAGCTACTATCTCCGCATAATGGGGTACAAACCTACTATGCCATCCCGTAAAGCCTAAGAAACGCGACAGAGACTTAACATCTGTTGGTCTAGGAAACTGCTTAATAGCTATGGTTTTAGCCGGGTTTATATGTATACCTGTACTATCTATTACATGACCTAAAATTAATGTAGACGGCTTTGCAAGGTGACACTTCGTTAAATTGAGGGTAAGACCAGCCTTAGTTAATTGTCGAAACACATATTCTAAAGCATTAAGGTGCTCTTTCCAAGTACGGGAAGTAATAATAAGATCACCTAAATAAACAAAAATAGTAAATTAAGATTTATCTCTAAACACCTCATCCATAAGTTTTTGGAAAGTGGTGGGTGCATTGCACAAGCCGAAGGGCATCACCACAAATTCATACTTTCCAAAAGGGGAAGCAAAGGCTGTCTTGCAAATACTATCAGGATCCATAAGGACCTGAAAGTACCCACTCATTAAGTCTAGCGAAGTTATGTACTTTGGCTTATCTAGGCCTAACAAAATGTCTTCGACCTTAGGAAGAGGATAGGGATCAGGTTTAGTAACTTTATTAAGAGGTCTGTAATCAATACAGAATCTCCATCCACCTTCCTTTTTAGGTACGAGGCAAATTCCGGAGGACCAGGGGCTTCTGGAAGGACGTATTTGTCCTGCCTTCAACATTTTGTCAATATGTTCCTTAGTGATTGCTCTTTTTGCTTCTGTGCATCTGTAGGCAAGAGAACTTATAGGCTTACTGTCTCCTGTATCTATAGTATGTGTCGTCATGTGAGTTCGACCAGGCTTAGCTGTGGTTACCGCAGGAAACTTCAACAATAACTGTTTTAGTTCCTGGATTTGTATTGGTGTCATAGTACTTTCCGCTACTGCAGGACTAATGTCTTGCTGTTCTCTAGCCGATTCAATGGTACCAATTGAAATCGGTGGTGCTGGTAACAAAGAATAGTGTTTACCTAACAAAGTTACTGTTACATTAGGGAAGTCTATGATAGCTAAATTTCTCATAAGGAAATCTGCGCCTAAAATGATCTCACAGAACAGATCAGAGACCATGTGGAAATAGTGTGTGAATGAAGTCCCACAAATGGTGAATTCTAATTCTACACTACCACTAGTAAAGAAGTACTGTCCTTTTGGCAAAAAGATGCAATCTTCGGTGTTTTGTGTATACGTATCAGGGTCTGTGTCATGAAGGTCCATAAGAATGTCTGAGTATGCCTTAGTGGATATAAAACTAGTATCACAACCCTGGTCTACTCTAGCTAGTATAAGTCTAGTATGGGGAAATTTTAACGGCAAGGCAAATGATAAATTAGTCTGAGGGTTAACGCTAGAAGAAGCTAGGATATAAGAATTTGGAGGGATTTTGAAACCGCAAGAAGGGGACCCTCTGCTATCCTCCTTGCTATCTAGTTTCCCTTTTTCTTCTTACTAGGTTGCGGTGCCTTGGTTTTAGAAGGGGAAGATGGTTTTTCCCTCTTAAAGTGCGGACAATTAGGTCGGATATGCCCCGCTTTCCCACATTTGTGACATACCAGTCTAGAGCTACTAGACGTAGATTGGGTATTCTGACTAGTGGCGGACATACTATGTGAACTATCACTTTTGGACGAACTAGATTTTGCTTTAACCTGACGAGCCCAGTTTCGTGATTCTACAGTCTGCGCATGTAAGCTTAACTCAGAAATGGTGTTGTAATTTCTTTGTAAGTACACACTAATGTCAGGATCTAAGTGTTCCTCCAATAAGGGAAGTAATTCCAACTCCCCGTAAGGATTACGTAAGGCAAAATTCATACATATTTTGCACGCGTTCAATAAACTGAACGACACTTTCGTCCTGACCTTGTTTTGTAGTGACTAACTCAGTCCTCATAAACCTTTGTTTATCTTCGGACATGAAGTAAGCCTGAAATCGTAACTTAAAATTAAGTAATGACATTTCCTCCTCCATCTTCTCCTGCAGATACCATACACGTGCTCCATCTACCATTAAACTAGGCATTAATCGTAAAAGATCAATGTCGTTTAATGAATGTAGCAATTGAAAACCATCCAATTGATACAGGAAATTGGCAGCCTCTGCACAATTACCGTTGAATCTAAAATCAGGTTTTATTACCCTAACACCTTGTGACATAGTTGAAGCTGCAGTAGCATTCAAATTGTTAGTGGCGTTAGAAGCTACATACGTATATACTAAATCCGTTAATTCGGTAAGTCTAGCACTTAACCTGGCATACGATGGATCGGGTGCCGGAACAGGAAAAAATGGGTTAATAGGGATTGAATTTAAAGGTCCATATTAAGCAACGGAACCCTGACCCACTACTGGTAAAGTTCCTTGAGGAACAAAGTATGAAGGACCAGAAGATGTCGGTTGGCCTAACACTAAGGAACTGTTCGAAATGGGTGATACTTTAACAAAAGGATTTGTGGAAGGATAACTGCTTGCGGTAGCCACAGGCTGTTGTCCTAACACTGACGTGGTACTTGTTATAGGCCTAGTGTTCACAGTCACATGAGAGCTTGGTACACTAACATTGGCATGCGTATTAGTGGTAAGCCTTGTTTTTGAAGGCGCAACGGAAAAGGGGTTTACACCTGTCTGTGTGGTACTAAACCTAATTCGTGGTACACCGGGACTAATATTAGCAAATGGATAACCAGTTTGACTTACGGAAATGGGCGGATTACTCATAGCTGAAGGTTGAGAAGTCGTAACGGGAATTATAGGTTCAGAGAGGCGCAATTGATTAAAACACGCGGCGAGATCACGTTCACTTTGTGCAGGGCTTTGTGTTACCAAAGCGCGTCTCGCGGCGAGACGTTGAAGATCACGTGATCGCGTCCTAGCGTCTCTCGGATTGGCTACCCTATTAGGGCGACTAGCGCCCGCAGCCAACACGGGGGGAACGTCCGATTCACTGTCGGTATCCGGGGCTGCCTTAGTCCTACTACGCCACATTGTCTAACAAGTCAAAACTGGTTTATCGGAGGGGAAAGAACCGTACTAACCGATAAGCCTAAAATTTGGTTCTAAGCCTAGGCTATCCAATTAACATTAAATTTAAATAAACTCTAACCTAATACACGAATTATCGGGTCCTGGCAAGCTCGCCAATTATTTCTCCCCTGTAACCGATTTGCTTTAAAAGCTGAGGTATACAGAGTCAAATTAGTTGACAAAATTCTATCTCGTTTATTACCAGGTTCTGGTTCGGTTAGTATTTTATATTGAAACGGAATAAATAATTTTGTGGGTTAGTTAATTTAGTAATAATTATGATAATGGGCTAAATACAATGCAGTACTTAATCGGGGAAGCGCCAGTAGGGAATGTCCGTTAAAGAAACATAACACTTACAGTAATTAGCAGAGCCATGTGAACAATGTCTGTTGGTCTTGTTAAAACGGTAGGCGACTAGACTGAGAAGCGCGCGGGATTCACTAATTTGCATACTAAACCGTTAGAGGGTCGGAAAGCGACCGTCTATTGCTGCCGGTGACAGATGTCAGACACTCGGGTGTTAAATAGGAGACCCCACTGACTAACTTGCTAACCGAAGTACCACGGATGAACTAACCAACTAACCACTGCTCCCGAGGCTGTTCAGGCTATATATACTTTTCCCTTATCTCTAGTTTAGGCCTATCTAGACTAGGGGGCGCTCAAGTAGTGCAATAGTGCTCCCCTCTAGCTAGAGACTACATCTGATTAGGATGGATGTAGGCTTAGGGTTCAGTGAGATATAATTTGGTGCCTGAATGGGTAAGTCTAAATGTTTGGATGTTGTTTGTGAAGGCCCAAATGTAGCGTTCCGCTACACGGTGAATAAGAATTATTTGAAATATGTCACAGGCGCCTGACTCCAAGATACAAAGACTACCCAAGGAGTGAGATGGACAACATAGTCCTTGTTATTCACGAGATTGCAACGCCGATTCTCCGAAGTATTAGTTTTTCGAAATAAAACTAACCAAGCTTCTTTGAACCAAGACTTTCTTTGGTCACGTCCTTATCATTTTTTTTCAACTCGCTGTGACTTTTTTTCAGACCATTTAATACAACTACGGTGAGGTTTTTATTATTTTTAAAGTATACATAATAGCTTAACCGTTAATTTGAATAATCTTAAATTATTTCAGGTTTCCTTTTAGAAAGGGTTTCACCGCAACACGATCCCAACCAGAAAATATGGGATATCCATTTTTACCCACCAATCTTGAGATTGATAAATATTTATGGAACATTAATCGTTATTTTAATTGTGTTTGTTTCAAACCCCATAATATGAGCCTGATTAAATGAATTTATTATTAGATTAAATTTAAAGAAATTTTAAAATCGTAGAAATTCTCTGTTTTCTTGCAAAATAATGAATCTCAGTTTTCAATAAAATATTTAGAGTGAAAAGAGAACGCTGAAATTGTTTCGAGGTAATAAAAATCTTTAATTTCTAGGTAATTGAGGGATTTGCTTCAATTAATAATGAGAATCAACATTGGCTACTTGGGGGAATTAGGCAACGGAAAACGAGTCTGTGAATAGGAGACTTCTTCATGGGGGACATGGACGTCTCGTTGGTTATATCTATCAAAATAGCTAATATGAGAGGCTAAAAAACCATTTCCGCACTAAATCAAGGTAGATTTCAAGTTTTAAAAGAGTTAAACTAGCCATAATTGGATCCTGAAGCAGTACAGTAAGCAGACGACACGACAAGAACAGCCTAGCTAGCACTTGCAGCGATGATAAACTTATATACAGCCCGCATTATTTACAATCCGTAATTGTTGTCTGCAACGTCGTCTGCTAGCGTGGAGATTCCTGAAAAACACTTTAGTTTACTTATTTATCTATTTTAAATTAAACTGGATTTGCGAATTAAACTAATTACACTCGCGCTTGTTAATTGCTTACGTCTTTAAGGTTTATTTTTTATATTAACTCAAATTTCAATAAAATCATTTTCCTGTTGAAAATCATTTTCATTTATATACAGCCCTCTTAATTTTGATTTTTAAAATTACGCGAGTAACGCGATGTCTGAATCGTCGTCTGCTAGGGAAGTGTTTCCCGAAAAACGTCGAAAAACGTTTAATATTTTTAATTAAGTATCTAAAGTTAAAATAAAATAAATATTTCAGATTTCTAAAGTGAATTCTTTTTACAATTCGTTGATTATTAACAGTTTTAAGGTTTATTTTACGTCTATATTTTATAAAGGTTGTTTAAATAGGCTTAACGCTATGACTGGGGTTAATGAAAAGAAACTAAAACTCAATTTAAAATTAATTTTAACGTATTTATTGAATTATTTCAAATATTCGAAGGGTCTAGTTTCGTTTTCGAAGACTAAAAGACAACGGGCTTTTAGATGTGGAGCTCGGAATGGAGAAATGTTCAAGGAAGGCGCATTGACTTTCATTGTAATTAAAAATGACAGAATTATTAAAGGAAAGCGCGGCTCCATGATCACCCCTAGCATTCTGGCTAATCTTCTGCACACGAATTTTACCTTGCCAAAGGCTGGAACCAATCAGACCTAATGCACGAGTTCCCATGGGTTCCGGCCTTTGGCTTAACTAGCCTTCATCAAGCTTAGCCACTGTGCAGCAGAAAAGCCATCTATAAGGGGCATCAACGGAGCCGCGCTTTCCTTTAACAGTTGGTTTGTAAACTAATAAAATTGTTTTACTTTTCTCGTTGATATAGAAAAAATGGTTGATAATCGTTTGACTTGATGTTTGGAACTTAAGACACAAAATAAAAATGTCACTTTAATGGAACACAAGATTTGGGTAAGAATAGTTAAATAGAATAGAAGCGGTAGTGGCCTTTCTTTTGCAGAGGTTAGAGTGATAATATTAAAATGGTTAAATAAGGAACATTCCATAAATCTTAAGACTTGTTTACATAGCAGTACACGATAAATTAAGTTCACTAGTTAGTTTGAGCCTTATTTTTAAGTATTTAGTTGCTAGGATTCTAAAGTCTAGGGTATTTTACAATTTTGCGCTGCTCCAAGTCTTGACGCTATTAAATTTGGTGCTTTTTGGGGAAACCTCATTTACAATTTACATCTTATGTTTTTGGGAAATGAACTAAGATTCTTGTATCGTGAATCACAGCAGAGGACGTTAAAAATGGCAAAAGATGAGAAAGGAATTTTTGATTTATTAAAGCCACATCAAGTGAAGCTTGCTCAAAGTCTTTCCGAAGATTCAGCACTGGAAACAAAACCCTCTAAAGGTCTGCCACTTTAAAGGGACAAAAGATAGTCTAAGGCTAGTGCAATTACAGTGAACTCAGACATATTTGGGAAATCAAGTAAAATTTAAATATCGCGAATTACAGGGGGAGACTTAATTCGTGAGTGGCAAAACAGAAGCAAGGAATTTCGTGTAGATGAAGCTCAAAATGTTTTGACGGATACAGCTTTCTAAACAAAGAAGCCCACCCACCTTCCCCAAGGTTTGTCAGTAAAATGTCACATTAAACTATGTGGATGGCAAAGAAGAAATTTATTATAGATGCCTTTGTTAATTCTAAGACCTGCCTGCATAGTGGAATATTCATGAATTATTTCTCAATGATTTTGAAAATGAAATTTGTTTAAGATTTCATTAATAATTTTGGTTAGTTGAATAATCATGGAACACTCGGCTCTCCCCTGTGTAAGTGAAGGATTTTTGTTATAAACGTCACATAGACCCAAAAAGTATGCTACTTTATACCACAATGGAAAGGGAATCTATTTTTGACTTTAAATCATTGAGAAATAATACAGACGGTAAGGTATGTCTTAGAATTGATGAAGGAATAAATCAATTTTGCTTTCACCCTCAATTTAAAGGAACACAATATTTGAGTGAGAATCCTAAATTTAGAAATAATGCCAAACACATTTGGAAAAAGTTTTTTATAATTTTTACTCTCATAAATTTTTTTATTATTATTAGTCCAATTTAATCTTTTGGTTTATTGTCTCCACCAATAATGTCCTCTGAAAAAAGTATTAGAACCATTAATCAAATAGTTCCCACGTGATTAGAAATAAGACCGCTTCCACTCCAGCTGTTTTTTCTTGAAATTTACTTCGCCTCTAATCGTCGCTAGGGGTGCCCAGTCGATGCTTTATTTGAAAAGTTTTCTCACTGAGCTGACTTGTGTAAGGGCTGTCCGAATTAAGGTAACAGGCACAACACGCCTAAAGCTGCATGTGGTACATGTCAATGTCATCCTCTTAATGGTTTTCACTCCATTCCCTAACTGGACTGTGTTATTTAGGAAAGGTTAACGGAATGTACAGTCATTTCAAAATAATTCAAGAACGATGGTGGGGGCTTTCCTAAAAATATTAAGGCAGTAGTTTTTTTTTCTATCACTTCGGTTCAATTTTGCTTTTCTATAAAATGAGTGACCGTTTAAAAGGAGGATAACAAAAAGCACCATCAAGTGACCAAATAAATTAAACTGCGACTCTTTGAGATAAATTATCCCCCCACCCCAGCCAAGTTTGAAGCGGTGTTAATTTTAATCGCTTAGGCCACGTGTTAAGCATTTCCCACTATGGGTACATACAGCTAGCTTCTATCAAAACCTATGCGCTGTAAAAGGTAGCAACATGGGCCCATTGTTGCAGATGCTTACCCTCATTATCAAGAAATTACTTATTTGATAAAAGAAAAAAACAACAATTATTTAATTGCAAAGATATAAATTAGATTGATAGTATATATATGTATCTAACATGAGTGAATCCTTACTCAATTTTTGTCTTTAAAATGTAAATGGCAATATTTACTTTAACCTATATCTGCCAAGTTAATATATCGTCAAGTTATAGCCCATCTTGATGCCACGTTCCCCGGAAGGTGAGTAGGTCGAGGTGAGTGGCCAGCTAGATCTCCGGATTTAAATCCGTGCGATTTTTTTCTATGGGGACATCTCAAAGACTTGATCTACCGCACCGAAGTCCGAGATGTCCAAGACCTGAGACAACGCACAATTGACGGATGTGAGAGTATCTGAAACACGCCTGACATATTTCACCGTGTTCGAGAATCCTTTACAAAACGTGCCCAAGTTTGCATAAACGTTAATGGTGAACACTTTGATCAATTCTTATAAACTGCATTTCAAGCTCTCTGTACAACCTGTGTTAATAAGAATTAAATGTACTTGTGGTAATAAACATTAAAGGTACCTGTGTTAATAACAATTAAATGTACCTGTGTTGATAAGAATTAAATGTACCTGTGTTAAATAAAGAATCAAATGTACCTGTGTTAATGACCATTAAAACAACCTGTGTTAATGAAATGTAAACATGTTTCTTAGCGACAGCACACTTCTACACACAATCGCCCCCTTCTGTTTCCAAACTTTTAGTCTCTCATTTCTTTCGGTTGGCTTATACAATTGAACGTTTTATCGAAAACAAGACGAGCGAGCCATAATACAAGTTTCACAATTTTGTTGATTTTGGGGCTACTTTTCAAAGCTCATAACTCTGAAATGGCGTAATTTAGGTACATGGTTCTTTGGAATTTTTCACTCGAAGTGACTCTAAGAACACGCTAACTAATTTGGCCAGACTTTTTAAAAACACCGTGTATATATTTTTGAAAACGTAATTCTAGGTTCTATCTTGTAATGTTCGGGTCTTGGGTTATGATTAGGTTAAATAATAACGTTTAAACAGCTCTTAAATTCAAACATAAAAAGAGAACATTTATTACTATTACGGTTTTGTCATTATACATCAAATACTACGCAGTCATGGCTCTGATTATAGACTATGTATCTAAAGTACGTCGTAACGTTCGTCTGCTAAAAAAAGGGATGAGACATATACAGTAATGGACATAAGTTCATTAAAGCGCAATAGTAAGATACTACATTTCCCTTTTCTTATAGAGAAAACTTCCTAGGAGCGCGAACTAGATTACTTCGATGAGGCGACGTGGCGACGTGGCGGAGCACGTTGGGAGCGCAGATGATAGCGGGACGGTGTAGGTTGACTCGTGGTAACAGACGGTGTCACTTCGGACGAGGACAGAGTTACTGTCGGCTCAGTAGGAGCATCGATGACTTAAGTTGGCGATTGAGTTGTAGGAGTTAGAGCGGGGTCTTGCGCGATCGGTAGGACGGATGGAGTAGGTATACGTTTAAAGAATGAAGCGTTGCGCGTTACAGCATGTCCATCTCGTTCAGCGGTCACTTGGGATCCGTGAACTGACGTAATTACGTATGGTTGAGGGTTGAACGGTCGAGCCAATTTGTGCGTATAAGGTGCTTTGATTAAGACACTATCTCCTACCACTAATTGGGGTTTTAGCAGTTTGTGACGACTGTCATGATGACGTTTCATTTTCGCTTTAGCAGTGGAGTCGGTTTCGCGTAACTTGCGGTCGGCATCACCTGAACCACTTTCGTGCACGAACGATGTTAGTTTGCTTCGTATTGGCCGTCCAAACATTAGCTCAGAAGGAGGAGGACGGTAGCTGGCCAATGGAATTTCGGCCAATGGAAAACGGCTGTACTCATCTATGTAGTCCACTAGGCCTTGATGAAATGGTCCTAAATGATCAACGGCCAAGTGAGTCAATGAACCATCCGGTAGAGGTGTCATCATTAGAGGTACTTTGGAATACTGTGGCGTGACGCTCAAACATGGCAGACACGACTGTACTACTCGCTCGACCATGGCGTCCATTTTAGGGAACCATACCTTCGTTCTGAGTAGCTGTTTAGTTTTGACGATGCCAAGATGTCCCTCATGAGCTATAGCAATCACGCGTTCTTGTAGGGACTGTGGTATATACAGCTTGTGCTGCTTGAGAAGTACTTTATCGGATACCGTGAGTTTATGTCGAACTTGGCGCAATATTGCCAAGCTGTCCAGAAGAACATCCGGGGGCGAAACTGCATCCCACCGGTTAGTACGTAAACATCTGATGACATGTTGATAAGTGGGATCAGCCGCAGCAGCAGTAACAAGTTCGTCGTACGTGAGAGCCTTTGGTAAGGTGTAATGTACAATCAAGCGAATGTGCTGTTCTGTTGCTGGTGACAAACACGTGTTTTTGTTGTTTTCAATGATTGGATGGCGTGAAAGATTATCTGCTGGACAATGAGATAGAATATATATAAACCTAGAGTCACAACGTGGGATCTCGAGATCGACGATTCGCGATACACTTTTTGTCGAGCATGAATCTTTATCAAATACGGGTGGCGCCACCTATTAATCACTTGAAGAACTTTTTTATTTCCGTCTGCTGTCAAAATAGTTTTTTAAACGTGTTAAATAAAATAAGCAAGTTAAATAATAAAAACTCTAGTCCTTTTTAATCTAATAAATAGATGAAATAAAAATGATAACGATGTTTCTGATTGAAAATAAGCGAGTAAAAGTTGTAATTAGTTCCGCTAGAGGCTCACAGATGGCGCTGTCATGTTTTGATAAACTTGCTTGATAAAAACAATGTGTATCGCGGTAAGCCGATTTGAATTGGAACTCTATCTATCTCATTGCTGCTGGATTCAGTTTACCAGGCTGATATTCCAATTTGAAATCGTAAGGTGCGAGTCTTAAGTTCCATCTTTCAATACGCGCTGATGTCTTGGCTTTCGGTTTACATATGAGAGTTAAAAGAGGTAGGTGGTCTATGATGACTCGAAACGATGCGCCATAGATATATATGTGGAAGTGTTCGCATGACCAGACAACCGCCAGGGCTTCACGTTCAGTTTGGGAATATCTCGATTCCACATCAGTGAGGGCCTTACTGCCAGAAGCAATAATCAAGAGGTTATCGTGATTGTCTTTTTGTGATAGGGTGCAGCCGAGACCGAGGGCGCTGGCATCTACATGTAGCATGGTAAATTTGTGAGGATCAAAGTAGGCTAAAATGCGTTCTTGCGAAAGGTAGGTCTTCAACGTATTCAGAGCATTGGTCTGTTTCATGGTCCACTCCCAATAGGCCAGGACAGATAGGCTAAAAAAGGGCTTGACCTAGAACATTTGAACATAAAGATGAAAATTGGTACATGTGTTGTTTTTGACATAACAAAAAATATACTAAAAGTCCCCTGCTGTAGAGCAGAGCTTTCGCCGCCATCTTGGAAAATGGCCGCCGGGAATGCCAGCATCAATGTATTCCACGTTCTTCTTCAAAAATTACGACAATTGGTGCACATTATGAATGTAACCACATGAACATCATAGTAAAATTTCACAGCTCTGTGTTTGATAGTTTGATCGCCATACTGGAAAATGGCCGCCGTGAATTCTAGGTACAGTTTATTTCATTATGTTGTTGGAAAATTATGAAAATTTATAGATATTATAATGAAAGCTGTGTGAATCTCACAGTAAAATATTGAGGCTATTCATGGGATAGTTTGGCCGCCATGTTGGAAAATGGTCGGCGGGAATGTCATTTAGATACAGTATACTTTTCCAAAATTATGAAAATTGGTAAGTTTATTGTTTAAGACCGTCTAAACATCAAACTTGAATAATGAAGACGTTCTGCTGATAGTTTGGGCGCCATCTTGGAAAATGACTGCGTGAAATGCCAAATATATTGCTGATATATAAATTTTTCGATATTTATTTACCTAGTAGATGATTTTCATGAACGTATTAAACACCATAAAAATAACTATTTCCAAGTCTAAGTTATCGACCCCATCTTTAAAAATGGTCACTGAAAGATTACTATCCTAAAATCTGATACAAAAAAAGCAAAGCTATATGCAGGAATCAGAGTGGTGTGAATGGGACTTTAGCGATAGCGACCCCATCCCCACTGTTCGGGATTAAATCGTTTCCTAGCTCTTCTTGACTTAATATTTTCATCAAAAACTCTCAACGTATTTGTGAGAGGTTGTTTATCTGTCATTACTTTAAACCGCGCCTTATCATAACCACATCCAGTTACAGCATGTAAATGAAAGAGTTGTTCTCTGAACCTTTTTTTTCTCAAATGTCTCGATTTGAGATTCTCTTCTTGGTTTTGTTTTGATTTCAGATTTAAGACTGAAAACTTTTCAATTTGGGTGTGATAGTGTAGCAAAAGAACCAAGACATTCCGCTTTTTTTGATTTAAATCGGATTTTTTTATTTTAATTGATTTATTTAATTTTTTTGATTTTTATTGAGCTACTAGATAGTAAATTACCGACATGAAAACTTTTGAGTCAAAATTAGCCAGTATCAAAATAATCATGATATTTAAGCAGCTATTGGATATTATTACTATTCAAATGCTTGTATAAAAAGACTAGCTTGACCGCTATTTCATTTCCTAGCCTTTCCAGCAAGACAAACTGGAGTTCTGGAAAAAACTTAAATTGAAATATACCAAAACCATGATTATTTTTAATTTTAGGTCTTTTCTAGTTAAGTTTCTTCTCGAGTTTCTAAAACTACTTCTTGAAATCTTAGAAAACCTTTTTTTTAAATAAAAATATATTCTTGATTTTAATCAAATGATTTTTTTAAAAAAATCGCTTAATTTAAATCATGATTTAAATCAGTGATTTAAATCAAACTGATTTAAATCAAACAACCCTGGCCCTGACGGCGTTTCCGCAGGTTCAATTTGGAATATGATGAGCCCCAGCTAGGTGCTGCGCCTAATCAAGGCATCTGATATGCAATTATTGTGAAAAAAATTCAGGCTGACGAGATGAATATGAACAAACTGTAAGAGATTTGTCTTAAATCTAATCTTTAACAACACGAGAATGTATAAACCCCCATATTAAATTGTATACCCTAATCAACAAGTTGAGAAATACAGCTTTGAACGACTTTCCTTTCTCTCAGAATTTAGGGTATTAATTTTCGAGTGGCCATTTTTAAAGATGGCGTCGATAATATCGACTTGGAGATGGCTATTTTTTGGTGTTTATTACGTTAATGAAAATCATCTACTCAATCTAGGAATTTCAAAAAGATTTATATGTTTGAAATATATTTAGTATTTCTAGCAGTCATTTTCCAAGATGGCGCCCAAACTATAAGTAGCACGTCTTCAAAATTCAATAATGATGTTTAGACAGTCTTCAACATAATTATTACCAATTTTCATAATTTTTGAAGAATATACTGTATCTAACTGACATTCCCAGCGGCCATTTTCCATCATAGCGGCCAAACTATCTTATGAATGGCTTCAATATTTTACTATGAGGTTTACAAAGCTCTGATTATAATATCTATCAATCTTCATAATTTTCCAAAAACATGGTGAAATATACTGTACCTAGCATTCACGGCGGCCATTTTCCAATATGGCGACCAAACTATCAAACACAGAGCTGTAAAATTTTTCTATGATGCTCATGTGGTCTCAGTAATAATGTGCACCAATTTTCATAATTTTCGAAGAAGAATGTGGAGTACATTGTAGCTGGCATTCCTGGCGGCCATTTTCCAAGATGGCGGCGAAAGCTCGCGCTCTACAGCAGGGGACTTTCAGTATATTTTTTGTTGGGTCAAAAACAACACGTGTACCAATTTTCATCTTTATGTTCAAATGTTCTAGGTCAAACCCTAAAAGTCCTGGGCTACAAGGGGTGTTTCTTTTCGTCAACAAGCGTAACGGTGCGGTTACATCCGAAAAGTGTGGGATAAATCGTCCACAGTATGTGGCTAGACCCAGGACACTGCGAACTTCGAGAGCAGAGGTGGGTGTGGGAAGATTGTGCAGTGTGCGAATTTTCTCTGGATTGACGCTCACACCGGAGCTCGTAAACACATGCCCATAATATTCCAAACGGGAAAGACTGAACGCACATTTGGCCTGATTGAGGGTGAGCGTGTTTTCTGCAAATCGTTCGAGGACGGTTTCAAGAGCAACATCATGGGTTTGGTGACAACTCCCGAAAATAAGGTCGTCAGAGACGTTAAGAGTGCCTTCAATATCCTGGATTAAGCATCTAATGGCATGGTGGAATATTTCTGCCGCTGAGCTGACACCAAAACTTAGCCTCTTGTAGCGGTATAATCCTTTGTGTGTCGAGAACGTGGTGATTGGACGCGATGTGACATCCAACTCCAGTTGGCAGTGGCGGCGCCAGAATTTTTTTCAGTGTAGGCTGAAGGTAATTTTAGGGCCCTTAGTAGTTTTTTCCAACTTTCCATCCCCTTCTTATTAAATATTGTAATTTTATTCAAAGAAAAAGTTTATAGAAAAGAAATTATATTGTATAGTTCTGTTTCAGAAAAGAGTGAAAATAACAAGTCGAAATCCCTATTGGTGGGATGAGGTACTATAGAGTTCCTTTTAATCTAAAATCTGACGATAACGAAAGCGACAACCCCGGCCACTACTACTACGACTCGGGTCAAACTAAGAGCCTCATCGTATACTAAGATGTGGCTAAAAATAACCTATTTAACGATACAGTATTCATAAATTTTTAGGGGTTAAAGAGAAAATGAGGGCTTACATTGAGGTATCTCCAGAACGATTTCTCTGCGCTAAATGATCAATGTAATTCCAACACTCGCTTTGTGGAGGACCGCGCCCATCACGTCCGAAACATCGCCACCACCACTAAGGTTTCCGAGTTTCGTTCCCTGGCTGTTTCCCTCAAACACGAACTCCATTCGGTCGGATCGAAATGCGACTCCTACTCCAACGCCATCCGCGAACTTTTGACAAATCAGGAGAAGATGAATAAGTTACTGAAAAATTTCTGACACCTGCAAGCTGATGTCGCGACTTCTACGTCATTTTCCGAGCAGCACACTTTTGATATTCGTGGGAAATCTGAACATTCGCGTTCTTCCTCCGATGTACGCGCAAACCCTGAACCTAGCCAAGAAGCTGCTTTTCAAAGCCCTAAGCGTACGACTCCCAGGCACAAAGATCGGATATTTTCCTCAATGTCTCGTTACCGCCCAGAGCACGATGAATCTCGCAGAACAGATGAAATTTTGTACAGGAAGAAGAATGCCCTCTTTTTTAATATACCGGATTCGTCTGGTGTCCATCTCGGTGGTTTTTGTCGTGGACTTCTGCATGATCTAGGATTCTCCAGGCGCGAAATAAGTTTAATCGAATTCCGGCGCCTCGGTCGTTTTGACCCTTCGGTTACGAAACCACGTCCGATACTCTTTCGCTTCAGCACAGTTAAGGATCGTCAATATTTTTGTAGTGGAGTCGCTCAAATGCGTATACGAGCCCAAACAGACTTCGTCGCTATCCCCGATCGGACAGAAGCCCAGCGCCAGCGTAATAGAGACCTGGTTTCTGAACTTCGTTGTCGAAGATACCGAGGAGAGTCTAAAATTGGAATTCGGAAGGGCCAAATTGTTCAGTTGCCGCCATCTACTCTACGCCGTACCGGACTTGTTCCTGACTCGAGTCATCCATCGTATGATGAAACGCAATCTCCTGTTTTACCAATACAATCTTCTCAACGCATTACTCATCAAGCTTGCGCTTTACCAACAAGCATCCCTACACCGCTCTACGTTCCACCGCTAGTTCATCCAATCCGTCCGTTTCTTACTCCTTTCGGCAACGTACCACATTTTCAACAAAAAAAAACTAGCCGTTCTTGGCGCTCCAATACCTGTTCCTTCACAGTCAAATGAGTTTCCTAAGTCAGTCTCTTCTACACCTGTCAACCACTCTAATGCCTTGCTTCCGAATAACATTAACTCAGCCAATACCACAAACACTCTCCGGGCATCTTCTATCATCCTTTATACAAATATAAGAAGTGTACGTGGGCAATATGCGTTCGCTGAATTGTCCTCTCTGATTTGCTTACACAACGCGAAAATAGTGGCTTTAACTGAAACTTGGATGAAGCCGGACATTTTGGATAGTGAAAGATCAATTCCCGAATTTCACTTGTTTCGAAGGGATCGTGTTGCCGCGTCCAATGGTGGCGGTGCACCTCTTTATATCCACCACGACTATCTTGCCGAAGCACTTCCTATTGTTCCATCGGATCAAGATGATTTATGGTCTTCAACAATTGGTCTTGACTTTTTAACAGTGCTTTGCACTAATGACAAGGACAGTCTATTATTGTTGGTTTTATATCGCTCCCCTTCCTTTGATAACCACGAGCAAGTCCGCCTTGTCCTAACTATTGCCAACGACTACAGTTTGATGAAGAAATGCAAACTATTGATTTTGGGCGATTTCAATTATCCAAAAATTGAGTGGTCGAACTTCACTTCGCTCTGTGGAGCAACTTTGGCAACGAAAGCGTTTTTAGAACGGGTTCAGGATCTCAATCTTCATCAACTAGTCGTTGAACCCACCCGCGCGGGAACAACCAGTACCACACCTAGCATCTTGGATCTCTTACTAGTGTCGGATCACTTGCTTGTTTACAATCTATCTCACCAGTCGCCCATCGGGTCCAGCGACCATGATGTTTTAACATTTAATTGCGCGTTTGCGGTGTTTTCGTCCAGTCCCATCACTAGACTCACACGTGACTATTTCAAGGGCGACTACGACAATTTTCGCGTTTATTTATCAAATCAAGACTGGTTGGATGTTTTCAACAATCAAACCCTTTATGCATGCTGGTCGAAGTTTTGTTCAACTCAACAGCGAGGAATCTCGCATTACATTCCTTACCGCAAAACATCATCGGCTCGGCCACCATTTAACGTACGTTCGACAAAATCATATGACTATAAGAGACAAACTTGGGCACGCTATTCAAGACTAAAGAAGCGGAAAGCTGACAATACTCTCGTTGAACAAGCGTATGCCTGCTACAAAAAGGCCCGAAATGGTCACACAAACGCTGCCAGGATAGCCCAGCGTAAAAAGGATGCGCGGCTAACTTCCATGATAAAATCCAACCCTAAAGCTTCCTACAGTTACATTAACAATAAACGTTCGTGCAAATTCTCCATCTCGCAATTAAGGTGTTCTGATGGCTCATTGACATCCATCCTGGAGGAAATCACGGAATTGTTAAACACTTATTTCGCTCGGGTTTCATCTAACGTCGTGGATGCTTCCGATGTGACCCCCATACGAGGCGAGCCACTCGATTGCTGTACTTTGAACTCTTAGGTCTGCACCGAGCAGGATGTGTCCCATCAGCTTTCGTCTATCGATGTCTGGAAATCTCCCGGCGCCGATGAAATACACCCGTATCTTTTAAGATCTACGGCTTCTCTCCTTTGCGGTCCATTAGAAATATTGTTCAACTGTTCTTTCTCTACGGGTGCTGTTCCGAAGGACTGGAAAACTGCGGATGTCACTCCAATTCATAAGAAAGGGAGCCCTCTTGGGAAGAACTTTCGCCCAATTAGCTTAACAAGTCAAGTCGGTAAAACTTGCGAACGGATCGCGAAAATTCAAATTGACGACTTTCTGGAAGCTACTAAGTTCTTTCATTCATCCCAAAATGGCTTTTTGTGGAAAAAATCATGTGTGACCAATCTTTTTACTGCTACTACTGACTGTGTACAATGGCTTAAAAATGGAGCTTCAGTTGACATTATATACCTTGATCTCACTAAAGCATTTGATACCATTCCAATTTCCGCCATTCGCTCCTCCTTGATTGATGAGTGCTGGTTTCACCGGGAATGCCCTTGCCTGGATATTAGACTTTGTCTCGAATAGGCGTCAGCGGGTGGTCTACAAGGGTTTCGCTTCCTCCTATCGCGAGCTACAAAGTGGTGCTCCTCAAGGCTCAGTTCTTGGACCACTGCTCTTTTCAATTTTTATAAACTCGCTACCCACCACTGTCAGCTACTCTAAAATGCTTCTGTTCGCGGACGATGCCAAACTATATAATGCCATCATGACCGAGGATGACAGCATTCTATTACAGCAAGATCTCGACAACGTAGTACCTTGGGCGTCCTCCTACGGAATGCAATTTAACGCGGACAAATGCACGGTGCTCCATTTGGGAACGAAAAACTCTAGGTTTACTTACCAAATCAGTGGTATCACTCTGCCTCGAGTAACCTCAGTGCGGGACCTAGGTGTGTTTATGGACGAGACATTTACTTTCAGCACCCATGCTCAACGAATCTCTAATCGAATCAATAGTATCACTGGGCTAACACGACGTATTTTTTGCCATCATTCACGGAATCTAATGCGTACAATCTACAATTCCCTGGTTTTACCACTAAATGACTTCGCTTTTTTCATCTGGCGTCCTCCTCGAATTACGCAACAATCAAAACTTTTAAAGGCTCATAACAGGTTCACAAAGGTCACGAAGAGATTGAGCCACCAGTCTTCTGCCACGCGTGATGAGCACCTCCGCCTACTTTCCTTGTCTCTTAGACAACGTGTCAACGACTTGGTTTACGTTTTCGACATTTATAGAGGCAATGTTCACACCGACATGTCTGACCTATTCGTCCCTTCAACGAACTTACGCACAAGAGGCCATCATGCTAAACTGGTTAAACCTGCGGCTTAGTCGTTTTCTAAGGCTAGTCATTTTACCTCAAGGGTAATCAACGATTGGAACTCTCTACCTGAAGACTTATTATCCTTAGAATGTTCCGTCCATTTCCGTCGAAGTATTACGGATTGGATTCAATGGAGTTCCTAAATTCTTATTTTATTACTCTAATTGTTGGTTGTTTTATTAAATGTACCTTATGCTTTTGGGGGGTTGCACACAAGCCGACTTGGCTTAGCGACCCGACCCCTCAGTTCGAAATAAATAAATAAAAATCGTCCTATATTCTCTTTCGTTTTGGCATCCATGATGTAACAAAATGCTTCGTTAAAATAGGTTATGCGCATTGGTTTGCGCTGTTCCAGGGCTAATTTGGCCATAAACAAAGAAAGCCGTGTGTTTATAACACGCTTGTGATAGATAATATTGTCCAAAAACCACGCGAAGTAGAAAAACAAGGGGGTCGATACATTGCCATCAGTCTCCGCGCAATCTCATGAAAATAGGTACTAATGTTAACTAATAAAGCGTTCTGTGCGCTTTGAACCCTTGTCGCTAATAAATATTTTTGATATAAAATCGAGTAGGCAACCCTCAGTATCGAGACGTACAATGGACGTACAACATTGTCATCCGTCTCTGCGCACTCTCGTGATACAAAAAGACTAGTGGAGTCCTATTTTGAGACGTTCATTAAATTTACCGATAAGAATTCATCGAACGGAGTAACGAACGCGCCGTAACAAAAAACTTTTACCGCCAGAATTTTTCGTATTCTAACTTCTAAGCCTCCTTTCGGTAGGAATAGTTCCGTGCGCTCTTTGCCGCACGGAAGTGGTTTGGCTTTTTCCCTTCCTTAAATTTCGAAAGATATTAGAGGCTTAGTGTTTGGTCACGTGGCTTCAATGTGGCCAATCATAGGCCATTAGAAACTTTTTTTCACTGTGACTGAAGGAAGATATTTTGGAGAGCCGTAAACAACTAGATAAATTGAGATATCATTAAGAGAAGAGAAACATTGCATAGAATTTACTGTAAGTATTATATTTTGAACACTATAATATACTACGTTTATTGATTAACAAAGAATATTTCTATAACATTCATTATTATTAGCATGTCGTTAAGCCTTGGCACTTCAAACATTGTTATTGTTGATGTTGAACAGCAACAATAACAAAGTTTCAAGTTCTAAGGCTTAAGATTTATCTACATATATTAAATGACTAAAATGAGTGCCTCTTTTTTAAAGTTTGCAAATTCAACCAATGTTTTTTTGGCTTCATGTTTTAATTTCTTCTTGAGTTATTTTGACCTTGTTTAGAATATTACTGTTTTATTTACTATCCACTCTAAATAGAGGCGAACTACATATGCGTTTGTTTTTTAATCTAGGAAAAATATGCCTCGTGCTGCAAGATTTAGAGAGAGGCAACGGGTATTGCTGTTGGAATTTATGGAGAAACACCCGGAACTAGTTTCTGATAAATTGATTAACACCTTTACAAGAGCGACTCATGACCGCTTATGGGGAGAAATTTCGTATATTCTGAATGCTGATGGCACAGGACCAACTAAAGATTTAAAACAGTGGAAAAAGGTACAAGTTAAGATTATGAGAAATTTACTTCAAATTATTTAGTTAGTCATGGTCAGATTGGAAATCTGACACAAAGAGTAACGTTTACTTGCTGTTATGGGGGAGATGTGCGTCGAGGGAATCAATGCTATTGGAGAGGCTGGTTTTGGGCTTGAAGTATTTGAACATAAAAATAATTTTAATGGTGAACCTAAAATTTAAAATTATTCAATCCGTCACAGTCTTGTTTTGAAGGTACAATCAATGAAGATGATTCAATACTTTGCCAAAAGGGCTATATTATCTACAAGTGATGGTGTAGCGGCTAACGATATACCTGCCACTCCCATACCAATTGTGACTGTTCATGAAAATGGGTTTTTTGATGTCAATGACGTGGTTGAGGAAGATGATGGAGGTCCTACGATGAATTTGCAAAATAATTCCAAGAACTGTGATGGTGGTATGCATTCAGCGTTTTTTATATTGACAAAGTTAGGTAGCATATGCGTTATTCTGTTGGATTGTGTATTTTAAAAACAATTAAAAAAATAGATGCTGTAGTACCAGAAATCCAAGATTGTTATAAGGAAACTCCACGTTCTAATGCCAAGCAACGAATAAAAGGTTTGTTTTATTCTTTAAGCACATGTTATCCCAAACTTAAATAAATATTGATACATTACGATAAATAAATATTGATACATTACGATAAATAAATATTGATACATTACGATAAATAAATATTGATACATTACGATAAATAAATAAATATTGATACATTACGATAAATAAATATTGATACATTACGATAAATAAATATTGATACATTACGATAAATAAATATTGATACATTACGATAAATAAATATTGATACATTACGATAAATAAATATTGATACATTACGATAAATAAATATTGATACATTACGATAAATAAATATTGATACATTACGATAAATAAATATTGATACATTACGATAATTAAATATTGATACATTACGATAAATAAATATTGATACATTACGATAAATAACTAAAGACTAAACTGTACATGGAGGAGCACAACTAATTTTGGTTCACAGCATATTAGCGAAATCGGCGCACAAGATTAGAACGTACCAACTGTCCCCCAGCTAACCACGTTTCATTTCCTCTTGGGTCGTAATTTGGAGCATCGAGAACCAATGCCCTTCGATCCCTCTTTTGCTGCCTACATCTTTGTCGGTTTTCCCTTGACTTCTTCGCCTAGCATCGCTTAATTCCTCGTCTGTCTCACTTTCACTTTTTGTGTCCGAAAATCTATCATCTTCGGGACGGTGGGCCGCGTCCCTCCTCATATTATGTATGGTGCCACAAGCATATATAATATTTCCTGCGGCAGTTGGATGGTCGTGCAGAGTCCTATGTTGTAATAAACACCGAAATACTTGTTTCCAGACTCCAATTGTTCGTTCCACAATGTCTAGTTGATGTTAATGCTTCATCAAACCTATATTCGGGAGTATCTTCAATGGTTTGGGTTATCGGCGCCATTAGCCATGGCCGCAATAGGTAACTGCTATCGCCTATTATAAAGTTTTCATAAGTCTGTATGAACAAATTTAATTTACTGGAAATGAAGCTTACCAATCAACCAAGAACCTTTATTGTCATTAATGTAAGATTCTTCAAGGTAAGTTGAGACAAAAGACATTCGAAAAATATGAGAGTCATGGGCAGATCCTGGAAATTTTGCATTCAAATTTGTGATGCGAAGTTTATGGTCACAAATCTAGAAATATACATTTTTTATAATAATGCCATTTAGGTGTAGTATAATATTAGCAATCTTACAATTTGCTCGTTTATTGAATGAAAGCTTTTGCGATTAACATATAAGTGCTCTCTAGTAGTAGGGACTATACAGATTCACAGAGATCCAAGATGGCCGCCACCCCAAGATGGCCGCCCTACCCTCATCCACCAAACTCAAACCAAACTTCCAGCCCAAGATGGTGCTATTTTATGGGGTAAAATCTTACCTGACCAAGCCTGCCTTCCACCATGCTATGACTCTTTAGAGGGGAATTTACCCATTTTCCCCCAAAACAACCCCGGACTCCCCCTCATAGGGTGTGATCCTTTTAATCCTTGACATTTTAACTTAATCCAAAACAAGCTATATTCAACCTTGACGTCAAACTAAAATTCTGCCTTCCAGGGTGCTAGTAATGGGCGGTACCCCTATAATGAACCCGAACCAGCCCGGACTTACCTCCAGCCCTACCTTCCAGCGTGCTATTAAGGGGAAATGACCTATTTAATGACTCCCAAACAAATCCGTACCAGACCTACTGGTAAAGGGTGCTTTCAGCCTTGGCATCCATGAAGTCATCTTCCCAACTCAAACTAATATGAAATTTTTAGTGCCATATTTAAAAGTCTTCTCTCTAGCCCCGCCTTCTAGCGGACTATTTTAGTAACTATTAAGGGAATTTACCCATAGAATCAATTAAAACAAGTCCGGACCAGACCTAGTCATAGAGGGTGCTTTCAACCAGGGTGACTATGACGTCATCCTCTAGACTATGACTCAAACCAAAACTAAATTATACATGACCTCGAGCCCTGCCTTCTAGCGGGCTTTTTAAGTAACTATTAAGGGAATTTACCAATGGAACAAATCAAAACTAGCCCGGATCACTCTTGGCTTGTCTATGTAGAGGTTGTTGCCCACGAAAAAAACCAAAAACAAGTTCAATCCCTGCCTTTCAGCCTGCTATTTTATGCCTTTGACTGTACTTTAAATAGACGTCACCCATTGAAGGGTTTCCGAACAAGTCAAAACACGCCCAAACTTGTCCGGGCCAACCAAGTTTCGTCCGAATAGGTCGAAACTAGCCTAAACTAGTCTGGGCCAACCAAGTTTCGTCCAAGTATAGATTTACCCCCCTTTGATTGGACTAATAATGGGTGGATTACTAATGGTTCTGCTACCGTTTGATTACTTACCCATGTAGATGTTCCAAGGATGATGTTTTAACTAGGGTGTCCCGTTGGCTTAGCGAAAATAAATGTTGTCAGTGGTTAGTTGGCAAAAAGCAAGGTTTTTTTAATGCGGTTAACGAAGAGGTAGCGGGTTCGAATCCCGGTGGACCAATAAATAAGCCTGGATTAACCTGGATTCGTATACAGGGTGTTACTGTTTTATTAATTGTACTTCAATTGGACTATTTACCCTGACTACGCCATTAATACGGGTAGCCAATTAACCAGTCCAAACTAACCGGGTTTGCCTTGACTCAAACACGTACAGACAGTCGCTGTTTAAATTTTCCCGCCACCAATTTAATGTCTTTTATTATTGCCCGCCAAAAAACTTGATTTTGAGACAAATCAAACTTTTTCCCTTCAAAGCCAAAAGTTAATGAAAAAACAGACACACATTTTAAAAAAACAAAAGATATTTACTCTTACGTCTTGTACAAAAATTAAATACAAAATAAACAAATGAATAGCCAAACAAAGGCGTTAATTGTAGTGCTTAAAATTATGAACTGTTTCTTCTTTTATGACATCTGATTACGATATCTTTCCCGCAAAATTGTCAACAGTTCATTGAACGTCGTATTTACTTTCAGTTATTAAATCTGATCCGATATGGTGATAATTTTCATCCGACCTAGCGCTATCTGAACGATTTCTAATCTTACATCTGTTCAGATATCTTTAAAATTTTACAGATATCCGCGTTTAACTTTATACACTGATTATATATACAACCATTCCAGTACACATGAAAACCTTCAATTATCTAGTCAAGACAGAAATAAAAAGATTCATGTAATTTTAGAAGCGGGAATAGAGAACAGGGTACTTTTTGCGTGCGTCAAAGTCCACGACACCCTTCCTTGAGATGGGGGGGGGGTATGAAAGAAGAGGCTGGTCATTGTGGCGGAGGTAAAAAGCAACGATGTATTTTTGGCCGTCACCGTCAGCAACGTCATCAAAATGTAGTTTAAGTGAGCCTGTTAGATAATTTAAAATTTTCGTTACGAATTGAAGGGATTGGATCTATGAGTCGCACTGAAGTAAATACTAACCGTCCTTCATTCCTGCTAATAAAATTACACGGAACCCTGGTCAAGACTAGTCACTGCGTTTTGATAAATCATAGCCCCCCCCCCTCTGGCGCGATACGTTCTTTCTATCTTTATTAAATAGGTGGAACAAATTACAATGGCAACCATTGTTGTGATTTTGAATAAATTGGTGCCACACAAATAATTGCCCGCTTCTAAGGACAAGTATTACCTCGTACCTAGTGATGTGAAATTAACATATATTTTAAAAACGGTAATTTACTCCGTAAATTACCGATTCAAATTTTTCGAAATCAAAATTACAGTTCATCACCAAATTTGTTAATTTCAATTTTACGTGCTTACAGTAAATTAAATTTCAACAACGTTGAATTGTGAGAACTATATAAAGTTTTTTACATGATTTTGCGGCAGCCGTGGTCTTTCTAATCCGATCTTTAACTAACGATTTTTAGTTCTGGCTGGCGCCTGGTAACTCCATTTTTAAGTAAATACAGTAATAGTTGATCATTTAAATATAAAATGAACTTCTAACGCGTAATGAGCCCTTGACCCAAATAAAAGAGCACTAGCATGTGCGTGTGACAACTTGGTCCGGCTTTCAAGTAAACACCACTTCAGTGACTAACAATGAATCACTATTTTAAGCTAGAACAGCCGCATGAACGAAAGGGGTACAGAGGAAAACGGGACTCCGAAGTAAGAGAGGACATTGTTTTAGTCTCAGGAAGGATAGTACACTTGGTTTCACTCCCAGGACATAAAAATTTCAAAATGTTTAATAATTTTTACCATTATAAAATTACGAAAATTTGATAAATTACCACCGGTAGTTTACGGACGTTAAATTACTGACTCACATCTCTACTAGTACCAAGTCAATTGTTTGGGAAAATAAACTGAACTGCTTCCCTCGGCATCCTACCTACAACAAACATCCAATTTGCCTGGATTTTTTTAAGTATATGCGTTATAAATACATTTGAAACGTATAAATTCTTAAAACGTATTAATCCGAAACTACGACCGATGCCACAGATATCGGTTTCAAATGTCTACAATCTTGGTTTTATCTCAGATATGATTTGATCCGAATGTGTATATGAAAAATGCATCTGATCTGAACAGAAAACGGTCCTCAACTGTTTATCTGATAGCTGAAATCAAGCAAACATATTTGATCTGTTCGGATTACAAATCAGATAACTGTGTTCGGTTTAAAGCACTAGTTAATTGTGTTCTTAAAGTGTCCATATATTTATACAAAAGAATTCATTTCTAATTACCTAGATTTTCCATTTAGCCGTTAAGAGAGAGAAATTTGGAGTGGCGCAAAAAAAAAGAGATTCTAAAAAAAAGGTCATTCTTCGCGCCTTCAGTGAGAGATATTTCCGGAAGCGTTTTACCAATTTTAACGAGACTAGTGTTTTAAACTAGATACAGAATAAATCTTTATACATTTTTTAGCTTTAACAACGACAAATAAGACGAAACTCAAATATTAGCCAATTAGTACGATCTTTAAGGGAAAATCCTGCTCCACATTCCGAAAACTCAAAACATTTAATCTGCATCAAGAATGCGTAAGGCAAAGCAGGATTCCCCCTTATTTCAGCATTCCCTAATTATTTTACGAGAGCCACCAAAGAACCCTCATCAGGCCCTTGGTTTATGAATCTCGACAAGTAAACAAGCGGGTTTTTTGTCGCATATAAAAAGATTTCCTGTAAAGCTTTTACAGAAAAACCCCCATTATGCGGCAAGAAACTCGCTTGCTTGCCTATTGAAACTCATAGATTAAAGGTAAATGAAAACCCATTGGAGGCCCACGTAATTCCCGGAGAAAAAAATCCGAGCCACATCTCGACAAAATATTAATAATCCTCAAAAAGCGGGCTGCAACAAAAAAAATTAGCTAAAGTCTGGTACGTACCAAGTGGCTGTACATACCGAGTCACACTTCGGAACTTAGCCACCAAATGATCCCTGTTATTTTGAAAACTTTAAATAGAGAAAAATTTGGCTGCGAATCCATAATTTTAGAGGTGACGAGCCCCTCTTTATCGCTTTTTACGGGTTAACGATGGCGCTAAAGCACCGCCAACAACATCGTAATGCTCGGCTGTCGAATTCAACTTAGATATTCAAGAAAAGTTTCTCACAAATATTTATTGCTAAGCCTATCAAATATATTTCTTTAACTTGCGCGAAAATAAAAGATTTTACCCCGTTACTCACCGATTGTAAAGAAAGACGCATTCAGAGTTTCAAAGAGTTTAAATGGTTAATATTTAAAAAACCAGAATATATACCGGCGAAAAATTTAGTCACCACACCCTTTTTTACATCTAGTCTTTTACTAGCCTTGATTCTCCATTTTTTCCCACTACAGAAAACCAGTTTTTTTTCGGAGTAATTTACTTTCTCTCTCTTTTAGCGGCGACAGACTCACAAATAACCTCCATTACCGAAAATACTACCTCTAAAACACATCTTAGGTTGGGCTGAAGACGTTTTTAGAGGTTTTTTTTCGGTAAGGGCTTAGAGGGAGGAGTGAAATATTTTCGTACATGTTTACCTTACTACAAAATACCTAGGAATGGTTTAAAGTTTCACGCTAGGAGGGTCAAAGAAAGGGATAAAATACCTACACTAATAAGAAGAAGGATGTGTCTCGATTAAAAAGATATCACCCATAGATTGCTTACCTGACCAATTTTTTCTATTACAAGGAATCCCAGCTGGATATTATGCTAGAGACAAACCTCTGAAATTGATGCCAATGATAATTATATCAATCATAGAGGTGATTAAATTGAATATGCTTTAGAGAGTGGAGGGTGTCTTAAAAAAAACTGTTACTTAGTGGCTCATTTTTAAGCTGTAAAATTAATATGTTGAATTAATTTGTTTCTTTTTCTATTTTTATACTAGAGCTATTTTTGGAGTCTGTAATAAGTATACATGCCTCTAAAAAATACTATAGGATAATTCATTTACTCTTTTGTGACTTAATTATTACCGAAATAAGCAACCGTACCTCTTCCAAACGAATAAGAAACATGACTAGAAGCGTAGATAAACATTAAAATAAGCTAGCCAATCATTTTTGACAAGTAATTTACTTTGAAATATTACTCTAAGGTAACGCAAAAGAAAAAATCCTAATGTATTTGGAGCTGAAAGGTGGAAAAAACAAAGCGACTATAATAGAGAAATTTCTTCACATGTGCTATATGACGAATTAATCGTAACACTGTTTCGTGTGTTTCTCAGGTTTTCGAGAATGAACTCACATATTTTTATTTATGGCAGGCGAAAACACCCTGTATAATGGGGAGAGAAAATGTTGACCCTTCCGTTAACAAATTCTACAGGGCCGGTAGGCCCTTGTAGATATGACTTGATACTCTTTTGTAACGTTAAAGCAAAATTCACATGCTTTTACCAATTTTCCTATGGAGATTAACATGGAGTTTTTCGTGATATTTAACCACCTCTAACTGAAAAACTAGACCGAAGTTACTTTTCGGAATACTCTTAAATTAACAATTAAGTATTCAGGGTGTGCGATCGGCTAGTCTAATCAGAAACAATTAAGTCTAAGTATGTTAATTTTAGTTAATTACAGAAGTACTTGTTTCGACCATCGTGATTGGACATAATAATAATGCTAGAGCTCTTCGAAAACTCAAAATAACTAAGTATCTATGATGTAGTGGTTATCACGTCCGCTTTACACTCGGAAGGTCCCAGGTTCGAGCCCTGGTAGATACATGACTTGACTATCGTTATTGGACACAATAATAAGCTAGATCTCTTCGAAAACTCAGAATAACCAAGTATTCATTGTGTAGTGGTTATAACGTCCGCTTTACATGCGGAAGGTCCCGGGTTCGAGCCCTGGGAGCCTATTCTCTAAAAATCTAAATCATTTGGACGTTGATCCAAATCTAAACGTTTGGATCGGCTCCATTTGGATAAGGCGCTTAAAACCGTATTCTCTAACCCAAATCCAAATCGACATTTGGATCTCTCGCCAAACCGTTATCCAAACCAAATGTACGTCACTCCCTCTTTCATTATTTTTCCATTACGTAATTTTCCTCCTTCTTTATTGGTCAATTATTTTCCCGAGCTTACTTTTTCATGACGTAGTTTTTCCTTCTTCTTTATTGGTCAATTCTTTTTGCGCGCGCTTTATATACAAGTAAAGTTTTTTTCTGCGTTGAATTTTTGGAAGTTAAGTTGTACTTGTTTTGTGAAGCTTTTAATTTGTAATTTTTGCTTAAAAATTATTTCCGTAATGGGTGTTAAAGTGCACGCAAAGCAGCAATTGATTTACATTGAATTTTTGGAAGCTAATATGAATTTAGTCTATATGAAATTTAGTGCTAGTTTCACTAAGGCCAAGTTCGATGCCCTTTGGGTTGAACTTGCAACAAGGCTTAACAGTTGTGGTGTAGGCCCTTCGAAAACGGTAGATAAGTGGAAGAAGGTATGTCTTACTTTAAGTAAAATTTAATTTATAATTTACATTACATTAAGCAATCTTTTTCGGTAGTGTTTTTCTGCATGGCGTTGCAACGTCAGAGCCAAAGCCTCCAAGGCTTTAAAGAATAAGACTGGTGGTGGCCCGCAAGCCGAGCCACTAACTGATTTGGAGGAGCGGCTACTCTCAATTATTGGAAGGGGAACAGTGACGGGGCTAAATTCTGTTCCTGAGGCGGGTTTTGGCCCCCCAGCTGTAGATGAATCAAGTTCAAGCAATCTACCACAGCAATCGGAGCGTCCATCACGCTCCTACGTCACTTTGGATGAAAATTATGAAGTTTCGATGGAATCTACCATGGAAGTAGGGGAGCCATTCGTTTCTGGGTGCGAATCTCCCTAATGAAACTGTTTCCGAGTCAGTCGTTGAATCTGCCAGAAGTAATATTTCAATAATAATATTTCATCTGTGAAAACATAATATGTGATAACTTTCCTAATATCCATAGAATTCAATGATGAAAGGAAAAAGAACCGCATAAGGTCTCGTAGGACCCCTTACGAAAGAGCTGCCGTTTCTTTGGAGGCTGCCCAACAAGCCACCACAACAGAGTTGGGTGGTATTAAAAATGCCATTGATAGAGCTGCCACTGCTTTGCAGGACCTTGCTCAGGGTCAGAGAGAGATGGCACAGGGGATCAAAGAGCTGGCGCAAGCTCAAATGAGGATTGCCGCTGCCTTTGAGAGCCTTGCTGCGAGTTTCGCAAAAAAATAGTTGTGTTGGGAGAAAAAAACGGCCCTTTTCAGGGCCATTAGACAGTGACATACCGCCAAAATAAAGAGATTCGTTTTTTTAAAGAATTGAATCGTCACGCATGATGACTTAAAACGTCGGATACCCTGTGACGAGGAGATTATTTTAAAAATGCAAACTCTTCATTTTGGAGGTATTTACTGTCTAGTGACACTTGAAGTTCCGTGTTATCTTATAAACAGACTAACATCGTGAGCATGTGCGGAGTATGCTGCCTTCCCGTGGCAAGTGTTGAAAACTTGCTTTTGCAAGGCCAAAACATACACGCTTTTCTACGATAAATTAATTACACACACACATATATAATTAATATTAGAATTTAATTCATTTCACAATAATAATTCAAAGGATTTAAATCATTTTATTGGCATCATTTAGTTCCAAATTAACAAACAGCCGATATCCTAAATTAACCGCTGGCTGATATTGTAAGTTTGCCCATGAAAATGATATCAATATCAACCTATTATTTGCTGAAAAAGATATTTCCATTTTTTTAGTTGCAATTGCTCTTGTAAGGCTTCAAAAGAGGTTGAATTTTATTATTGTTAGTGAGGAAATTTAAATAGGTTTTTCGTTACTTTTGACTAGTCATGGTAAACTCAATAAAGTATCGTTGCAGCCTCTTTCCGATAACTGATTTTAAGGGTAATTGACAATATTTGCCAGCGGTTAAAGAGTCGTAAAGGGGTCGGCGGCCCATGGGGGGGGGAGGGGGTTTGAGGTAAGCAAAACGAAAATCATCTTTCGGGAAAATATTTTTAAGGTTTGTGATACAACTGGGCCAATCACAGCGCCTTTGATATTGCTGCGTGGATGATTATAGCAAATGCAGCGGGCATGGATTAACTAACGCTAGGGATAGTTTGTTTCCCCCAAAAGATACAGCATGCATATTACAAACGCCCCCTAGCAGCAGCTACTATCCCTAACAGGAAGTTATAAGAAAAAAATTGGACCACATATCACGTGTTCTATGACGTCAAAATTCAAATACGGGCTAAATTGGGCGCCACCATCTTTTCTATTTATTTTGCCTAGAGATGGCGCCGTATCTGCATCCGGTTTGGTACATTAAATTGGGGGAATGAAGAGGGGAATCAAGGAATGATTCGGAACATGTAGTTGGCAATAGCATTCTACGGGAACAATCCCTAGAGTTAGTTAAACCATGCAGCGGGGATCTCGAACTCTCAGGAGTTGGGGACTGGGGAAACGCAGGAGCAGGGTGGCTCACAACCAATCACGAGCGATTAACCGGATGTGAGGAACCGCTTTACAACCACGAAGTTGTTCCTTAGATTTTTGGGAACGTACTTTCCCCAACAGTAAAACGTACTACCCCAATGGGATGATTTTTGATAAAAAGACTTTTCCCCCTGGGGGCATTAAAATTTCCGTCCCCCTCGACGAAAGACTTCTGGCGCCATCTAGCGGCGTAACTTTCGTCCCATAGACGCTAATGTTAAAAAATGGCATTTCAAAATGTACTCTCAACCATCAAAATGTACTTTTCGTACAGAAGACATTAAAATGTACTGAAAAAGTACAATTGTACTACTCAGTACATGATCACCACGAACTAACTCCTCTTTGACGCGTTTTACATCAGCTGCTGACGTCAATTATTGCGAGGAGGGTGCCTTTTTCTTTAAAAAATAGTCCGTGATTCTTTACAGTCCCTTTAATTTAGGATATCGGCTGTTTGTTAATTTGGAACTAAATAATGCCAATAAAATGATTTAAATCCTTTGGATTAATTTTGAAATGAATTAAATTCTAATATTAATTATATATGTGTGTGTGTAATTAATTTATCGTAGAAAAGCGTGTATGTTTTGGCCTTGCAAAAGCAAGTTTTCAACACTTGCCACGGGAAGGCAGCATACTCCGCACATGCTCACGATGTTAGTCTGTTTATAAGATAACACGGAACTTCAAGTGTCACTAGACAGTAAATACCTCCAAAATGAAGAGTTTGCATTTTTAAAATAATCTCCTCGTCACAGGGTATCCGACGTTTTAAGTCATCATGCGTGACGATTCAATTCTTAAAAAAACGAATCTCTTTATTTTGGCGGTATGTCACTGTCTAATGGCCCTGAAAAGGGCCGTTTTTTTCTCCTCAACGGAAACGACGAACAAGTCTCTGTCGCACCCTCTGGCCAATGGGGTTGTAATTCCCATTACAAGGAGGGACGACGTGGGGATGGGGGTGATCATCCGCCACAAATGGAGCGTCATCATCTTCCCGCTCAACCTCCTCACCAAACCCGTTCATCATGCACATGTTGTGCAAAATGCAACATGCCATGACTATTTCGGAGGCAAATTCTGGCAAGTAATGCAGCGCCCTAGCTTTTAACAAGCAACGAAAGCGTTGCTTCAGGCACCCATTACACCTTTCAATGGCAGATCGAGCCTTACAAAAAGCCTCCATGAAGCGGAATTCGGGCGTACCCTCTTCCGCCCCAATGATGGGAACCATTAACCAAGGGCTTAATGGATATCCACTATCCCCTACAAGAGGGATTAAAGTAATAATATTGAAATTTGAAATCCATACCAAGAAACTTTACCGATTAGCCAAGAGTCGTTCAAAGAGCCATTGAGGTAAGACTCCTGCAAGTAGGTTGACAAATCCGTCGACCGGTAGATGTGGGAGTCGTGGCACGATCCCGGAAAGTTGGTGTTAGCTGATAGAATCAGCAAGTCATAGTCGCACACCAACTGAACATTCAACGAGTGGTAAGACTTTCGGTTTACATAAATGTATTCCGGAAAGTCTGGGTTGTTGTTCGGTGGTGGAACGATTGCAACATGGGTGCTATCGATTGCGCCTATGGTTCCGGGAAAGTTGCATTCCTCCTGAAAACGCATTTTTATGGCCGTTTTTTGCATCTCAGTCTTGGGAAACTTTATGTACTTATGTACAAGAGCCCCGTTGATCGCTTTCGTTACATCATGTATGCAACGACTCACGCTAGACTGGCTAACACCGAGGAAAATGTTTTGGCCCACATCTAGCTGGTACGATCCTCGTGCATAAAACCGCAATGCGATTAACACCTAAAAATAAACCATTATTCACTACTGAAAAATCATTTGTGGGTTTCAAATAGTGATTTTTTTACCTTCAAATCTACTGGCAACGAGGTAGTTCGAATACCTACAAGAGGCTCAGTCAACGTTCGGCAAAGGCCTAAGACCATTTCCCTTGTCAACCTAAAATTCCTCTTGAAGCGTAGGTCATCAAGCTCCCACGCTTGATTACTGTCTCTAAAGACACGTTGGACTCGTAAATCGCGACGCGCAGCGCGATTACGATCATCAAAACGCAAACGTTCAAGTTCGAGTTGGAAAAATAGCGCAGCCATTTTAGTAAATAAAATAGCGGGAAATAAAATTTTGGCGGGAAATAAAAATACAGGGTGTGTGAAAAAAACCCTTTAATTGGGTAAAATTGAGGGAATGAAATACAAATGCAAGGCTTGTGAACCATTTTATTGAAATTTAGTTTAAATATTAGTGATGGCCGAAATGGTTAATTAGAGGATGTCTCTTGAACTCGATGTAATTCAAATATCAAGGTTTACCAATTATCTACTTAAAATGATAACCTATTTTTAATTGCAAGTTAAAGGGAGTTTTCCTCCGCGGTCTAACCGGTTTCTCCTTTCCATCAAAACTTGCAGAGGTTAACGGTAATAGTTAGTATAGGGCCCTGTAGGTTAGCTGTGTCATAGGGGCTAGCCACCACCCCTCTATGCAATGTAAAGGGACCCCCTGTAAACAAGCCACTGGCTTAGTGTGGAACCTCCCTTCGTAGACAAAGTCTAGATTATTATTATTACCTATATTTCTCTCATTATGTTCCAAAAAACGTAAATTTTCTTATTTTCTGACACAACAATTGGGAGTGTTATTGTGTCATTCCCGAAGCTATTTCTACTCTTAAACAGAAATTTAAAGTTTTATGATATTAGTGGACCAATTTAAACTTCAACTAGTTTATCGTTCTTTTGATCTAGTTCTTATAGAGGAAAGCAATCAAGTATCGATAAAAGTAACCTTTCCGATAGTAGATTTTACTAATCGAGACGATTGCCGAGTATTAATATTCTAAGGGAGCGGTAGCTCCCTTAGATAAGGCCTGATGACGGCTTTAATGTATAAGGAAGGTTTTTGGATTGGTTTTAACTTTTTTCGTATTAAGTTTATTGTTTCGAAATTTTTCTACTGAACTAAAATCCGGGCCCTTAATATGTGGTAAAAATTTCAAGATGATCCACCTAATAGTTAATTTTATAAAGCATAAAGTTGCTAAGGGTGGTTTTCATTTCCATAAAATTAATCACAGATTTTGGCGAAAAACTAGAGAATCTCCATAGAAATAACATGGGAAATTTTCCAAACTTACCCATTTTGTAACTACCCTTACAAAAATAACTATACGTTTGATAGATTTGAAAGCGGTCTTAAATGAAAGCCCCATTTCTAAAGTGGTAGCCAATTTTGGTTTCATTAAGAAAAACAAAGTTAAAGTATGGTTTTTAATAGTTTTAAGTACCTGCTCCGAATTACGTGGTTTACCTTTAAACTGTGGAACTTAAGACTTTTTTGCTTGGGTTAAGTAATAAAGAAAGTCATTCTAGGACTTACGTCGTTTTACTGCGGATAATCAAATTGGTAGGGCAATTTGCTAGCTTAATTGTCATTAAAACTATTGCGCGTCCAACTAATTTAGTTAATTAAACAAAATAAGCAATTAAAGATAATTAAACAAAATAAGCAATTAAAGATAATTAAACAAAATAAGCAATTAAAGATAATTAAACAAAATAAGCAATTAAAGATAATTAAACAAAATAAGCAATTAAAGATAATTAAACAAAATAAGCAATTAAAGATAATTAAACAAAATAAGCAATTAAAGATAATTAAACAAAATAAGCAATTAAAGATAATTAAACAAAATAAGCAATTAAAGATAATTAAACAAAATAAGCAATTAAAGATAATTAAACAAAATAAGCAATTAAAGATAATTAAACAAAATAAGCAATTAAAGATAATTAAACAAAATAAGCAATTAAAGATAATTAAACAAAATAAGCAATTAAAGATAATTAAACAAAATAAGCAATTAAAGATAATTAAACAAAATAAGCAATTAAAGATAATTAAACAAAATAAGCAATTAAAGATAATTAAACAAAATAAGCAATTAAAGATAATTAAACAAAATAAGCAATTAAAGATAATTAAACAAAATAAGCAATTAAAGATAATTAAACAAAATAAGCAATTAAAGATAATTAAACAAAATAAGCAATTAAAGATAATTAAACAAAATAAGCAATTAAAGATAATTAAACAAAATAAGCAATTAAAGATAATTAAACAAAATAAGCAATTAAAGATAATTAAACAAAATAAGCAATTAAAGATAATTAAACAAAATAAGCAATTAAAGATAATTAAACAAAATAAGCAATTAAAGATAATTAAACAAAATAAGCAATTAAAGATAATAACCAATTATAGGTAATAAAATTTTTACACGAGTCTAAACTATAACATCTGTTTGTGTACAAGTCTACGGAATCTGTTTAAGCGCAGACCTACAGAATATTTTTGTGCAAAGGAGTATAAAATCTCTTTGAGCAGAGGCATATGCAATCATTTCGTGCACAGGCCTATGGAATATTGTTATACACTGGCCTATGGAATATTGTTTTACACAGGTCTACGGAATGTTTTTGTGCAAATCTGCATGGAATCCTTTTGAGTATAGGAGTATGGAATCTTCTGTGCACAGGTCTATAGAATTTTTTGTTCATGGGTCTATGGTATATTTATGTGCACAAGTTTGAAGACTCTTTATTTGCTCATGTTTGAAAAATCTTTATGTGCACACAAGTCTGAAGAATCTTTTTATGTGCACACAAGTCTGAAGAATCTTTATGTGCACACAAGTCTGAAGAATCTTTATGTGCACACAAGTCTGAAGAATCTTTATGTGCACACAAGTCTGAAGAATCTTTATGTGCACACAAGTGTGAAGAATCTTTATGTGCACACAAGTCAGAAGAATCATTATGTGCACACACAAGTCTGGAGAATCTTTATGTGTCCAAGTGAAAAATCTTTATTTGCACAGGTCTACGACTTCTGTTTGTGCACAGACTACGACTTCTGTTTGTTCACAGGTCTACGACCTCTGTTTGTGCACAGGCCTATGGAATCTGATTTGCTCATTTCTATGACATCTCGTTTTGCGCAAGTCAATAACATTTGTTTATGCTCAAGTCTAAAACATCTGTTTGTACACAAGCCTAAAACATCTGTTTGTACACAAGTCTATTCCATCTGTTTGTGCACAAGTCTAAAGCATCTGTTTGTGCACAAGTCTAAAGCATCTGTTTGTGCACAAGTCTAAAGCATCTGTTTGTGCACAAGTCTAAAGCATCTGTTTGTGCACAAGTCTAAATCATCTGTTTGTGCACAAGTCTAAAGCATCTGTTTGTGCACAAGTCTAAATCATCTGTTTGTGAACAAGTCTATAACACCTGTTTGTGATCAATTCTATAACACCTGCTTGTGAACAAGCCTATAACACCTGTGTGTGAACAAGTCTATAACATCTCTTTGTGCACATGTCTATAACATCTGTTTATTCACAAGTCTATGACATCTGTGCACACGCGAGTGACTTCTGTCTGAGCAAAGGTCTACGGAATATTTTTGAGCACGGGTCTACGTATTATTTTTGTGCAAATGGGTATGGAATCTTTTTGAGCATAAGGGTTTGAAATCTGTTTGAGCACAGGGGCATTGAAAATGTTTGTGCATAACTCTATGGAATCTGATGTGCACATGTCTATAACATCTCTTTTTGCGCGAGTCTGCGACATTTCTTTGTGCACAAGCCTGTGATTCTATTTGTGCACAAGTGTACGAAATATTTTTATGCATTGGTGTACGGAATATTTTTATGAACAATTGTACGGAATATTTTTGTGCACAGGTGTACGAACTGTAATTGTTCACAGGTGTACGGAATATTTTTTTGCATAGGTGTGTGGAATATTATGGTGAAAATGGATTTGGAATATTTTTGTGAAAATGGATACCGAATATTTTTGTGCACAGGTGTACGTGATAGTTTTGTGCACAGGTGAACGTGATATTTTTGTGCAAATGGGTAAGGAACATTTTTGAGCATAGGGATATGGAATGTTTTTGTGCAGAGGTCCATGGATAATTTTTGTGTACAGGTATATGGAATGTTTTTGTGCAGAAGTCCGTGGAATATTTTTGTGTACAGGTATATGACTCATGTTTGTGCACAAATCTATAGAATGTTTTGTACACCGGTCTAGGACATTTGATTGTGCACAAGTCTATAACATCGGATTGTGCAAAACCGTGTGACTTCTGTTTGTGTACAAGTCTGTGGAATCTATTTGTGCACGAGTCTACGTAATATATTTGTGCGCAAATCTATGGAATCTGTTTATGCGCTAGTCTACGGCATCTGTTTGTGCACGGGTCTACGGAAAATGTTTGTACAAATGGGTGTGGAATATTTTTGATCATATAGGGGTATGGAATGTTTCTGAACAGGTCCAAGGCATGTTTTTGTGCACAGGTCCAAGGCATGTTTTTGTGCACAGGTCCATGGAATATTTTTGTACACAGGTCTATGTCACATGTTTATACAAAAGCCAATAGAATATTTTGTGCATAGGTCAATGGAATCTTTTTGTGCACAGCACAGTTTTATGAAATATTTTGTGCGCAGGTCTAGGGAATATTTCTGTGCAAATGGTTATGGAATAGTTTTGTGCTATGGGTATGAAATCTTTATGTACACAGGTCTATGGAATCTTTAGCGCGCAGGTCTAAGGAATCTTTATGTGCACAAGCATATATAATGTTTTGTGCACAGTTCCATGAAATATTTTGTGCACATCTCCATGAAATCTTTTGTGCACAGGTCTATGGAAACTTGATGTGCACAAGTATATAGAATGTTTTTTGTGCACATGTCTATGACTTCTGTTTGTGCACAAAACTATGGAATCTGGTTTGAACATATCTATGACATTTGTTGTGGACAAGCCTGTGACTTCCACTTGTGTACAAGTCTACGCAATTTGTTTGTGCACATGGCTACGGAATCTGTGCACAGATCTCCGGAATCTGTTTGTACACAGGCCTACGGCATCTGTTTGTGCACAGGTTTACGGAATTTGTTTCTTTACAGGTCTACGGCATCTGTTTGTGCACAGGCCTACGGCATATTTTTTGAGCACAGGTCTAGGGAATCTTTTGTGCACAGTTTTATGGAATCTCTTTGGGCACAGTTTTATGGAATCTCTTTGGGCACAGGTCTATGGAATATTTTTGTGCAAATGGGTATGAAATTGTTTTGTGCAATTGGGTATGGAATCTTTATGGAAACAGGTCTATGACTTCTGTTTGTAAACAAGTCTAAGACTTCTGTTTGTGCACTAGTCCGTGGAATCAGATGTGCACATATCCTTGACATCTCTTATTGCACAAGTCTATGATGTATTTTTTGTGCAAGTCTATGACATCTGTTTGTGCACAACCCTGTGACTTCCGTTTGTGTCCAAGTATCCGGAATCTGTTTGTGCATATGTCTACGGTATCTGTTTGTGCATATGTCTACGGTATCTGTTTGTGCACAGGTCTACGGAATATTTTTGTGCACAGGTCTACGGAATATTTTGTGCACAAGCCTACTGAATCGGTTTGTGCAGAGGTCTAAGGAATCTGTCTTTGCAAAGGCCACTGCATCTGTTTGTGCACAGGTCTAAAGAACATTTATCTGTAAATGAATACGGGATATTTTTGTCCAAATGGATATGCAGTATTTTTGTGCACTGGTGTAAGAGATATTCTTGAGCATATTTTTGAGCATAGAGGTATGGAATGTTTTTGTGCAGAGGTCCATGGAATCTTTTTGTGTACAGGTATATAACATCTCTTTTTGCACAAGTTTATGACATCTATATGTGCGTAAGTTTATGACATCTATATGTGCGTAAGTCTATGACATCATTTTGTGCGCAAGTCTACGACATCAGTTTTTGCTCAATTCTAAGGGATCTGTTTGTGCACAATTCTAAGGGATGTTTGTGCACAATTCTAAGGGATGTTTGTGCACAATTCTAAGGGATCTGTTTGTGCACAAGTCTACGGGATCTGTTTGTACACAATTATATGACATGTGTTTTCACAAGTCTATGTTATCTACGAAATATGTTTGTGCACTCAGGGTGAACAAAAATAACCTTGTAATAGTTATAGGAAAATAGGAAATTTACAATTGATTTACAGGAAATTATAGGAGACTAGCTGTTACCCGCGGCATCGCTTGAGTGTAGTAAGAACGTCCATCAATTATGGGTACATTTTACTGATTCGACTAATATTTTTGTAGCATCCTAGGAGCGAAGGCACTCGGCGTCGCCCATCAGCTCGTCGGGACCTTTTTATTACTTTACACGCAGAAATTCTATAAAGAAAGGTTTTTAAATATCTGGCCGCCATTTAAAATGATGGCAACAAATCGATCCCGAAAGACCATATAGCCCGTCTATAGGTTAAAAGAATCCAGTGTACCTAATATTTGTGAAATCGGTTGAAACTCACGGACTTTCTTACAAAGAGAAGATTTGTTAAATTTCTGGGCGCCATTTATGAAGATGGCGGCGGATTGGAAAAATATTTCTTAGTACGCGCCTACTACTTACGAGTAACGTTCCTCCAAATTTTCTGCCTTCTGGGGCCAGCGTTTTGGGCTGGGCGATGATTATCAGTCAGTCTGTCAGTCAGTCAGGACTTTGATTTATATAGATATAGATGTATAATTAAAAAAACAGGAAAAGACAAGAGAACTACTCTTGAAAAAATAGCAAAATATAGGTTGCAAATGCTTTGAAAGTAATAAGACAAGATTTACAAAGGAGCTTTGGTTTAATTATAACCATAAGTCCCTAAGATATGTTACATAAATTTGTCACTGGAAACTGAGAGCTTGTCTCGAAGTGACGTAAATGAAACGTCATAGATTCTCGTAAAGCGACGCCTGATGAGGCCCAGTCAAAGGCTTAGTACAGACTAAATAGGAAGATGGAGTAGAAAATCGCGTGTAGTCAATTCTCGCGTCGTTCTCGAACTAGCTCTCATTAAGTCTCTAGCATTTCGAAATATAGGAAGTGTCATACTTATGGAACGTAATCTTAGAAAAATATGCTATAACTTTAAAACATCACAGACTTCCCTGACAAATATTTTTAGAGGCTTCCATAGCTTTGGTGATATATAACAAAACCAAAAGTGAGAGCGCACAAAGTATCTACAATTTCAAAAAATAGGAAAATATAGGAAAATTATCGAAATTATAGGAACTAATAGGATGACATCCGAAAATAGGAAAAATTATAAAATTTAGGAAATGTGGTCACCCAGCGTAGGTCTATGGAATATGTTTGTGCACACGTGTATAGATTGTTTTTGTACACAGGTCTACGTAATAATTTTTTAGCCTAAGTCTTCGGAATCTATTTGTATTATTGCATCCACTGTGCTTTGCACGTGAAAACGACGGGAAGGCAATTTGAGTTGGACTGGGCGTTGAAGCAATCAAGATTAATACTTCTATAATAGATGGTTAGGGCCTTGTTAGTTCAAACGTGGTAACTAATATACGCGCAACACCACAAGACTTAAATGGAGCGCCTGCTTTTCAGTATACGTTTTAAAATACTAGTTTCTAAACAGTTTTATTTCATATTAAGACTGAAGTGACAGATATTAATCAAAACTGTCTTTGTACACAAAGACGCGAAAAAGTAAGAGATAAGTGTAGAAAATTAATTGTTTGAAGTAACAGATATTCAAATTTTCATTTTTGAAGACGTGATTATAAAACATCAATTATTTGAAAAAATTTCTTATCTTAGTTTTTTTCACAAAAATTTCAGAGAAACTACCTTGATACTATTGTTTATTTTCGAGAAACATTTGCTTCGAGGAAGTTCAAATACTCGGATATCTGAAAAATAGAGCTAGAAGTATTTATTTTTTTATTTCAAAATTGAAAATATTGCGAACCGAAAATTACATTCGCCCTTTGACTGTAATGTAGTTATTAGAGTCAAAAGGATCTGTAGCTTTGAGAGATATACAACACGTCAATTTTTGAAACCTCTAAAACTTTAAATTAAACGAACACGTTTTATTAAAGGAATGGTTCACCCTAGAATTTTTTTTTATTGGAAAGATCATATAAAAATATGGATATTTCAAATTGGAACCATGTATTTTTCCACAAAGGTGGGGTGGCGTAGCGGTTAGCGCTTTCGCCTCGCAGCAAGAGGATCCCGGGTTCGATCCCGGACTGTGGCACCGGGTGAAAATCTGGGAACAAATCCTTCTGCGTAGAGTTTGCAAGTTCTATCCCCACTTGTTAAAAGGAGTTTTCCTCCGCGGTCTAACCCGGTTTCTCCTTTCCATCAAAACTTGCTGAGGTTAACGGTAATAGTTAGTATAGGGCGCTATAGGTTAGCTGTGGCATAGGGGCTAGCCACCACCTCTCTGTGCATTGTAAAGAGGCCCACCTGTAAATAAGTCGCGAGTTGACTTAGTGTGGACATCCCTTCCACATAGACCAAGCTTAGATTATTATTATTATTAATATTATTAATATTAAGGAAGATATGAGCATGTAACGCAATACACTGGCCCCTTCGCGTTAGGCCATACTGTGAGGTGCCTCTCCGTATTTTCAAAAATTCCGCCAATTTCCTAGTCTAAAATCTTATTGGCTTTTGTTCACCCTCTGTTGGCCAATAATATAACTTTAAAAAGGGTGAGACGATCCAGAAAACGAAGTTTAAGGGAACGTTTCTAGCAGCAGACTAGGTGTAAAACGAGTTATTTTACTGGCGGAGTGTATGAGCCAATCATCGTTTGGACTAACACGTCACACAACATACAGAGAAGCTTCATTACAGGGGTCAATGGCGGCGCCCATATAAGTTAATTAATGCTATTTAATTGAAAAACTGGAATCGTAATTAAAAAATAAAACCCGGATCTTTGCACTTACGCTACTTATAAATATATCAAGGAGAAAAAAAAGTAGGCTTGTCTATTCCTTTAAGTTTTCATGCTTGTTTTATTTTGTCTGCTATCAACAATTTTCTGCCCATTTTATTCTCCTTATAGGCCTGAATACTCAAACTAACTCTAAATTTTAAAAAGAAAATAAAATGCATACGTTTTCTATTTTTAAAATGATGCACATGTTTAAGGATAAAATATTTTACTTAAGGAATTTTGGTGAAAAAAACTAAGATAAGAAATTTTTTAAAATAATTGATGTTTTATAATCACGTCTTCAAAAATGAAAATTTGAATATCTGTTACTTCAAACAATTAATTTTCTACACTTATCTCTTACTTTTTCGCGTCTTTGTGTACAAAGACAGTTTTGATTAATTAGGTAAATGCTCCATGAATATTTTAAACGCTACTCCCAAATTTTGTTTTCTATTTCAAGAGTAATAAATACTATCGGTGATCGTTATCGGACTTAAATTCGGTTTTGGCTTAATTTTCAGAGGAAAAAATAGGTATAGTAGATAATTTTTGATATGTATTAAAGATTCACCAAGGATTCACAGACACTGAGTTAAAAAAATTGGAATTTTTATTTGGGTTAAGCTTTCATATTGACATTAGTTAAATTACGATACCGGCTCACGATGTTAGTCTGTTTAGAATATAATTCGGGACTTCAAGTGTCAAAAGACAGTATCTACCTTCAAAATCGAGAGTTTCCAACTTTGTAACAATCTTCTCGTCACAGGAGGTTGAACTTATTATTATATGTGATAATTTAATTTGAGATAATGTGACAAGGGGCTCAGACTCAGACCCTCAGTCAACGTGGGGCAAAGGCCTCATACCGTTTTACTTACTGTCGAGTCTGTCGTCCCTCGTCGCCAAATTCCTCTTAAAACATAGATCATACAGTGTCCACGCTTGTTTTTTAATTTCACAAAACACGTTGAATTCGTAAACCTCGACCCGCACCATGATTAAATTCATAAATATGCAAAAGCAACGCATTGAACGCGTACATTTTTAGTAAATAACACAAGCTACTAGCCCACTACAGCCCCTAAAACAGCTGTCTAGGGGCGGAAGCAACGGAATAAAAATAGAGGGCGAAAACAACCCGTCAAAGGGGATAATGTTGAGGGAACGAAATTCAAATGCAAGGCGCGTCCCTTGAATTCGTAAATACCGACGTTTAACGCAATTATAATATTTAAATCTTATACAATTAAGTTAAATTTAAGAAAACAAAGCACTACTTTCAAAGTCTAAATTAACTTTAAAAATACGACGATAAGAGAAGGCGAAGTAACGGGCAACGAGAGGTAAACATTTTTTTAAATGGCAAAAATTAATGGTAAGCCAAGGCTTAGCGCAATTTCACCGCCTTAAAAAAAGTGCCAAGTTTAGAAATAGATTGTGGGACAATAAAAAGGTGGAAAATTATGATATTAGGCTTATATTAAAGCTTGAAACCTACTTTATATCATATTTAAAATCCATCCATAAGCAAATCCTCAAAAAATATGAAAATGACCACGAAAAAGAACCCACTCTCAAATTTTTTCCCCTTAAAAAAATGGCGGCCACAAACGGGGTGAAAAAGGCGAAAAGAGCTATCCAAATGACGATTTGGCCGGCCATTTGGCTTGCCAAATGTTTGGATAGGGTTTGAACCAAATGAAAAGGGATTTGGAGTTACAGAATACGGATTAGTGTCATTTGGGGATGAGCCGACCCCAAATCCAAATCATTTGGATTAGGAACGATCCAAATGTAGTTAGAGAATAGGGTCCCTGGTAGATACATGTTTTGACCATCGTGATTGGACATAATAATAAGCTAAGATCTCTTAGGAATCTCAGTATTACCAGGTATGTGTAGTGTAGTGGTTATCTCGTCCGCCTAACACGCGGAAGGTGCAACGTTCGGGCCCTGCTAGATGCACGTTTTGACCATCGTAATTGGACATAATAATAAGCGGTAAAGAAAACATAATTACTCAAAATTTAATTACATTAAGACTGAAGCGACAGATATTATATAAAAACGTCTTGGTTTGGACCAAGGCCGACAAAACAAACGATATGTGAGGTTTATCAATTGACTGAAGTTTCAGATATTGAAATTTTTTCTAGTTATTTTTATACACTCAATCCTTAATCAATATTTAATTCAATCAACTGATTTTACTGTTAATCGACCTAGTCCCTCTAAATTAATTGAAAAAATTACATATCTACGCTTTTTCAAGAACAATTACATTTTCCGAAAACATTTTATCATGAAATTAATTATTTTGAAGGGATTTCGTGTCGATGCTCACTAACTTGTGAGCATCTTGACCGACATAGTTTTAATTGTTGCTGTCTTGACAAATTTTCAAGTTTGCACCAAAAGAAGTTTAAATCTGTTTTAAGTTGTTGATAAGACTGTCGTTTAGAGTGAATGTCGTCTACATAAGACAAAGCAACAAAGTTTATCCTGTGTGGTAAAGGGTAAAGATCACATAAACAGAAATACTTCTCAGACTTGTTATATTCATTTCCCGCGGAAATAATATGGTTAAACACATCATTCATTACTAGTTATGCCAAGAAGGTCACATTTAACTCCGACACCCCCTCTTTTCCTCTATTTTCAAAATATATGGCATTTTATAATCACCAGTGGTTTCAGTGTATGGGTCATCTGAGCCGTCGCAACACACTCAGCCAATATTACCATAGACTGAGTTATGACCAAGAAATTCTTAAGTACGGAAAAGGAAGTTCCAGTGCAACTTTACCATCAAAGAGGCGACAATAGAAATGTAGCATTTCGATATACGAAATTAAATGTATAAATTCGCGCAACACCCTTGTTTGGCATCCACGATCAAATATTTACGTTTTCCATTCGAGTTATGCCAAAGTTCGCTTGCTTTTTTAGACATCCAGTAGAACATTTCAAACATTCAATACTGTATCCTCAACATGATAAATTAATTTCACGATAAAATGTTTTCGGAAAATGTAATTGTTCTTGAAAAAGCGTAGATATGTAATTTTTTCAATTAATTTAGAGGGACTAGGTCGATTAACATTAAAATCAGTTGATTGAATTAAATATTGATTAAGGATTGAGTGTATAAAAATAACTAGAAAAAATTTCAATATCTGAAACTTCAGTCAATTGATAAACCTAGTGCTTTAAACCGAACACAGTTATCTGATTTGTGATCCGAACAGATCAAATATGTTTGCTTGATTTCAGCTATCAGATAAACAGTTGAGGACCGTTTTCTGTTCAGATCAGATGCATTTTTCATATACACATTCGGATCAAATCATATCTGAGATAAAACCAAGATTGTAGACATTTGAAACAGATATCTGTGGCATCGGTCGTAGTTTCGGATTAATACGTTTTAAGAATTTATACGTTTCAAATGTATTTATAACGCATATACTTAAAAAAATCCAGGCAAATTGGATGTTTGTTGTAGGTAGGATGCCGAGGGAAGCAGTTCAGTTTATTTTCCCAAACAGTTGACTTGGTACTAGTAGAGATGTGAGTCAGTAATTTAACGTCCGTAAACTACCGGTGGTAATTTACCAAATTTTCGTAATTTTATAATGGTAAAATTATTAAACATTTTGAAATTTTTATGTCCTGGGAGTGAAACCAAGTGTACTATCCTTCCTGAGACTAAAACAATGTCCTCTCTTACTTCGGAGTCCCGTTTTCCTCTGTACCCTTTCGTTCATGCGGCTGTTCTAGCTTAAAATAGTGATTCATTGTTAGTCACTGAAGTGGTGTTTACTTGAAAGCCGGACCAAGTTGTCACACGCACATGCTAGTGCTCTTTTATTTGGGTCAAGGGCTCATTACGCGTTAGAAGTTCATTTTATATTTAAATGATCAACTATTACTGTATTTACTTAAAAATGGAGTTACCAGGCGCCAGCCAGAACTAAAAATCGTTAGTTAAAGATCGGATTAGAAAGACCACGGCTGCCGCAAAATCATGTAAAAAACTTTATATAGTTCTCACAATTCAACGTTGTTGAAATTTAATTTACTGTAAGCACGTAAAATTGAAATTAACAAATTTGGTGATGAACTGTAATTTTGATTTCGCAAAATTTGAATCGGTAATTTACGGAGTAAATTACCGTTTTTAAAATATATGTTAATTTCACATCACTAGGTACGAGGTAATACTTGTCCTTAGACGCGGGCAATTATTTGTGTGGCACCAATTTATTCAAAATCACAACAATGGTTGCCATTGTGATTTGTTCCACCTATTTAATAAAGATAGAAAGAACGTATCGCGCCAGAGGGGGGGCTATGATTTATCAAAACGCAGTGACTAGTCTTGACCAGGGTTCCGTGTAATTTTATTAGCAGGAATGAAGGACGGTTAGTATTTACTTCAGTGCGACTCATAAATCCAATCCCTTCAATTCGTAACGAAAATTTTAAATTATCTAACAGGCTCACTTAAACTACATTTTGATGACGTTGCTGACGGTGACGGCCAAAAATACATCGTTGCTTTTTACCTTCGCCACAATGACCAGCCTCTTCTTTCATACCCCCCCCCCATCTCAAGGAAGGGTGTCGTGGACTTTGACGCACGCAAAAAGTACCCTGTTCTCTATTCCCGCTTCTAAAATTACATGAATCTTTTTATTTCTGTCTTGACTAGATAATTGAAGGTTTTCATTTGTACTGGAATGGTTGTATATATAATCAGTGTATAAAGTTAAACGCGGATATCTGTAAAATTTTAAAGATATCTGAACAGATGTAAGATTAGAAATCGTTCAGATAGCGCTAGGTCGGATGAAAATTATCACCATATCGGATCAGATTTAATAACTGAAAGTAAATACGACGTTCAATGAACTGTTGACAATTTTGCGAGAAAGATATCGTAATCAGATGTCATAAAAGAAGAAACAGTTCATAATTTTAAGCACTAGATAAACCTCACACATATCGTTTGTTTTTTCGGCCTTGGTCCAAACCAAGACGTTTTTATATAATACATAATTGACTTTTACATATATATTTATAAAGTTAGAAATCTCTATTTAGCTCAAGGTCCTAGTTTTTTCGTATGCAAAACTTGCTTAGGCGTGTTTTTTTTTTGAATAATTCGAATGAGGTCGCATTATATATGAAAAAATCCTTCAGTGAAGGTTAAAAAAGAGTTATTTTGGGAGAAACTATTATTTTTTTTCAACCGGATTTAAATCTTAAGTAAATTAATATTAATTTTAGGTTATAGGGGGGTATTTTTCATACCATTTTTTATATAGGTAGATATGCTAATATCCTTTATAATCCTTAGTATTAATTCCACGATAAATAAAATGTATTTTTGGGCGTATCTAATATCAATTTCTTTGAGTATTTAAAGACCAGAGTCTCGCTACTTTCTTCATTCGAAAATTTTCTAGACGCTCTCTTTCGCTTTACAAGCTCTTAAACACTTGTAAGTAATGTCTAATTTAATTCCTTGCGGTCGCTCGATGATGTGAATGGTAAATAGAAAACTCTACGACAATCCTGATTTAAAGGACTTTACTTGGGATGATTTATTTAGAGACGTTTGGGATAAAAATACTTTAACGGACGCGCAGAAATGGAACATTTGGCGTAGGTTGACAGGAGCGTACAATGCCTCTTCCTTAGTTTTTATGATAACGCGAATTTACTCCACGCTCTCGTTAGGGGTTGTTCCAATTACACAGACCATATGTTTTTTAAAGTTGAAAACGACGGTATCTTTACTAGCTGGTGGTTTAACCCCAACGCGGACAAGTTCTGGTATTCAAACCCATTTTGCGTACAGGAGCGGAAAGAACGCGATAGAATAGAAACCTACGAAATACAATACGATATGTCCGTCGATTATACCTTCAATGCTTTGGAGGATTTTTGCTGGCTGAGGCTATTTCGTCAGCACAGAATCCTGGAAAAACCCATGTCCAGTTTGCATTGCGTTTAATTTCTAAACACCTTTTTCACGGTCGCGTTTTTGTCAGCGTAACCCAATCTTTTACGACTATAAACAACCCCCGAAACGAAAGCCCGGTCCGAATGAGTAGGTTTACAGCGTGGATAGTTCCCCCGCAAACGTTTTCTAAAATAGTGTCCGTACGGGCCAAAACATCACGCTTCGGTGAAATGTGCGGCGCGTTACTGGTATTACGGGGAATATTGCTTTCACAAAGAAACGCTCTATAGACGTGTCTTGGATATGTGTTTTAAACTATGCCTGCTGCAACTCACGAGGATAAATAGACCGTGCCCTAAAGAAAAGACTCACTTTCGATAGTCCTTAGCTAGATGGTATTTAAAGAAAGCCATGTATATAGCGGGCGTAGCTCGCCTATACTGCAATACCACCTGGTGTTTAACATTATCAGACATTATGCAAGGACTGATCGACAGCGACGCGTTACCCTTTCTAGTAACGTTGATTTAAAATAATTGAATGGTCAAGCGACGGTGAAGATTTGAAACGGACGACGGACAAAGACAAACAGTGAGCTCAAGAATTGCAATATCAAACTGGTCCTTAGTTTTGCTAATTACCTGAATCATATATTAGAATAGGGTTATAATTAACTTTGCGTAATTATATACAAGTTCCAGTTTAAATAGTACAGAGAGTAGTTGCGATAATGCAATTGTGGTGAAATTTTTTTTATTAGGAATTATAATCAGTCTTTGAAGCGCTTTTATTCTCAAAAAAATGTAAGTAATATACTTGATATAAATATATTTGTATGTATTTCTTGTCTAAACTTTTGGTGATAATTTAGGACCTGCGTCGAGAGCTTTGTGGACATCATTAAGAAGCAAGGTTATGCCCCCATGCCCCGTAACGGGCATCTTTATTGTCCACATTGCGAAGGCACATTAAAAGACATTTCCGACTATGGCCAATTAAATTAACTATTGTACAACGCGCGAGTGTGACCATTTTAGAAAGTGTGTCCTAGTCCAGCGTCAAAAATATATCGGATACGCCACTCGTAGCGAACAGCGGCATTTGCTTGGCACACGGAACTTTTGTTCACTTTGCGGTGAATTTAAGTACCGTGTAAAAGACATATGCCCCTGTTACGAGTGGGCAAATGATTGACGGGTGTTGTTGTTTGACGCAAGAACGACTCTGAGTTTAACTGGTTATAAACTCTTTATTAATTTAATTTAAACATTTAAGTTCATTTCCGGGAACGCTACTGACTGAACACTGACAACTGATATCTGAGTACAGATAACGGGAACTGATCAACTGTGAACTGACAAACGTTATCGGATTGTTATCCGCTTATTCTAGGAGAGCGGTCGCTCTCTTAGATAAGACTTGATACTCCCTCTAATGCTAAAGGAGGGTTCTTTGATTGGCTGTAACTTTTTTCGTATTGTGTTTGCCGCTTTGAAATTTTGCCAGTGAACTAAAATTTGGGCCCTACTTTTGTGGTTAAAATTTCAAAGAGATCCAACTAATAGTTAATTCTATAATGAAAAAATTTGTTAAGGGTGGTTTTAGAATCCATAAAATTATTAAGACATTTGGTGAAAGATACTATATTGTTCCATAGAGATAACATGGGATTTTTTTGAAAAATGACTTTAATTGCGATCGTGTATATAGAAAACTATTCATTCGTTACGTTTGGGAACCATCTTAAATGAAAGATATCAGTCCATAGATGTGCCTTTTCTTAGTTTCATTAAGATAAATTAAGTTTAAGTATTGATTTTAATCATTATTACCACTGTTAGAGACACGCATTTTAGCCCTAATTTTTTATGTTGGACTTACGGCGTTTTTGTTGTGATACACGCCGATAGAGGGATATAAAGCAAGAAAAACATGGCGTGCGTACTTGTGGGTACTTGTCGGTGCTTGTAGGTACTTGTGGGTGCTTGTAGGTACCTGTGGGTTCTTGTGGGTACATGTGGGTTCTTGTGGGTACTTGTGGGTACTTGTAGGTACTTGTGGGTTCTTGTGGGTTCTTGAGGGTGCTTGTAGGTACTTGTGGGTTCTTGTGGGTACTTGTGGGTTCTTGTGGGTACTTGTGGGTTCTTGTGGGTACTTGTGGGTACTTGTGGGTGCTTGTAGGTACTTATGGGTACTTGTAGGTACTTGTGGGTACTTGTAGGTACTTGTGGGTACTTGTGGGTACTTGTGGGTACTTGTAGGTACTTGTGGGTACTTGTGGGTACTTGTAGGTACTTGTGGGTACTTGTAGGTACTTGTGGGTACTTGTGGGTACTTGTAGGTACTTGTGGGTACTTGTAGGTACTTGTGGGTACTTTTAGGTACTTGTGGGTACTTGTAGGTACTTGTGGGTACTTGTAGGTACTTGTGGGTACTTGTAGGTGCTTGTAGGTACTTGTGGGTACTTGTGGGTGCTTGTGGGTACTTGTGGGTACTTGTGGGTGCTCGTAGGTACTTATGGGTACTTGTGGGTGCTTGTGGGTACTTGTGGGTACTTGTAGGTACTTGTGGGTACTTGTAGGTACTTGTGGGTACTTGTAGGTAATTGTGGGTACTTGTAGGTACTTGTGGGTACTTGAAGTTACTTGTGGGTACTTGTAGGTACTTGTGGGTACTTGTAGGTACTTGTGGGTACTTGTAGGTACTTGTGGGTACTTGTAGGTACTTGTGGGTACTTGTAGGTACTTGTGGGTACTTGTGGGTGCTTGTAGGTACTTGTGGGTGCTTGTAGGTACTTGTAGGTGCTTGTGGGTGCTTGTAGGTGCTTGTGGGTGCTTGTAGGTGCTTGTGGGTACTTTTAGGTACTTGTGGGTACTTATAGGTACTTGTGGGTACTTGTGGGTGCTTGTGGGTGCTTGTGCGTACTTGTAAGTGCTTGTGGGTGCTTGTAGGTGCTTGTGGGTACTTGTGGGTGCTTGTGGGTACTTGTGGGTGCTTGTTGGTACTTATGGGTACTTGTAGGTACTTGTGGGTACTTGTAGGTACTTGTGGGTGCTTGTGGGTGCATGTAGGTACTTTTGGGTGCTTGTGGGTACTTGTGGGTTCTTGTGGGTACTTGTGGGTACTTGTAGGTACTTGTGGGTACTTGTAGGTACTTGTGAGTACTTGTAGGTACTTGTAGGTACTTGTGGGTGCTTGTAGGTACTTGTGGGTGCTTGTAGGTACTTGTAGGTACTTGTGGGTACTTGTAGGTACTTGTAGGTACTTGTGGGTGCTTGTAGGTACTTGTGGGTGCTTGTAGGTACTTGTGGGTTCTTGTGGGTACTTGTGGGCGCTTGTAGGTACTTGTGGGTGCTTGTGGGTACTTGTAGGTACTTGTGGGAGCTTGTAGGTACTTGTAGGAGCTTGTAGGTACTTGTAGGAGCTTGTAGGTACTTGTAGGAGCTTGTAGGTACTTGTAGGAGCTTTTAGGTACTTGTAGGAGCTTTTAGGTACTTGTAGGAGCTTTTAGGTACTTGTAGGAGCTTTTAGGTACTTGTAGGAGCTTTTAGGTACTTGTAGGAGCTTTTAGGTACTTGTAGGAGCTTTTAGGTACTTGTAGGAGCTTTTAGGTACTTGTAGGAGCTTGTAGGTACTTGTAGGAGCTTGTAGGTGCTTGTGGGTGCTTGTGGGTACTTGTGGGTGCTTGTGGGTGCTTGAATGTACTTGTGGGTACTTGCCCCGGGTACTTGTGGGTGCTTGAAGGTACTTGTGGGTACTTGCCCCGGGTACTTGTGGGTGCTTGAAGGTACTTGTGGGTACTTGCCTCGGATGCCTCTGGGTGTTTGCCACGGATGCCTCTGGGTGCTTGCCACGGATGCCTCTGGGTGCTTGCCCCGGAGGCTTGCAGGTACTTGCCCCGGGTGCTCCTGGGTGCTTACCCGGGTGCTTGTAGGTACTTGTGGGTGCTTGTAGGTACTTGTGGGTACTTGCCACGGATGCCTCTGGGTGCATGCAGGTACTTGCCCCGGGTGCTCCTGGGTGCTTACCCCGGGTGCTTTTAGGTACTTGCCCGGGTGCTTGTGGGTACTTGCCCCGGGTGCTTGTGGGTACTTGCCCCGGGTGCTTGTAGGTACTTTGCCTCCTCCTTAGGATTAACATTACACTAAATTATGGAAGCTCGTAACTCTGGTTATATTAGAGATACGGGGATATCCTTTGATTATGTAATAGTCCTATTTGTCAATTCCCTTTTTCGTTAACATTTGCTCCATAGGATACTCCATATACGGGAAAAACCTGGAAAACTCAGGGAAGTATATGGGGAAAAGCTTGGAAATTTCAGGGAAATTTGTTTTCCAAAAGTTTTATGATGCTTGTTATGGAACATATGTTATAAACTCATGGTTTTAGTTATATAAAGTTTTATAAAAGAAGCGATATCTAGTTTACTAGGGAGAAGGTATAAGATGCCTAAGTATTCGTGCGCCATAGTCCCAGTCCCACTTTCAAAATACAAGGGGACGTAAAAGGAGGCCGGGCTATTTCGCCTCTCCTCAGTCGGAAAATACGTAGTTTTCGTCATTCGCGTCGCGTTTACGTGAGTTTTCTGGTCCGTGACCAAATTTGCATTTTTTAAACTGGACATTAGGCCAGCGACTTTCCTGACTTGGAATAAATAACTGGTCCGTGACCATTGACCAGAGCACGTCGTCTGCTAAACTAAAGAAATGGATAATTAAAATATTAGAATTATAATGTGTGGAGTCTGTTTCCCTTGAACTTACTTAGTAGTCTCGTGGACCACTGACCCCCCTCCGATTTAATTTTTGAACTGGACCAGGCAATTTTTAAACAGGCCATTTGCCCTGTGTCACCGCCTTATTTCCCACGCTGGCGCGAGTTGCTTTGCGTTGTCGAGTGCGTGATGGAGTTGGCTATGCCTGGAGTCCCAACCTTGAAGGAGAGAGGAATGGAGTAGAAACCCCCATACCTATAGCGTTGCCTGTGTACCCCCACCTACGGCAACATAGTCCTCTCAGCGCACTCAGCGGTTAGGTAGGGTCGTACTGGACGAAATTGTAAAGGGCGCTCCCTCTATCTTCAAAATAGAAGCTAGTTCTCATACAAATAAAATGGCGCTCCGTGGCAGCACTTAGCAATCGCCTACCGAAGGGTAGGGGTGTGCGCGAGGTCGCCCATCATCGTTTCCAATCCATCTCAACTCCCTTATCCCTGTCCCAACCCCCGCGACTTCCAACCACTAGCATAGCCCACTCGATCACGCTCTCTTTTCCCCGGCTACATATTTTGAAGATGGAACTTTTTAGGCGTATTAACAATCTTGGATCATCTCTGTGAACTTTTAGGGTAGCCCTGACTATATTTTGTTTAAGGTTTTAAGCTTAATATTAAACAGACGTTAGTTTATGCTGCAAAAAAGTTTGAAATTGACAATCTCGGATCGTCTTTATGAAGTTTTAAGGATATCCGAATTTCATATTGGGCTTATGACAATTTTGAGCTAAATGTTAAACGGACATAAATCAGCATTTTTAAAAATTTTGTAAAATTGTCAATTTGGTCCTATTTCTGGAATTTTTAGGGGGCGCCTCGCGTTTCAATAAATGATTGGTAAAAATTGTAGTATCATTATAAATAAATGTCTGATTGAGCTAAAGTTATGGTCCCCTTTTTATATGTTTCTGCTTAGTGCAGATTTTGAAAATGTAAAACAGTTTCTTAACATTCTTAATTAAAATGAAGACTGAAGGAGCAGATATTAATCAAAAATGTCTTGATTAGAATCAAGACCTAAAAAGTATCGATAAGACTGAGGGTATCACTTGTCTGAAGGATCAGATATTAATTTTTCTTTTTAATTGAAACTTAAATGCATGCTTAAGAAAAAACAACGTTCCATTACCGTTTTCCGTTGAAATAAATTATTTTACTGGTAATCAATTTCAAAAATTTACTTATCTCGGCTTTTCGACCACAATTCCATTCCCCGAAAACATTTTATCATTACATTTATTACTTTTGGGAGATATCGTGTCAAACAAAACCTATAAAAAAATAAAAAGCTGTAATAGCGGTCTGTTTAGCCATGACAACAACCTTTTAAAAGTTACAAGGACTATATAACCCTTTCGAGACTAACAGGACCTGAGAAAACTATAGCTTAACCTGCTACTAGTACGACCAGGGAGAATTGTTGTAAGCTTGAGTTGCGGCCCAGAAACTCTCCCATAGACCCAGTGTGTGTAGAACATAATTTTTTCGCTGTTATCTGCCAAAATAGATCTTTCTAGGTAGTGCCGCCTCCTCACTTGAATTTTTCATGATATATTAAGGTTTGAACGAACAAAATTCTAGATTACTATTTTCACTACCATGTCCCTCTGCTACCTTGAAGCAAACTTTCCTCTCTTTTTGCTGCTCATTACCGGTGCCATTCTTTTGACTTTCTGTTCGTTATAACTACTATGATGAGTTTATTTATTTCAAACCAAAGTATAAAAAAATGGAATCTTTTTCCTTTTGTGCTACTTAGAATTTACAAATGTATATAACGTTGTGCCGTGCCATATCAAATAGTCTCTAACCATTGTTAGAAACTAGAGAGAGAAATTGGGCAGTAACACTGATAATGCCCTGAACTATGAGAAAGAACAATACGACGATTCACTAAAGTACACTCGATATTACATCATTTTGCAAAACCGCGACTAAAAATGTTACTGTCCCTATTGAATTTGGCGCCATTGGTTTTAGAATAATTAAAATGTTCCACTGCGAAGAGTGCCGGTCACGAATGGGGATGTAACGTCTTTAGGAACCTTTTAAAACGCAAAACCATACACGTACTCTCCCAAAAGTAATTAATGTAATGATAAAATGTTTTCGGGGAATGGAATTGTGGTCGAAAAGCCGAGATAAGTAAATTTTTGAAATTGATTACCAGTAAAATAATTTATTTCAACGGAAAACGGTAATGGAACGTTGTTTTTTCTTAAGCATGCATTTAAGTTTCAATTAAAAAGAAAAATTAATATCTGATCCTTCAGACAAGTGATACCCTCAGTCTTATCGATACTTTTTAGGTCTTGATTCTAATCAAGACATTTTTGATTAATATAGTTAAGGCATCGCGATAAAAAATAAAGATTACAAGAATGACCGCGATGCATAAAAAACACAGGTATAGAAAATAGAATCTGTATATATATATATATATAAAAAAGAACCGGTATTATTCTGAACGAGTTTCTGGGCACCCTGGTTGTCGTTGTACAGTTCGAACGCCTGAACTGATACTCCAAGTTCGTTGAGAAGTCCCTTGAGATATATGGCTTCTTTGGCTGCGTCGGACATTGCCATATATTCTGCTTCTGTACTGGACAAGGCAACAGTTCGCTGTTTCCGGGCTTCCCAGGATACTGCAGCGCCGGCTAGTTTGAAGACATTTCCAGTATATGACTTCCTATCTTTCGGACAGCCTCCATAGTCTGCATCAACGAAACCCTGGATTGGCAATCCGGTCTTCCGATAAAGCAACCCATGATGAAGAGTTCCCTTCAGGTATCTCAGAACTCATTTCCTGGCAATACAATGAGTTTCGTCATAACTTGTATTGAACTGGCTCAATGCGCTGACTGAATACTCCATATCCGGTCGTGATGACACTACCAGGTACATGAGAGAGCCGACCAGAGATTGATACGGAATACGACTGATGTCGCCTGCTACTGGGTGTTCCGGATTTTGCAACTTGTTGTTGGCATCCATTGGAGTCGCTATTGCTTTGGAGTCTTGCATATTGAAACGTTTCAGGACCGTTTATGCATATTTCGCTTGGGAAATCCGGGTGGTATTTTGTTTTAGATCTTGGTGAAATTCCATTCCGAGACAGTGATGGATTGGCCCCAGGTCCTTCATATCGAATTTTCTCCCAAGGTCAAGCTTTACATCAGTCATCCAATCCGGGTTGTTGCTTGCAAGGATCAGATCGACTACAATGATCATAACATCTTCCGCGACTCGTAAAACGTATAAGCAGGGGTCGCTCTTCAATGGTGTCATTCCAATCTCCGATAGTCTTTGATGTAACTTCTTGTACCATTGGCGGCCCGATTCTTTTAGGCCTTAGAGGGATTTCTTGATGCGACAGACTTTATGTCCCTCTTCTTCCAGGTCCAAGGTCCATTTCTTTGCTCTAGCAATGATTGACTTGTCGAATCGGGTTGACTTGACGATTTCTTCGAGGGATTCTGTTAATCCTTCCGGGACGACCATATGTATTTCCTCCTCGAGTTCGCCATTAAGATAGGCCGCGACGACATCCATTTGGTGGACTTCCAAACCGATTTCCACAGCAAGGGCCATAAGCAGTCTTATTGAGCTGGATCTAATGACGGGTGCAAATGTCTCCTGGTAGTCGATCCCTGGTCTCTGGGTATAACCTTTTGCTACGAGCCTGGCTTTCCTTTTCTCTACTTCTCCGCTGGGTAAGCACTTCGTTCGGAAGACTAGGCGATTTCCAAGGACCTTCTGGTTTTCCGGACATTCAACGATGTCCCAGGTTTCGCACTTGATAAGCGAAACGAACTTTTCCGTTACTGCTTTCCTCCAATCGTTTGCGTACGGAGAAGCCAGGGCTTGCTTCATGGACAAAGGTTCTGATAAGATAGCTAGGTTTGCTGACTCATCGGACAGGGTTTCTTGCTCGTCAGTAGACTCTTCTGAGACGCTCGGAATCATGTCGAACGATTTTTTCGGTCGTCCGGGTACTCCAGTTCTTATTTTCTTCGGTCTTCCGGTACCTTTCTTCAGAACGAGGGTTTCTGAGGGCTCTTCGAAGACGTCCTCGTTTTCCTGGTCATTAGATTCTTCCTGGGTTTCATCTTTGAACTCCTTTTTGACTTCTTTGAATTCTTCTCTGCCTGACGGTTTTGCAGCGTGTATAGTGGCCGGGACTTCGATTTTGCCTTTAGCTTTGCATCCGTATTTCAGGTTGACTTCTGGAGTGACGAAATCATCATATCTGCCTTGATTATTAAATTCTCCCAGGAACTTGACATTTCGACTTCGGTAAATTTGCTTCTCGGACGGAACCCAGAGTCGATAGGCCTTCGAGACTTCAGAATAGCCGATGAAAACGCATTCTTTGCTCCTGGCTGCAAACTTCCCCTTCCTTTTATCTTCGTCCAACAGCAAAGCTTGGTCGCGGAAAATCTTCAAATGTTGCAGGGATGGCTTCTTTCCGGTCCATCTGGTAAATGGTACTTCTCCATTTATGCTCCGGGAAGGACAACGGTTTCGAGTGTAATTGGCCGTTGCCATCGCTTCTGGCCAGAATGGTGGTGGAAGTTGCGCTTGTACCATCATACATCGGGACATATCCAGGAGTGTTCTGTTCTTTCTTTCAGCAATGCCATTCTGTTCCGGGGTGTATGGAACGGTGAGTCTTCTTTTTATCCCCGAGTCTTTCAGGAATCTGTCGAATTCATTGGTGCAGTATTCGGTTCCGTTGTCGGACTGCAATATCTTGATTTTTCTCCCGGTTTCCACTTCAGTTCGATGCTTGAATTCTTTGAGGGCTTTCAACACTTCGCTCTAGTGTTTTAAAAAAATTACTTCACTCCACCGTGAATAATAATCAGTGAAAACGACGATGTACTTGGCTCCGCTCATCGACGTTACTCTCATCGGCCCGCATACGTCAGAGTGTACTATTTCCAGGACTTGCGAGGTGCGGCTATCTTCAGGTTTCGGGAACGGCTCCATCGATTGCTTTCCTTTCATACAGATTTTGCAGATTCCCAGACTCCCATCTTTTTCAATGTTGAGTCCCGTAGCCAAATTCTTCCGGGCCATTTCCTTTATACTTCTCTCGTTCAAGTGACCGAGTAGGAAATGCCAGTTCTCCAGGTTGCTTCTAGGCTTTATTTCCGCTTGCACTGCGTGGACCGTTTTCTCAGGAAATAAAGGTCTCCAACTCTGTCAGCAACTGCAATCACTTCCCCGGTTGCCGTCTTAATCCAGGCCTGCGACTTCTTGAATGTGACCTCACTTCTTTTGTCTGTCATCTTGGCCATGGATAGGAGATTTGTTCTTAAATCCGGGACATGAAGGGCTCGTTCCAGGCGAAGAATTCGATTTTCGCTGCCATTCGTTGCGGGTACTTTTACTTCGCCAACACCTCGTATCTCCGTTGACTCTGCGGTGGCCAGGTTTAAAGACTTCGTGGTCTCTTCGTAAAGATTGAAGCAATCTCTGTTAGATGTCCATGCACCAGGAATCTTGATCAGTCTTCAGGTGCAACGCGAATTCTTCCTCGGCCAAATTTTCTGCCAGTACATGATGGGCGTTTTCTTTCCTTCTGGTTCTTATGCCTGAACCATTGTTTCTGTCGGGGCAATCGGCTACCTTGTGGCAGGGTTTCCGGCATCCATGACACTTGTACTTGAAGGTCGTGCTTCCTCGTCCACGTAAACCTCTTCCTCTACCCCTTTCTGCAGTTGTCCGGGAAAAGTGGTTACTTCCCATCATCGCATTCTGCACGGGTTCGTCTTCCCTAGAGTTCTTGGCGTCCGATTCCTCCAGGGAGGCTATTCTCTAAGGTCCTTTTGGAGGAATTTCGATCCGAATCTTTTCATTCGGAGTCAATTTCTCCGAATGAAAATAAAACGTATTCTGTAAGCACCTTATCCTAATCATACGGTGATAACCTCTCCGAATCATTCGGCGGCCGTATGAAGATACCCAGCAGTTTTTTGTTTATTTTATTTTTGCGATTTTTCTGATTTGCTAGTATAATCCGATTTTTTTAATTATCTCCGATTTTATATTTGTTTTCAATTTATCTTTTACTCTTGGGAGAGACTTTAATTCTTAGTAGATCGCCCGACTGAAAAAGCTTACTACTTATTTTTCTATCTTTTATTTCTTTTAGTTTAGGTGGAATGACATTATTTCCGCTGATATTTTAAGTTTTTAACATTTTCTTTATTTTTGGATGACCCTACCCTTTCGAGTCAGGAGAGAGAGTCCCAAGCCAAAGATTTTCTTTCGAAAACCAGTGGTTTTGTACAGTTTATTTTTTGTGATAGAAAAGGTGAGATAAGGGGTTTCCTTAACCTCCACCACTCTCTGGCTTCGGTTTTACAAATTTTTTCTTAGGGGTGGTCTTAGCAGAGAGGTCTTAGTGCATACAAAATAAAAAAGGAAGGGGGTAAATTTTGGCCTGAGCCACGGAAATTTTTGTTGAAACCCAGTGACGTAGGTATACCTGTTTTTTATTTCTTTTTTAACGATTTTGTCCAAGAGGGTACCAGTTTTGGGGTCTTATATATATTTTACAAAAAAAAGGGGGGGGAATTTTACGCTTTTATTTGAGTATTTTTATTTGTCATTTTAATTTTAATAATGGGAATTTGATATAAATTTAATGGAAGTATTTACACTCCCCCGGGTAATACGTATGTATTAAAATACAGATTCAATTTTTTTTTTTATACAATGATTACATGATTTTTAACATTCAAAATTTTAAAGTTACAGAAATTTTTAATTATTTTTCTATTATTTTTTTTTTAATCAAACCTATTTATTTCTAAGGCGTACAGCAGCTGAATGGGCCTTCTAATGATATTGTTTCCTACTTTAACCCAACAAGCTCTTATTTCCCCATCTCTTCCTAACATGACTTCCGTCACTACTCCTAATTTCCACATATGTTTAGGAATTTTTTCTTCATGCACAAGCATGACGTCGCCTATTTTGACTTTTTCTTTGTTTTTAGCTAGATAGATGTGGTGAGCGTTTCTGAGTTCCAAAAGATATTCCTGTCGCCATCTTTTCCATAGCCTTTCCATTAACGCGTTTCTGTGTTTTAATCTTCTAGCAAAGTCCGTTTGACTTGCGGGGAGTTGTCCTGTAGGTGGTAATTGTGGTGGCAGGCAACTTATTCTTTTTCCAATAAGAAATTGTGAGGGCGACAGAGGCTCGGGCTCGTTTGCGTCATTATAAAGGTATGTCACGGGCCTCGAGTTTATTACGCCTTCGGTTTCAAGAAGTACGGTTTCCATCTCTTGGTACGTAAGGGCTGCCTTTCCCAGTACTTTTCTCAGTATAAGCTTCGTCGTTTTTACCATTCTTTCGTAAAATCCACCAGCCCAAGGGGCTTTTTCCACTATTGACTTCCACTGAATTCTTTTGTTCGCAAAAAATTGCTTAAGTTGATCGTCATTAATTTTGTCCCACATGATATCTAAATCTGATTTTGCGCGTTTAAAGGTCTTGGCATTATCAGAATAGATAATGGATGGTACACCTCGTCTAGAAATAGCTCTTCTCAATGCCATCAGGAATTCGTAGGTACTTAGGGATGGAACTAATTCCAGGTGTAACGCTCTTGTTGTAGCGCAGGTGTACAGGCAGATATATGCCTTCTCTGTGGTATTTCCCATTTTTACTAGAAGTGGGCCCGCGAAGTCTACTCCAACAACAGCGAAAGGTTCCGATTGCGTAATTCGGTCTTTTGGTAGTAGTCCAGTAGGGGCAGTGGCTGGCTTAGCCGCGTACCTTTTGCATTTGGTGCAATTTCTGACAATAGTTCTGGCTAATTGACGTCCGGCAATCACCCAGTATTTTTCTCTTGCTTGTGAAGCGGTAGCTTGTATACCAGAGTGAAGAACTTCCTCGTGACATCTTTGCATTAATTTTCGTGAAAGCTCTTGGTTTTTATTTAAAATAACTGGATGCTTTGATTCAAAACTGAAGTCCGACTCTTCTAGGCGGCCGCCAACGCACAAAAGGCCATCTTGATTTAGCATTGGATTAAGTGTTAGAATGGGAGATGTTTTCGGAATGTCTCGTTTTTCTTTTAGCTCGTTAATTTCGTTAAAATAGTCTTCTTTTTGGACGTCTTTAATCAATTTATTTTCGGCGTTGAGTAACTCTTCGGTTGAAATTGGGCCCGTCATCATTTCTTTATTTTTAGCTTTCTTAGCCACGCGGTATAGGTAGGCTATTATTCTCAGCGCTTTGTTGAGATTGCTGTATTTATTTAAGTCTACGACTCGTTGAATTCCAACAGGTTCTTCAATTTTCACAGCTAGGACCACTTTCCTTCTTTCCTCATCTACTTCTTGGTAATTTACTTCTGGAAACGGTACCATGGGCCATTCAGATTTTTCTTTTGAAAGCCAAGACGGTCCCTCGAACCACACCTTGTTTTCCGTCAATTCCCGTGGAGTGGACCCCCTAGTAGGTAGGTCCGCGGGGTTTTGTTTTCCCGGACAGAAGTTCCAACTTTCTGGTCTAATTAATTTTTGAATGTCCACAATGCGATTTTGCACAAATGGTTTCCATATTTTTGAGGATCCTTTAATCCAGGCCTTTGCGATGGTGGAATCCGTCCACATATTTATTTTTATTTCTTCTTTAAAGATAGTTTTTACGTTGTTTACTAGTTTGGCGCCTAGCAAACATCCCATAAGTTCCAATCGCGCTATCGATAACTCCTTTTCCGCCTTCTTTGTTAATGGAACGACCCTCGTTTTCGCCGTGACGAAGGACACGCTAATTTTCCCGTCTTTGTGTACGGTTCTCAAGTATAGTACAGCCGCGTAAGCTTTTTTGCTAGCGTCGGTAAAGCAATGTATTTCTTTTTCCAAGCTTTCTTCTTTGCTAACTTCGTAGTAGCATCTGGGAATTTTTATTTCTTCGAGTTCATGTATTTCTTTTAGCCATTGTTGAAATTCAATGCCCAAATCTTCTGGTAAGAGTTCGTCCCATGATATCTTTTTCTTCCATAGTTCTTGAAAGACGAACTTCGCTCTTATTGTAAAAGGAGCAAGGATGCCCACAGGATCAAAAATTTGGGATACTATGCTTAACACGTATCGCTTGGTATTTTGATTAGCTTTGATGGCTATTAGAATTTCTTTTAATTCTATAGAGAGTTGGTCCGATTTCGGATCCCAGATTAGGCCTAATATTTTTTGTGTTTTAGGTTCTAAACTGTCCTCGAATTTTACGGTGGAATTAGCGTCTTCCTTTTCTTTTTTCCAAATTTTTCTTAGGTCCTCGCTATTTGTATTCCATTTTCTTAGTGTCATGTTTGCATCTTTAAGAATTTCTGATGATTGCTTAACTAGGTTCCAAGCGCCTTGTACGTCATCTTTACCACTGGTTAGGTCGTCTACATAAAGATCCTGGCTCAGAGCTTCACACGTGTCGGGATATTTTTCGACATAATTTTGTACGTGAGTCTTTATAGTCGCAGCCAAAAGAAAAGGACTGGAAGTGATTCCAAAGGGAACCCGAGTCATTCGTAGAACCCTGAACTTCTTTTCATTTACTTTTCCGCCCTCCTCTTCTTTTGTCCATAGGAATCGAACGGAATCGCGATCTTCTTTAGCTAAACCGACCTGGAGAAAGGCCTTTTCTATATCTCCAGTGACGGCTATTCTATGGCCACGAAACTTGAGAATTAAGAGTAGTAAATCCGGATTCAGATTAGGCCCGCTATGCAAGCAATCGTTTAGAGAGGGAGCCCCTTGTATATGGGAGGAACCGTCCATCACGACTCTAAACTTGGTGGTCGTGCTATCTGGCCTCGTTACACCCTGGTGCGGGAGGTAATACGTTCCCTCTGGTTTATCTTCGGGTTTATCTACTTCTTCAACAATTCCCAAGTTAAGCTGGTTTTCCACGACCTCTTTGTATTTTTCGTAAAACGGGGGATCTCGGTTGAACTTTTTGACGAGGTACTCCATTCTTTTGGTCGCCACGCCTAGGTTATCCGGCAAGCTGCTTTTACTAGTAATCCAGGGGAAATTAACCTGGTATCGCTGATCTTCAAACTTTATTTCTTTCTGGAACTTTTCGAATATTTCCGTCCCGGTGGGATCTATTTCTTCATTTTCTTTGACACCCATTATATCCAACGACCAAAATGATTCCATTCTTTTTGATATTTCTTTTTCGGTTATGCTGACATTCATAACTCGGACAGCGTAGCTTCCCACTGCTAGATTTCCCATGTTCGCGGGACCTCCAATAGCCCAACCAAAAGTGGTTTCCACGGCAACCAAAGATTTTGAAAATCTCTCAATTTTGCCGGTTACAAACTCCCAATAGGTGTCTCCTCCAATTAGAATACCTATAGAATTATCGGGTGATATTGCTAAGTCGGATTGATCCGCGAGTGGTAGATTCTTGATTCTCATTTGTTCTTTGATATTTTCGCATCTGGATAACTGGAAGGCTTCACAGATGTAGGGTACTTCCAAGGCAAGAATTTCCACAGCGTCGCCGGTTTTGTAAGCGTTTTCCAAGGTTAACTTGACGATATTTCTCGTGGCCGTAGTGGGCTCTTGATTGCCAAAGTTGTTAATTTCCACGGTAGATTCGCCAACTACCGGCAGGTTTAATTTTTTAGCGATATCTTCAGTAACAAAGCTGGCTTGACTACCTTGATCCATTAAACACCTGACCACGGTTCCCGTTTGGGTTTGAGGGTTTTTTGTTAGCGCTTGCGCTGTTTGGAGCAAGACCATCTTTCCTTTTTCGCATGTCACCGAGTTTACCGTAACTTCTGTTTTATCTACTTCTGTGTTTTCATTTTTCTTGATAGTTTTCTTGTTAACTTCATTTTTCTCGCAGAGGGTGGCATTGTGTTTTCCCGCGCAAATTCGGCAACTATTATAGTGTGAGGGACATTCGCTCGTTTTGTGCCCGAATCGCGTGCATATATAGCAACGATTATCTTCGGTTATCACCCTTTTCTTTTGGTCCAGCGTGAAATTAGCGCAGTTGGTAGTAGGATGGCACGTGGATTTGCAGAAAATACAGAAAACGTTACGCGTTCTAACTGAGGTATTTAACACGGCCGCGGAAGAATTTCGAAATTGGTTTTTGTTTTCAAAACAACGGTTTTGGACATTTTGGCGATTTTGGTCAATGCGACGATTGAACTCGTGACGTGGGGGTTTAAATTTAAATCTTTCTTCCGTATTATTTTCACTTTTTTGATAATGACTTTGATTATGCATATCGCCAAATTGGTCACACGTTTCCCTACTCTCTACTTCCCCTTTTAAGAAATCAATTAAAGCGTGTAGGTCCCATTCAGCGGAGCTGCCGCGTTTTTTAGTGTATTCTAATCTTATATCTCGGGGTAAACACCCAATTAATTTTGGGCATAAAAATGCTCCATTTTCCATTGTATCATAGCCTAGAGCTCCTAAACATCTAACATTAATTTCGCATGCATCGTAAAATTCTCGTAAAGCACGTAAATCGTTTGAACTACGTACAGGATTTAAATTATTTAATTTTTGCATATGGATATTCGAGATTACGTCTTCCTTGCCATATCTATTACGTAATAATACTACAGCCGAATCATAGTTCTTTTCCGAAGGGTTTAACCCTTTAATCGTTTGTAGGGCTTCGCCTACTAGATAAGACTTCAAATAGCAAAATATTTGTACCTTTGAGAGACCTGCCTTGCTATCCACGGTGGTTGAGAACTGGCTCCAGAATCCGGTCCATTCGGTGAAATCGCCGGAAAATTTGTTGATGATGAGCGGCGGCAACCTGGAGTCGTTGGCCACTTGCTGAAGTAGATTAGCGGCGAATTCTTGATTTGAGGCCGTTGAGCTGGCTGACGAGGCTTCGTGTCCATTGTTGACATCCAAAGTGATTCCCGCCCGTTTTAATTTTCTTTTTACTTGCGTTTTGATGAGATGAATCGCGGTTCTGTATTCCTCCACCTTATCATTTTCCTTTTTTAAGTCATGTTTTTCCGGATCTAGACACTCCGCGATTTTGTCGTTTAAGGAATTTAAACTGTTTTCTTTTAAGTCCAATATAGCACATTGGTCCTCGATGTCATCCGCGTCTAAGGTAGCCGCAGAAATTAAAGTTTTTAACGCGTTTATTGCCGACGTAGTGTTTGAGCGTACGGTCGTTCGCGTAGCGCATAGTTTCTTATATTCAGCCACAAGCCTGGCTTCCGCGGCACTGTGTTCGTCCGCGTCTTGAAATTCGTTATCCATGTTTTGCTCAATTTTTTTTTTTTTAACGCCCGTTCAGTTTTTTCTCCCGGGTTTCGGCACCATGAAGATACCCAGCAGTTTTTTGTTTATTTTATTTTTGCGATTTTTCTGATTTGCTAGTATAATCCGATTTTTTTAATTATCTCCGATTTTATATTTGTTTTCAATTTATCTTTTACTCTTGGGAGAGACTTTAATTCTTAGTAGATCGCCCGACTGAAAAAGCTTACTACTTATTTTTCTATCTTTTATTTCTTTTAGTTTAGGTGGAATGACATTATTTCCGCTGATATTTTAAGTTTTTAACATTTTCTTTATTTTTGGATGACCCTTCCCTTTCGAGTCAGGAGAGAGAGTCCCAAGCCAAAGATTTTCTTTCGAAAACCAGTGGTTTTGTACAGTTTATTTTTTGTGATAGAAAAGGTGAGATAAGGGGTTTCCTTAACCTCCACCACTCTCTGGCTTCGGTTTTACAAATTTTTTCTTAGGGGTGGTCTTAGCAGAGAGGTCTTAGTGCATACAAAATAAAAAAGGAAGGGGGTAAATTTTGGCCTGAGCCACGGAAATTTTTGTTGAAACCCAGTGACGTAGGTATACCTGTTTTTTATTTCTTTTTTAACGATTTTGTCCAAGAGGGTACCAGTTTTGGGGTCTTATATATATTTTACAAAAAAAAGGGGGGGGAATTTTACGCTTTTATTTGAGTATTTTTATTTGTCATTTTAATTTTAATAATGGGAATTTGATATAAATTTAATGGAAGTATTTACACCGTAAGAGACGGTCGAATCGGGCATTCGGAGTTTTTAGCGCCTCTCTTCCCTCCATCAATCTTAGATTTGCGGAACTTTCGCCGGAGTTTTGGCTGCGGTTCATATTTTTATTTAGTATGGCTGCTTTGTTTTTTCAACTCAAGCTTCATCGTTTGCGATTTGAACATGGTAATCGCATTGCCCGTCGCGATTTACGAGTTCAAAGGGTTTTTCGAGACTTAAAATCAAGCGTGGGCAAAATTTAGGTTAAAGCGGGAAATGGCTTTAGGCCTTGGCGAGCCTTGGCGAAATCTACAAGGTAGATAGATCGACGGCTTTTTGGTAGATTTAAAGGTACAAAAACGTCGTTGAATTTATCCTACATTTAAGGGATAATTTCGCGGGATCCAATTACTTAACACAGATTTAATTGTTAATCTTAATATTTTTTCTACCGGGGCTTGTAAGTTAGAGCCACATATTTTTGACCAATTGCATCAATTATTAATAATTGCTAGATTAAATTTGGTTATTTCGTTTAGCACCTATTTAAATTATTAAATTTTGGTAGGTGTGTAACCATTGATAGAGGGCTAATGATCTACATTAATGAATTTATCATAATCTCACGAGATCCACACAATTGGATTATAATTTGCGATTAATTAACGTTGTTATTCTAGGTTCTCATTGCCTCATATTTAACCCTACTAAAAATTGGGCTAAGTTTCATTCAAAATTCGACGTATATTAACTGTTGTTTAGCGTGTTCTTTAATGCTCATTTTAAAAGAATATTATGAATCAATTTAAGAATAAATAATTTTTTATCAAAAAAAAATAAAAAAAGGAAAAAAAGCACTTGTTTCTTTCTTAAGAAAAGAAATCGAAAAAGAAAATTAGCTTTGTATTGAATGTGTTCCCAATACAAAGACCATTTCCCAAAATTTCCACTCCTTGGGAAAAACCAAAGTTTCCATCCCTTCAATTTGAAAGCGCGCCAAATAAAATTGTCCAATAAAGAAAAAGTGGGCGTCAAAAAGTACCACGTGGCTTAAGAGGAAGTGACGTCCATTTGGATTGAGAGAAAATTTTCGAAGTATCCGAATGACGATAAGGATTGGGGTTAGAGAATAAGGTTTTTTCGGTCCACTCCGAATGAGCCCGATCCGAATCATAAGGATTCGGAATGATCCGAATGATTTTCGATTTTTAGAGAATAGCCTCCCAGGATCTTTATTTTTAAGGCTTCCGGATCAGGTTACGTATCCCTGGACTCTATTGCGCACCGGAAGTTCTCGTACGATTCCGGTAGACTGTATAACAACATAATGGCCAGTAGGTCGTTGTTTACTGCTACTCCCATGTCAGTCAACTTGTCTACTGCATCGAAACACTCTCGGACGTGATCCCGGACATCTTCTCCCTCCTTCATTTTCTTGAGGGTCAGTCTCTTCAGCAGCGTGGCTTAACGGGCAGGTCCACTGGACTGGTAGATGGATTCGAGCTTCTGCCATAGTTCCCGCGAGGTCGTGCAATTCTTTACTTGCTTCAACTCCGACGGACTGATCGACAAGATTAGGTCCGCTCTTGCTTTTCGATCATTACTGTCCCAGGTAGCGACCGCCTGGGCGTTGCATTCCGTTCCCCGTACCAGAGTTGGCCTCGTTGAAGTTCCATCTACGTACTCCCAGAGATCGTTCTTTTGAAGCAGGGCTTCCACTTGCATTTTCCAGGTATCATAATTATCGTTAGTTAACGTCTCGATTCGTCCCAGGTGATTTCCGGCCATTCTCCGTCTGACTCCGCACCTTAAAGGATAATCTTCCCGGCGTTAAACTTCGTATGACTTCTAAACCTCTGCGCAGTGGAAGCGTGCTGGGCCCATAACCTGTTGTTGTTTGACGCAAGAACGACTCTGGGTTTAACTGGTTATAAACTCTTTATTAATTTAATTAAAACCTTTAAGTTTTAATTTCCGGGAACGCTACTGACTGAACACTGACAACTGATATCTGAGAACAGATAACTGGGAACTGATCAACTGTGAACTGACAAACGTTATCGGAATGTTATCCGGTTATATAGTTAAGGCATTGCGATAAAAAATAAAGATTACAAGAATGACCGCGATGCATAAAAAACACAAGTATAGAAAATAGAATCTGGATATAGATATAAAAACAACCGGTATTATCTCTAATTTACAACAACGGGTAAATCTCAATTGGTACCATTATTCGTTTTAAAAGGTGTAAATTTTTAACTGAGTGTTTCTGTATAAAATTTATGTTAAATCTCAACACAAGGATGCCGTTGTTTTAGTTTTCGAGGCTTAATCTCTTGACAAATTTAATCCTCTTTTGACCCTAGTAAAACAAGGCATCGGTTTTCTCTCTCACTCCGATATACCAAGTTGAACTATAAAAGATGTCAAGATCTAGATTAATAAACTTTATTTTTTGATTAATTTTATATTTATTTTTCTATGTTAATTTTTATTTTTTTTAGTTATTAAATATTATTTTTGTTAGTGATTAAATATATTAGTTTTAAAATAAATTATTTATAATATATGGTTTTATTATTTTAATAATTGTATTTTGACATGCAAATATACACTTTAAAAAAAGGTTCATATTGATGCAAGACGTATTAATTCCCATCCAAATTACCTTGATAACCTCAAAAAAATCACACTAAAGTTTACTTTAAAACAAGACAGATCTTGATGTCTGGGAGTTTAAAAAATTTTAATAACAATTGGTCAGTTATCTAGGGTAAAATTTAGGTAATACTTCAGGCCTTTTCACGGCAGCGAATGTTTGTAAATTTGTTCTAGTTTAGACCGTGCTGCTGACTCGGGTGTAACAATTTTTTCAAATATATTAGTACTTCTTCTGACACTTAGATGTACAAAAACAACTAAATTCAATTTGATAAAATACGTTCTATGTTTGTGGAACATTTATATTCAACAGGGTTCGTTCGTTAAGGTGTTAAAATTTTATAATAAATGCATGCATTTTTATAAAAAAATTTAAAAAATCCTCAGAGAGATTTTTAAAATGCCTTAATTTTTTATTTCCTTCATTACATTTGCAAGTGTATTTGGAGCTATCCTGAGACATAGAACAAAAAATATCCGTACATTCGCAACTAATATCCAGAACACAATGCGCGTTATTTTTGGCGCAAATTTCCTTCCCCTCTCGTTCCCAAACATCCACGCATTTTCCGTTTTCACTTAAGACCAATCCCGGGTAACACTCGCATTTATAAGTACTGTTATCGGAAGATTTGGGGCTGCAAACGGTTTTGATGTAGGAACAATTATCATTTCTCTCGATTTTGCCTATATCGACGCACTTCAAATCGGAATCAGGGAACAAACCAATGGGATATTGGCAATAATACGTTGCGTTATTAGTTTCATTAACGTGACATTTTGCATTAAGATTCTGACATTCAATATCCCCTTTTGCTTCGCAAATGTCAACGCAAATGCCGTCCTGACTATCATAGTGACCAGCTGAGCATTCGCAGTAAAATGTAGTATTTTCCTGACTCGATACGACGCATTAGGCTTTAAGCTCTGAGCAGGCATTATCTCCCATAGGTTTACAAATATTTTCGCATGTTTTGGTATCATCCTCGAACAGTCCAGGGGGGACATTCGGAGTAATACGTTGAGTTATCAGTTTCATCAACACGGCATTATGCTTTAAAATCCTGGCATTCGCTGTCACCTTTCACTCGGTAAATATCACCGCAAATTTGGTTTTTTCATCTTCGAATAGCCCGGCGGGGCATTCTGCTTTTAATTTTAAAAAAATTTAAAATTTAATATTTTTTTAAAAAAAATTCATGCATTTGTTATAAGTTTAACACCTTTTGAATGTCAGAATCTGAATGCAGAACGTCACATTAAGAAATTCATGCATTTTAAAAATCTCTGGGGATTTTTAAATTTTTTTTAAAAAAAGTGAATGTCAAAATCGTAAAGCAGAATGCCGTGTTAATCAAACTGATACTTCAACCAATTATTAATAGAAAAATAAATATAAAATAAATCAAAAAATAAAGTTTATTAATCTAGATCTTGACGTCTTTTATAGTTCAACTTGGTATATCGCAGTGAGAGAGAAAACCGATGTCTTGTTTAACAAGGGTCAAAAGAGGATTAAATTTGTCATGAGATGAAGCCTTGAAAACTAAAACAACGGCATCCTTGTGTTGAGATTAAACCTAAATTTTATACAGAAACATTCAGTTAAAAATTTACACCTTTTTAAAACGAATAATAGTACCAATTGAGAATACCCGTCAATCATTTGCCCACTCGTAACAGGGGCATATGTCTTTTACACGGTACTTAATTTCACCGCAAAGTGAACAAAAGTTCCGTGTGCCAAGCAAATGCCGCTGTTCGCTACGAGTGGCGTATCCGATATATTTTTGACGCTGGACTAGGACACACTTTCTAAAATGGTCACACTCGCGCGTTGTACAATAGTAATTTAATTGGCCATAGTCGGGCATGTCTTTTAATGTGCCTTCACAATGTGGACAATAAAGATGCCCGTTACGGGGCATGGGGGCATAACCTTGCTTCTTAATGATGTTCACAAAGCTCTCGACGCTGGTCCTAAATTATCACCAAAAGTTTAGAAAAGAAATACATACAAATATGTATCAAATATATTACTTACATTTTTTTGAGAATAAAAGCGCTTCAAAGACTGATTAGAATTCCTAATAAAAAAATTTCACCACAGTTGTATTATCGCAACTACTATCTGTACTATTTAAACTGGAACTTGTATATAATTACGCAAAGTTAATTATAACCCTATTCTAATATATGATTCGGGTAATTAGCAAAACTAAGGACCAGTTTGATATTGCAATTCTTGAGCTCACTGTTTGTCTTTGTCCGTCGTCCGTTTCAAATCTTCACCGTCGCTTGACCATTCAATTACTTTAAATCAACGTTACTAGAAAGGGTAACGCGTCGCTGTCGATCAGTCCTTGCATAATGTCTGATAATGTTAAACACCAGGTGGTATTGCAGTATAGGCGAGCTACGCCCGCTATATACATGGCTTTCTTTAAATACCATCTAGCTAAGGACTGTCGAAAGTGAGTCATTTCTTTAGGGCACGGTCTATTTATCCTCGTGAGTTGCAGCAGGCATAGTTTAAAACACATATCCAAGACACGTCTATAGAGCGTTTCTTCGTGAAAGCAATATTCCCCGTAATACCAGTAACGCGCCGCACATTTCACCGAAGCGTGATGTATTGGCCCGTACGGACACTCTATTTTAGAAAAGGTTTGCGGGGGAACTATCCACGCTGTAAACCTACTCATTCGGACCGGGCTATCGTTTCAAGGGTTGTTTATAGTCGTAAAAGATTGGGTTACGCTGACAAAAACGCGACCGTGAAAAGGGTGTTTAGAAATTAAACGCAATGTAAACTGGACATGTAGTTTTTCCTGGATTCTGTGCTGACGAAATAGCCTCAGCCAGCATAAGTCCTCCAAAGCATTGAAGGTATAATCGACGGACATATCGTATTGTATTTCGTAGGTTTCTATTGTATCGCGTTCTTTTCGCTCCTGTACGCAAAATGGGTTTGAATACCAGAACTTGCCCGCGTTGGGGTTAACCACCAGTTTTTAAAGATACCGTCGTTTTCGACTTTAAAAAACAATATGGTTCGTGTAATTGGAACAACCCCTAACGAGAGCGTGGAGTAAATTCGCGTTAGGTCGGTAGTGGTGATTATAGACATCTTGAATCATAAAAACTAAGGAAGAGGCATTGTACGCTCCTGTCAACCTACGCCAAATGTTCCTTTTCTGCGCGTCCGTTAAAGTATTTTTATCCCAAACGTCTCTAAATAAATCATCCCAAGTAAAGTCCTTTAAATCAGGATTGTCGTAGAGTTTTCTATTTACCCTCCATATCATCGAGCGACCGCAAGGAATTAAATTAGACATTACTTACATGTGTTCAAGAGCTTGTAAAGCGAAAGAGAGCGTCTAGATAATTTTCGAATGAAGAAAGTAGCGAGACTCTGGTCTTTAAATACTCAAAAAAATTGATATTAGATACGCCCAAAAATACATTTTATTTATCGTGGAGTTAATACTAAGGATTATAAAGGATATTAGCATATCTACCTATATAAAAAATGGTATGAAAAATACCCCCCTATAACCTACAATTAATATTAATTTACTTAAGATTTAAATCCGGGTGAAAAAAAAATAATAGTTTCTCCCAAAATAACTCTTTTTTAACCTTCACTGAAGGATTTTTTCATATATAATGCGACCTCATTTGAATTATTCAAAAAAAACCCTTAGCAAGTTTTGCAAACGAAAAAAACTAGGACCTTGAGCTAAATAGAGATTTCTAACTTTATAAATATATATGTAAAAGTCAATTTTGAATTTGTTAACGGAAAGGTTAACATTTTCTCTCCCCATTATACAGGGTGTTTTCGCCTGCCATAAATAAAAATGTGTGAGTTCATTCTCGAAAACCTGAGAAACACAGGAAACAGTGTTACGATTAATTCGTCATATAGCACATGTCAAGAAATTTCTCTATTATAGTCGCTTTGTTTTTTTCACCTTTTTAGCTCCAAATACATAAGGATTTTTTCTTTTGCGTTACCTTAGAGTAATATTTCAAAGTAAATAACTTGTCAAAAATGATTGGCTAGCTTATTTTAAAATTTATCTACGCTTCTAGTCATGTTTGTTATTCGTTTGGAAGAGTAACGGTTGCTTATTTCGGTAAATTTTTAAATTATCTCTAGAAGGACTATAATTAAGTTACAAAAGAGTAAGTGAATTATCCTATAATATTTTTTTAATTAGAGGCATGTATACTTATTACAGACTCCAAAAATAGCTCTAGTATAAAAATAGAAAAGGAAACAAATTTATTCAACATGTTAATTTTACAGCATAAAAATGCGTCACTAAGTAACAGTTTTTTTTAAGACACCCTCCACTCTCTAAAGCATATTCAGTTTAATCACCTCTATGATTGATATAATTATCATTGGCATCAATTTCAGAGGTTTGTCTCTAGCATAATATCCAGCTGGGATTCCTTGTAATAGAAAAAATTGGTCACGTAAGCAATCTATGGGTGATTTTTTTCAATCGAGACACATCCTTCCTCTTATTAGTGTAGGTATTTTATCCCATTCTTTGACCCTCCTAGCGTGTAACTTTAAACCATTCCTAGGTATTTTGTAGTAAGGTAAACGTGAACGAAAATATTTCACTCCTCCCTCTCAAGGTTATTTGTGAGTCTGTCGCCGCTAAAAGAGAGAGAAAGTAAATTACTCAGAAAAAAAAACTGGTTGTCTGTAGTGGGAAAAAATGGAGAATCAAGGCTAGTAAAAGACTAGATGTAAAAAAAGGGTGTGGTGACTTAATTTTTCGCCGGTATATATTCTGGTTTTTTAAATGTTAACCATTTAAACTCTTTGAAACTCTGAATGCGTCTCTCTACAATCGGGAGTAGCGGGGTAAAATCTTTTATTTTAGCGCAAGTTAAAGAAATATATTTGATAGGCTTAGCAATAAATATTTGTGAGAAACTTTTCTTGAATATCTAAGTTGAATTCGACAGCCGAGCATTACGATGTTGTTGGCGGTGCTTTAGCGCCATCGTTAACCCGTAAAAAGCGATAAAGAGGGGCTCGTCACCTCTAAAATTATGGATTCGCAGCCAAATTAGAAATGGACACTTTAAGAACACAAATAACGCCTTTGTTTGGCTAATTATTTGTTTATTTTGTATTTAATTTTTGTACAAGACGTAAGAGTAAATATCTTTTGTTTTTTTAAAATGCGTGTCTGTTTTTTCATTAACTTTTGGCTTTGAAGGGAAAAAGTTTGATTTGTCTCAAAATCAAGTTTTTTGGCGGGCAATAATAAAAGACACTAAATTGGTGGCGGGAAAATTTAAACAGCGACGGTCTGTACGTGTTTGAGTCAAGGCAAACCCGGTTAGTTTGGACTGGTTAATTGGCTACCCATATTAATGGCGTAGTCAGGGTAAATAGTCCAATCGAAGTACAATTAATAAAACAGTAACACCCTGTATACGAATCCAGGTTAATCCGGGCTTATTTATTGGTCCACCGGGATTCGAACCCGCTACCTCTTCGTTAACCGCATTAAAAAAACCTGCCTTTTTACCAACTAACCACTGACAACATTTATTTTCGCTAAGCCAACGGGACACCCTAGTTAAAACATCATCCTTGGAACATCTACATGGGTAAGTAATCAAACGCGAGTAGAACCATTAGTAATCCACCCATTATTAGTCCAATCAAAGGGGGGTAAATCTATACTTGGACGAAACATGGTTGGCCCAGACTAGTTTAGGCTAGTTTCGACCTGTTCGGACGAAACTTGGTTGACCCCGACAAGTTTGGGCGTGTTTTGACTTGTTCGGAAACCCTTCAATGGGTGACGTCTATTTAAAGTACAGTCAAAGGCATAAAATAGCAGGCTGAAAGGCAGGGATTGAACTTGTTTTTGGTTTTTTTCGTGGGCAACAACCTCTACATAGACAAGCCTAGACTGATCCGGGCTAGTTTTGATTTGTTCCATGGGTAAATTCCCTTAATAGTTACTAAAAAGCCCGCTAGAAGGCAGGGCTCGAGGTCATGTATAATTTAGTTTCGGTTTGAGTCAGTCTAGAGGATGACGTCATAGTCACCCAGGTTGAAAGCACCCTCTATGACTTGGTCTGGTCCGGACTTGTTTTAATTGATTCTATGGGTAATTTCCCTTAATAGTTACTAAAATAGTCCGCTAGAATGCGGGGCTAGAGAGAAGACTTTTAAATATGGCACTAAAAATTTCATATTAGTTTGAGATGGGAAGATGACTTCATGTATAACAAGGCTGAAAGCACCCTTTACCAGTAGGTCTGGTACGGATTTGTTTGGGAGTCATTAAATAAGTCATTTCCCCTTAATAGCACGCTGGAAGGTAGGCAAATATGTTTGCTTGATTTCAGCTATCAGATAAACAGTTGAGGACCGTTTTCTGTTCAGATCAGATGCATTTTTCATATAAACATTCGGATCAAATCATATCTGAGATAAAACCAAGATTGTAGACATTTGAAACAGATATCTGTGGCATCGGTCGTAGTTTCGGATTAATACGTTTTAAGAATTTATACGTTTCAAATGTATTTATAACGCATATACTTAAAAAAATCCAGGCAAATTGGATGTTTGTTGTAGGTAGGATGCCGAGGGAAGCAGTTCAGTTTATTTTCCCAAACAATTGACTTGGTACTAGTAGAGATGTGAGTCAGTAATTTAACGTCCGTAAACTACCGGTGGTAATTTACCAAATTTTCGTAATTTTATAATGGTAAAAATTATTAAACATTTTGAAATTTTTATGTCCTGGGAGTGAAACCAAGTGTACTATCCTTCCTGAGACTAAAACAATGTCCTCTCTTACTTCGGAGTCCCGTTTTCCTCTGTACCCCTTTCGTTCATGCGGCTGTTCTAGCTTAAAATAGTGATTCATTGTTAGTCACTGAAGTGGTGTTTACTTGAAAGCCGGACCAAGTTGTCACACGCACATGCTAGTGCTCTTTTATTTGGGTCAAGGGCTCATTACGCGTTAGAAGTTCATTTTATATTTAAATGATCAACTATTACTGTATTTACTTAAAAATGGAGTTACCAGGCGCCAGCCAGAACTAAAAATCGTTAGTTAAAGATCGGATTAGAAAGACCACGGCTGCCGCAAAATCATGTAAAAAACTTTATATAGTTCTCACAATTCAACGTTGTTGAAATTTAATTTACTGTAAGCACGTAAAATTGAAATTAACAAATTTGGTGATGAACTGTAATTTTGATTTCGAAAAATTTGAATCGGTAATTTACGGAGTAAATTACCGTTTTTAAAATATATGTTAATTTCACATCACTAGGTACGAGGTAATACTTGTCCTTAGAAGCGGGCAATTATTTGTGTGGCACCAATTTATTCAAAATCACAACAATGGTTGCCATTGTGATTTGTTCCACCTATTTAATAAAGATAGAAAGAACGTATCGCGCCAGAGTGGGGCTATGATTTATCAAAACGCAGTGACTAGTCTTGACCAGGGTTCCGTGTAATTTTATTAGCAGGAATGAAGGACGGTTAGTATTTACTTCAGTGCGACTCATAGATCCAATCCCTTCAATTCGTAACGAAAATTTTAAATTATCTAACAGGCTCACTTAAACTACATTTTGATGACGTTGCTGACGGTGACGGCCAAAAATACATCGTTGCTTTTTACCTCCGCCACAATGACCAGCCTCTTCTTTCATACCCCCCCCCCATCTCAAGGAAGGGTGTCGTGGACTTTGACGCACGCAAAAAGTACCCTGTTCTCTATTCCCGCTTCTAAAATTACATGAATCTTTTTATTTCTGTCTTGACTAGATAATTGAAGGTTTTCATGTGTACTGGAATGGTTGTATATATAATCAGTGTATAAAGTTAAACGCGGATATCTGTAAAATTTTAAAGATATCTGAACAGATGTAAGATTAGAAATCGTTCAGATAGCGCTAGGTCGGATGAAAATTATCACCATATCGGATCAGATTTAATAACTGAAAGTAAATACGACGTTCAATGAACTGTTGACAATTTTGCGGGAAAGATATCGTAATCAGATGTCATAAAAGAAGAAACAGTTCATAATTTTAAGCACTACAATTAACGCCTTTGTTTGGCTATTCATTTGTTTATTTTGTATTTAATTTTTGTACAAGACGTAAGAGTAAATATCTTTTGTTTTTTTAAAATGTGTGTCTGTTTTTTCATTAACTTTTGGCTTTGAAGGGAAAAAGTTTGATTTGTCTCAAAATCAAGTTTTTTGGCGGGCAATAATAAAAGACACTAAATTGGTGGCGGGAAAATTTAAACAGCGACTGTCTGTACGTGTTTGAGTCAAGGCAAACCCGGTTAGTTTGGACTGGTTAATTGGCTACCCGTATTAATGGCGTAGTCAGGGTAAATAGTCCAATTGAAGTACAATTAATAAAACAGTAACACCCTGTATACGAATCCAGGTTAATCCAGGCTTATTTATTGGTCCACCGGGATTCGAACCCGCTACCTCTTCGTTAACCGCATTAAAAAAACCTTGCTTTTTGCCAACTAACCACTGACAACATTTATTTTCGCTAAGCCAACGGGACACCCTAGTTAAAACATCATCCTTGGAACATCTACATGGGTAAGTAATCAAACGGTAGCAGAACCATTAGTAATCCACCCATTATTAGTCCAATCAAAGGGGGGTAAATCTATACTTGGACGAAACTTGGTTGGCCCAGACTAGTTTAGGCTAGTTTCGACCTATTCGGACGAAACTTGGTTGGCCCGGACAAGTTTGGGCGTGTTTTGACTTGTTCGGAAACCCTTCAATGGGTGACGTCTATTTAAAGTACAGTCAAAGGCATAAAATAGCAGGCTGAAAGGCAGGGATTGAACTTGTTTTTGTTTTTTTTTCGTGGGCAACAACCTCTACATAGACAAGCCAAGAGTGATCCGGGCTAGTTTTGATTTGTTCCATTGGTAAATTCCCTTAATAGTTACTTAAAAAGCCCGCTAGAAGGCAGGGCTCGAGGTCATGTATAATTTAGTTTTGGTTTGAGTCATAGTCTAGAGGATGACGTCATAGTCACCCTGGTTGAAAGCACCCTCTATGACTTGGTCTGGTCTGGACTTGTTTTAATTGATTCTATGGGTAAATTCCCTTAATAGTTACTAAAATAGTCCGCTAGAAGGCGGGGCTAGAGAGAAGACTTTTAAACATGGCACTAAAAATTTCATATTAGTTTGAGTTGGGAAGATGACTTCATGGATGCCAAGGCTGAAAGCACCCTTTTTTATTAGTAGGTCTGGTACGGATTTGTTTGGGAGTCATTAAATAGGTCATTTCCCCTTAATAGCACGCTGGAAGGTAGGGCTGGAGGTAAGTCCGGGCTGGTTCGGGTTCATTATAGGGGTACCGCCCATTACTAGCACCCTGGAAGGCAGAATTTTAGTTTGACGTCAAGGTTGAATATAGCTTGTTTTGGATTAAGTTAAAATGTCAAGGATTAAAAGGATCACACCCTAGGGGGATAGTCCGGGGTTGTTTTGGGGAAAATGGGTAAATTCCCCTCTAAAGAGTCATAGCATGGTGGAAGGCAGGGTTGGTCAGGTAAGCTTTTACCCCATAAAATAGCACTATCTTGGACTGGAAGTTCGGTTTGAGTTTGGTGGATGAGGGTAGGGCGGCCATCTTGGGGTGGCGGCCATCTTGGATCTCTGCGAATTTGTATAGTCCCTACTACTCTCTCTAAATTGCTCATCATTAATAGAAGGCGCCACAATAGCTATTTGTGTTCCATCTATCGCGCCAATAATTCCAGGGAAATTGCGATCTTGCTAAAACTAAATAAAAAATAACATTTAAATGAAGTAATGTCCCTTAAGAGAGCATTGGTTCAATTGCACTCTAGAAGGTTGATACACGTTCGCGTAAAGGGGGATGCTTAATCTCTCTAATAGGTAAACTTACCCAATTTTAATTTCTAATTGCTCGTCGGGAGTTCTTGGGAATTTGATGTTATCTGGCATTAAAATATCTATGATCGACTTGCTCACACTTTTAACACAGCGGCTCACAGTTGGCTGGCTAACAGCGAGGAACAAATCTTGTCCAATTGAAATTTGGTAGCTTCCAACAGCATAAAATCTAAGCGCCACTAAAACTTATCAAAATGCATTTGTTTCCCTGATTTAGTACAATTTACAGTCATCAAAATCACCTTATTCCGTGTCGCCAGATGATAATCTTAGCATTTAAGAGTTAATAGTCTAATTGGATCTTAACATTATCAACAGCCAAATGACCCCATCTCCCTAATTTTCGGGTATAGGCAATTAATGTGATTTACAGAATACAATACTTTTATATTTGGTGGTATACCCAATACATTTTTGGCAGAGAGTCGGTCTTCAAGCCTATCACAAATTGTATACACTGTTTCTTTCCTAAGCCTAAATAGTCTTTTGAAACGGTAATCATCTAATTCGAAAGCTTGCGACCTATCTCTAATTACGCGATGCGTTCTTAAATCTCTTCGAGCTAAATTATCTGCAGCAGCAGCCAGCAATAATATTTCATGTTGCAATAATACGACCGCTATGTTTTAAAAAATTTTTAGTTGAAAGTTGGAAGTTGGAAAGTCTAACGATAGGGGTACCCCTTGCGTTAGCGTACCCGCTTTTTTTGTCGATACGGCCGACCAAAAATCCTACCGATAGCTTTAGAATTGCAACTTTAGAGTTGAATTATCTACTGTAACGAAAAAAAACATCGGTAGATGGCGTAACGAACGACTCAGAATAGGACTCTAGGATACTTTGTTAAAATCTTACAAAACGTACATAGTTGAAGAGGTTATCACATTATACAGCATAGCTTTATCGTGGCTGCAGTCATTTTCAATGAGATTAGATCTGAGATTTTTGGCCTCGTTGAAATATCGTACAATTAATTTTGCCATCGACCGATTACTTCTAATTTTAGCTTTGTTTTGAGGAGGCTTTATTATGGATTGACTAGGCCTATCCTCATCAGAATTAGATAAATTAGCTTCCGAATCCTCTTCCACATAATTAACGGGTCCTTATCTGGGCCTTCCTCTTTCTTTGGCGCTTGAGGCTTGCATTTTATTTGCAAGGTGTTGTACAGCGTTATTAAATCTTCCACATACCTTTTCGTAATTTCAGAGTTAAATAGTTCTTGGTAAGAACCTTTTCGAGTTGAAAGAACGAATGGACGCTTGATGCTCCTAAGGTACGTTATAGCTTCCTCCAATAAATTCCCTTCAATAACTTGTTCCATTTGGAAATTTATAATAAAAAAGCCTTTTCCTGAGCTTAATGCCTTAAGCCTCTGCTTAAACCAACAGCAACAGCCCGTTGAACGTTCTGCTAATTTTCCGATTATTTAACTTCAAAGGTCGCCACTAGGTGGCGCGTCAGATAGTATCCCATAAACCATTGCACGACCTTTCGCCGGTCGAAAATGGGGAACAAATGCATCAATGTTTCAAACCCCGCGCTCGACTGGGCCAATGTATTTGGTTATTTATGCATGCTTTGATAACTTCGGTTCATTTACTTCTGTTAATATCAAAATTTATTGTGAATTTAAAAATATTTTTCATTTTAGCATTTTTTTAAAAAAGATAAAAAATGTTTTTTTTTCTTAAAAAAAGAGAAAAAATTGATTTTTTGAAATATTTTTTAAGCCTACGGTTAGGGCCAAAAACAGTTTGTCAAAAAAATGCTCGTCCCTCCGCCGGTCACGGACGCATTCGTCGTCCGGCATGGTATTCAACTGCCACCATGCGCGGTACTGTCGGAGTTGCATTAGTTCAATCAGGATTCTATTAAAAACCACCCGCCATTAGAAACTAGTTAGATGTTTTTCCCTTATTATTAGAAAAGGGAAAACCTACAGAAATCCTTTACAGTTCAATGGTAAGAGGCTACGTAAATAATAAAAAAAATGTGTTCAATAAATAATCTAAATATTATATTCTTAATAGCTGATAATAAATAATTTCTCACTTTGGCTCGAAAACAGTGACCGTCTGCTGATCAACTATTATATTTAAATTGATTCAGCAGTTCGTTAAAGTAGAAATCGTCATTGAAATAAACCCCCTCCTGTCCAAGTAAAATGTCGGATCCCGCTTTAATCCTAACAAAACAAGTCGGAAATCGGATATTTAGTTTAAGTTAGTTATAAAAGGTTAAGTGCTAAGAAAATAACACCTACACGGCAGCGTTGCAATTTAAAGTTTCGAGAATTTGGGCCTGAAATACGTGCCATGGTCAAAATACGAATGGAAGAGGCGAAGGCACTGGAGAAGCCGAGGGTACGGGAGAAGGCGAAGGCGATGGCGCTGGCGGTGAATCCATCTTAGGAGAAAAGGGCGTATCGACACCTTCCAAATAACTAAAAAAAACCACACTCCCACCATCCCAGCTTCAAATTACAATAGTGTAAATAAAAAATACCTTAGAAAGATAAGTACTACTAGATCCCATTGACGAAATAAAAAACGGATTGGAAGAATAGCAATGCGTCATGTAAATAAATGTAAATTTTTGAAGGTACGCGTCAAACGCAATCGCAATGCGAAAATTCTCAATAAACCGAAAATAAATATCTCGTCAAGAGGAATCTTATTATTTCTATTTTCAATTGAAACTATTTATTAAAAATCGGTATTCGCTTACCAATCGGGGATTTTGTTCATTTATTTCTGGGTCTTAAAATTTAAGACGTTGTCTTTTGGGTTTCTGCTTCGAACTTATGGTCCGAAATAGGGATAAAACGGTTTTTATATTTGAACGGAATTAAAAGGAAGGGGAGGGTGACCACCCTTTTCGAAATAGAAGAAAGGTAGCGATGGAGGGGCAAACAAACCAAATCAGGTGAGAATTACGGCGAAATCCATTTCTAGGAACATCCGTTTAAGCGAGAAAAAAAGGTAATTTTCGCCTTAACGAATTGTTTTTTTCCGAATTCCGATACGTTTCCAAACTAACCGAAATACTTTCGGATGAGAAGGGCTTTACTTTAAAAAACCCTTAACCTTTTTTTCGCGACTTTTGTCTCTTTAAATTTGTCATTAGGTTTATTTCTTTCTTAATTGGAAAAGACCGTAATCGAGATTTCAACATCCCCGAAGGTTTCGGTTCTCGACAAATCTATTTTCGGAATAATACAAAGAAATAACCTTCAGGGTCAAGGTGAGATCGAATTTAACAATGACGGAGGGAACGTAGGTAAAAAAATCAAAAAGAACCGATTTTGTTTCTTCTATTTCAAGCATGAGGAAAGGAATTCGAAAAGAGAGAGTGAAAGGGTTTGCCTTCCCTTCTTCCCTCTCCCCCCCCCCCGAGCGCGGGCCGGGCCGGGCAGCCGCGTTCATTTTTTTCACTCAAAATGATCTCTTATTGGCTTCCAAACAGTAGTTTTCCCATTTTTATACATCCATCGTACTTTGCAAGAATCTTCACTACTGTACGAGAAATTTCTGTTGGTTTTGAGTAAATGGGGAGGATCAAAAAGGGAAAAAAATAGGCCGCTCTTCATCATAGCTATAAGAATTTGTACAAGATGATGGTGAATCTTCAGTGGTGTTAATTTTGAAAAATCGGTGATTTGTAGCAGCACCATCTCCAATGACTGAAATTATTTTAAACCCTAATGCTTCCAAACTCTCAACAGCCTCCCAAATGATGGAATTCAAGTCCTTTGCTGTTAAAGTACTGGTCGCAAAATGAGCAAAAGGGTATTTTATAAGGGATGTTGCACCTCTTAGCATTAGAACTAAGACGTGTGTTGCCACGGTTTTGTCTTTAAAAAGTGCGCAGTTCAATCAATTTATTTCATTTCTTGCGTCATTAAGTTGTGTGTATCCAACAATATCACTAGTGCTTAAAATTATGAACTGTTTCTTCTTTTATGACATCTGATTACGATATCTTTCCCGCAAAATTGTCAACAGTTCATTGAACGTCGTATTTACTTTCAGTTATTAAATCTGATCCGATATGGTGATAATTTTCATCCGACCTAGCGCTATCTGAACGATTTCTAATCTTACATCTGTTCAGATATCTTTAAAATTTTACAGATATCCGCGTTTAACTTTATACACTGATTATATATACAACCATTCCAGTACACATGAAAACCTTCAATTATCTAGTCAAGACAGAACTAAAAAGATTCATGTAATTTTAGAAGCGGGAATAGAGAACAGGGTACACGACACCCTTCCTTGAGATGGGGGGGGGTATGAAAGAAGAGGCTGGTCATTGTGGCGGAGGTAAAAAGCAACGATGTATTTTTGGCCGTCACCGTCAGCAACGTCATCAAAATGTAGTTTAAGTGAGCCTGTTAGATAATTTAAAATTTTCGTTACGAATTGAAGGGATTGGATCTATGAGTCGCACTGAAGTAAATACTAACCGTCCTTCATTCCTGCTAATAAAATTACACGGAACCCTGGTCAAGACTAGTCACTGCGTTTTGATAAATCATAGCCCCCCCCCCTCTGGCGCGATACGTTCTTTCTATCTTTATTAAATAGGTGGAACAAATTACAATGGCAACCATTGTTGTGATTTTGAATAAATTGGTGCCACACAAATAATTGCCCGCTTCTAAGGACAAGTATTACCTCGTACCTAGTGATGTGAAATTAACATATATTTTAAAAACGGTAATTTACTCCGTAAATTACCGATTCAAATTTTGCGAAATCAAAATTACAGTTCATCACCAAATTTGTTAATTTCAATTTTACGTGCTTACAGTAAATTAAATTTCAACAACTTTGAATTGTGAGAACTATATAAAGTTTTTTACATGATTTTGCGGCAGCCGTGGTCTTTCTAATCCGATCTTTAACTAACGATTTTTAGTTCTGGCTGGCGCCTGGTAACTCCATTTTTAAGTAAATACAGTAATAGTTGATCATTTAAATATAAAATGAACTTCTAACGCGTAATGAGCCCTTGACCCAAATAAAAGAGCACTAGCATGTGCGTGTGACAACTTGGTCCGGCTTTCAAGTAAACACCACTTCAGTGACTAACAATGAATCACTATTTTAAGCTAGAACAGCCGCATGAACGAAAGGGGTACAGAGGAAAACGGGACTCCGAAGCAAGAGAGGACATTGTTTTAGTCTCAGGAAGGATAGTACACTTGGTTTCACTCCCAGGACATAAAAATTATAAAATGTTTAATAATTTTTACCATTATAAAATTACGAAAATTTGATAAATTACCACCGGTAGTTTACGGACGTTAAATTACTGACTCACATCTCTACTAGTACCAAGTCAATTGTTTGGGAAAATAAACTGAACTGCTTCCCTCGGCATCCTACCTACAACAAACATCCAATTTGCCTGGATTTTTTTAAGTATATGCGTTATAAATACATTTGAAACGTATAAATTCTTAAAACGTATTAATCCGAAACTACGACCGATGCCACAGATATCTGTTTCAAATGTCTACAATCTTGGTTTTATCTCAGATATGATTTGATCCGAATGTGTATATGAAAAATGCATCTGATCTGAACAGAAAACGGTCCTCAACTGTTTATCTGATAGCTGAAATCAAGCAAACATATTTGATCTGTTCGGATCACAAATCAGATAACTGTGTTCGGTTTAAAGCACTAAATATCACCAGAGTCTTTCTTATAATTAGTCCTTCCTTTACCTTCACTTTATCTAAGAGAATACTAAAATACTGCTTAAAAGTTGGTAGAGTTTCTGGTTTTAATCCTTCTCTCATTCTATTCAGTACATCATTGCAAAATCCAGGTCACCTACCTTTATTCCAAGAATAACGAAAAAGTGTGCGGAAAGTTTTAGAATATGTGACTGTGCCAAACTTCTGTAAGCGGATGGTGATACATGATACTGATATATGCACCCCTGAATAACCAATAGATGCCACCTATGACCATGTTTATTTTGTTTGAGCATTCGTAGCTGAGTTTGCAAAAATATACTCTGAAAACTGTCGTCACCCATAGTAGAAGTTGATTGTTCTAAAAGGTTTTTCAAAACTATATGGTCTTCTTCTGGTAAGACCTCTCCACCTTTCTGAATAATCTTTTTGGATCTTACCTCGTGACGTTTAATTTTCTTACTATACTCTTGTTGAACCAATTTAGATTGCACTGAAGAAATTTTAGTTGGAGGATCGATGAAAAAAGCGTCAAAGATTCACCCAAATGGACCTAATAAAGTACCAGGTCGTAATTTTAGAAACAGCGGTGTTTTTACGAAGAGGAAATTGACTGGGGTTCGGTTGCCACGGAATTTGACAACAAGATAGCGTACCATCAAATTCGAAATTTGTGGACAAGGCTTAAAGCCTAAGTTCCCGGTGACAGACTTTGCGTGCACTTGGCCGATTACCTTGATTTCCTCGAGGCAAATTTTGCCAAAAAATAACAGTATATATAAAACCTTTTTCAGTATCCATGCCCCCCCCTCCACGCAGAATGCCGACATCCTATTAACCAAAAACTAACCGCGGTTTACACCTTACTAACTAGGGCTTTAGCCATTTGCAACAACAAAACAGAATTAACAAATGAAATTAACATGATAAAGACAATTGCAATCGACAGAGGTTTCCAGCCTGCCATTTTAAAAAGAGGCTTTGATAAAATAATAAACAGGGAAAAAATAAACGCTAACACAAATTTAGTTAACATTTATAAGGACACCCCTCTTTTCATTTTACCCTTTCAGTAGCAAAGGAATTAAACCCATTTTTCGACAGATTAACAAAATTCAAACCATAATTAGCCTCAAAAAGATAACATCTGTTTGTTAGATAAATATGAGATTTATGTGGAATAGCATAGATCGGGCGGAATTTAAAATTCAGATTGAATGAACATAAAAACGATGTCAAAAATCTACAAGACTACTCGTCAGCCTTAGCGGAACACTGAATTTTAAATCCTAATCACTCCATATTATTTGATAATACAAGAAACTTAATGTTAGACAACTATTTTAAACTTAACCTTTATGAATCTTTTTATATCCTTAAAAAACAAAGAGAAAAAATATGTTTAAACCGTGATAACGAACCTGGTAGTTTTTTGGCCGAACTATGGCACCCCCCCCCCCATAAATGAATTTTTTCTGGACGTCTTAAGCAGACCTGATGATGCCTCTGTACAGAGCGCGAAACCGTTTTAATTAATCAATTAATAGAAACACGCAAACAAATACAAATAGGTAGAGAAAGAGAGAATCACGTCAGTGACACCCCATTGACGCCTGACACCCAGTTGACGCCTGACACGCAGCTGACGCCTGACACGCAGCTGACGCCTGACACGCAGCTGACGCCTGACACGCAGCTGACGCCTGACACGCAGCTGACGCCTGACACCCCATTGACGCCTGACACCCAGTTGACGCCTGACACCCCATTGACGCCTGACACCCAGTTGACGCCTGACACCGAATTGACGCCTGACACCGAATTGGCGCCTAACACCAAGATGGAGTCCTCACGCCAGATTTTTCGGCGGGGAAAAATCCGACAGCCCTTGACACCATGTTGACTTTGTGAATGGCGTGGAAATTTATAGAACAAATGCCATGGCGTGGCTGGGGAAATTAGAACTACGAAATACAGGCGTCATGTTAGCTTTTGGCGTCGTGGTCGGTAATGAAATATACATGATAGGACGCGTGATAGGATGGTTTAAAAGACGGGGTACTCTCCAAGCCTTTCTCCAAGATGACGAATAGTGACAACTTTGCGACATTCCAGGACATTTGAAAAATGTAAGTACAATTTCTTTTTTTACTTCAAATCTTAATATTTTAGTTAAACCCATTACCCTCACAACATATTTAATGTATATCTTCAGGGATAACACCCACATGTTCGAGCTTTCCCACACCAACTACCAGTAATTATTTTTCCTTGTGGTTGCAGAATGAAAGCCGGGCAGTGTAGGCGCTAGTTGAGAGGGCGCTGGCTGAGTCGGAGCTGGCTGTTGTATAGCTAATGAACATGTATTAATGAATAGAATTATTATTAGTTTCCCCATAATACACTAACCTATCCATAAGAAAATATATAAAAAACAATGGTCGTTACCTCTTAATAGGGGACAGTTGGCAGCCTGATGGCCAAACTGCCTGCAAGCGTAGTAGAGTCGTGTGCTAGATCTGCGATTTCCACCACCTCATCTTCCTTCTCCCCTCCCCCTCGACGGCCACGCGTTCCTTCAACGAAGTTGATAAAAACTTTAACCATTTTCGAATGATACCAAATATCCCTCGGATTCAGCTTTATACGCTTTTATGGGTATGGTGTTAAAAACGAGCCCTTTCATGAACATTTTTACTAATAGATTCATTGTTGTATAGATTAGAGTATATGTAGACCAAGTAGCGTCAATAGGCCAAAAATTCTGTTATATTTTTTTGGGAAAGGAAATGAGAAACGCATTATTGGTTATAGTACCTCCAACTCAATTCTCTACTCGGTATCGTTTATTCCACTTTTACACTAATATGTACTCATTGGCTTCTATCCTGTCATCTGTTTACATTTTACGCGGGTACTTCATGAATATTAAATCATGAAACGAAAAGAACTCAAAGTCCAGGTACCGACAATAGGTGAGATATTATGTCACTCCAACTATACTAGAGTATCTTTAGTCCGAGTAGAGGCAATAAGCTTAATTTGACGCGAAAGTAAAAGTTTTTGGTAAATGAATTGGGAAACCCATCAAATCATGTTACCTCTTATTGTCTATAGCTTGGATGAGTAATAGTGCCCTTGGATTTAATACTGACTGGCGATCCTTGTAACTAACCGGATGTGACGTTAATGGAAACGAAAATAAGACTAGCATAAATTCTAGTCATGTTATGGTCCACGTTCGTTTTCACATAGCCCACTTCATCACGCGCTCGACTACTCAAACTGATCGCACTATAGAACTCGTTCAATAGGCCAAAAAGTGCGAATTTTGGATTACCGGTGGATGGTTCAAAGGAAATCAAAATGAACATTAAGTTCAATGGGAAGAGGTAGGGATATTGGTCAGATCTTCTGTCCCATTGATTATTTTGACCTGATATTTTAATGAGAGGCGTGTTAAAATCTATTTTATCAAAAAATCGCTAATAAAAATCGCTAAAAATGTTCAAAATTAATTAGCTTTGTCAAAATGATAAGTTTAGTACTTTCACCCTCTTTGCGATAGTAAATATATTGCTTACACTCGACACTTAATATCTTATAATTAAACAAAACTATAGTCCCAAAAGCCTAAAACACACCTGTTCTGGGGATTATTGAACTAACTTAAGAACGTTGGGGAAAAGTATCATAATACCAGTTGCTGTTATACTTAGTTATATGAACGGCCAAGAATACAAAAGCTTCCTCGAAGCCGTTATCTGCTTGTTCGATGACATTTAGAAGCTTCTTGTGTGGTACATTTTAATGCATTACTGTTTTATCAGAACAATTAGCAAAAACTGATACCTGTTTCGCTAGTGCTAAAGGTTCTCAATGAAAGACTTTATTTTCTGAGTAATTCAACTGCTTTGGTGTTGATGAAATAGTTCCCCGTTGGACATAATGGCTTGCAATGTAGTCAGGGCATCACCAAAAAGGGCTTCCGAGACATCTGGCCCTCTGGACATTTTAACAAGTCCTAGAAAATTGGTTCAAGAGGTCTAGGCTTTTTAATCTCTTTCTCTCCAAAAGCCATGTTTTTGAACAAGGACGATGGGGTTGGTTTTTTGTACCTTGTAAAACGGTTTTCAGTACTGAATTTAAAATTTTGACATTGGAAATAAATGCTTATTTTAAAAAACTTACCCACTCTAAGAAATTGATTCGTTTTTATTTAATAAACCAGATGTTAGACACCACTCATTCAAATTTCAAGACATTTGGATCAGTAGATCCAAACATATATTCAATTAGCACTGAACCCATCATTTGACTTCGGAAAATAATTTTTCAATCTATAAGCCAGAATCCTTTTTAAAATAATATAACCTTGTTATTATAATAATATTATTTTTTGGGAAAAAATAATTTTGCATTACTACGTGTAATTTCCAATGTGCTAAGATTGTACAGCGCCCAGCAACGAACTAAGGCTATACAGTGTCTCGCATACACTATAAAGTTACAAAAAGTGCCACCTAAAATTGAGAAATGCCTGCCTAATTCAATACACACGAAATACAGTGACCACGACACTTCAAGGTGTTATTTCTAGTTTAGCTCACATCAGGGAGCACAATTTGAAATATCAAAGCCGTATGTTTTACAAGTCCACTTTATAATTGAATTATCTACACACAACCACACGGAGTAAAAACCCGTCGAAAAACACGTTTCATTTAAATGTCAGGTCATTTGGATCAATAGGACAGACGATCTGGCCAAAATCTACCTCCTCCCATAGAACTAAATGTTAATATTGGGTAATAAAAATAATAATAAGATGGCTTTATTATGGGATATCCAGCTCAGACGAATCTGATTTCCAGCTGGGTCCCGTAAACTAAAGTGGTACAAGCACTGTAACAGTTAGGAGAATGCAATACAATATTATATAATGAATAAGGTGGAGCGGTTAGTTAATCAGGAGAGCAGTGAAACCCCTACGAAACTCGGCAACGGATTGGGTGGAGTCGTGGAGGACTTGGAGGAGCGCGTTCCAAAGGCCAATGGCGCGACAACGTGGGCTAACTTCGCGGAGGTGAGTGAGGAGCGAGGGAACTTGAAGCTTTGTGTCTCGGGAACAAGTGCTATAGGTGTGCGTATCTGCGACACGACGAAAATGGGCACTTATGTAGGCCGGTACGAGGCCGGTTTGAAGACTGAAAAGGAAAAGGTACATGTGGAGGGTGTAGCGCTGACGGAGAGTAAGCCAACAAAGCTTGGCGCGAGCGTCAGTGGCTGAAGAGCGTCGGCTTGAACCTAGTATAGTTTTAGGGTTAAACCATAGTTTTGTAGAGGAGGTTCAAGAGACCGACATCAAGGGTAGGTTTGAGGGAACGAATGCACCAAAGGCGCCGATTGACCTTTTTGCGTGAGTAGTCGACGTGGGGGGACCAACTGAGCGTCTCGTCAAGAGTCATACCGAGATAAAAGGTTGTGGAAACTCGTTTGAGGCCAGTGGACGGCAGTAGCTTAGTGTTTGCGATAGCGCGTAAGCTTGTGAGGGGGTCAAAAATCATGAACGTGGATTTAACCTTTTGGAGGCGGAGATGGAGGTTGTCCAGAGCCTGTTCCAAATGCGCCACATCATCGTCCATAAAACGAAGAAGGGCGACAGGATCTTTGGAAACGGTCACCGACGCTGTGTCATCGGCAAAGGGATGTGCGGTACTATGACGAAGGGAGAAGGGAATCGCGTTGATGTAGAGAGCGAACAAGATAGGGCCAAGGACGCTACCCTGAGGCACACCGAGGGAGGACGGTAAAGAGGCAGAAGCGGTTTGGCCAAGTCCAAGGTATTGGGACCGATTACGGTTTCTTCGAATTTTCTTCAAAAGTCGCGCTTATACATATAAATCGAATTATTTGAACGGGCTTCTATAGCGCGAGCAGCTTGCGTCGCGGGGCGCGTGATCGAGTGGGCTAGTGTCTCCAACTCAGCTCCAAAATTCCGAACTTTGTTCTAGGATCAAAATCACCATGGGAACGTGAACCCATTCTTTCACCACCTATCTCCAATAATCGATAACCAGAGCTGTGCTAATTAATTACTTAGCTAATTAAAATTCTAATTAATTAGCATCAGTTACCAATTGAAAATGGCAATTGAATTTTAATTACCTTAGTGCTAATTGAGAAGTAATTCTAATTAATTAGTATGCATCGGAAAGGAAATTATCTAATTAAAATTTAATTGAATTTAGGATTAGCTAATTTGCCAATTGGTTTTCAATTAATCTTTTACGCCAATTTGTAGTAAAAACCGAAAATCAAGGAATTTATTCATGATTCATCTATTTGAATATGTAAAAGGGCCAAGGGGGTAGACACATGAGAACTCAGGTGTACAATATGTCTTGAACTCAATGTATTGTCAAAGCTGTACTCAGGTGTACAAAGAGATCCAAAGTGTCTACCCCCTCGAAAAGGGCTATAGCGTTATTAATACATCCTTGCTGCTACAGGATAGGCAACTTATAGGCAGCAGCTTTTTCTTATTATTCGATATATACTCTGTTACAACTTCGGTTGTCAGGACGCGAAAAGCTTGGTCTGGAACAGAGTAAATACAGAATAAGCTGCCGTTGGAGATAGGGAGCTGCCTATCCCATAGCGTGAAAACAGATTTCCTCACGGGCATCCTTTATCCATGTTCAAACAATATTTCAAAGAACTGATGTAAATTGAGTCGGATTTTAGTCTCAAATTCAATAAAATTCAAGTAATGTTTTCTAATTTCTTTTATTTTAAAGAAGTTTAAAAAAAGGAAAAAAATAATGAATAAATTAACAAACTTAAAAAAATCCAGGAAACAAAAGTTTATTTTTGAACCTACGTAAAACATATTCTCAACATTATTATTCTTGAAATAAAACTGAAATTGTATTCAAGTAAAAAAATTGAACGTGACTTACATTAAATTTTTTTTTATTTTTTGCGCTCTCCTCGACGGAGGGTTCCTCCTCGGTGGAGGGTTGCTCCTTGATGGAGGTTTCTTCTACTTTTTCGTCAACTTTTTTTTTTCTTAGCCCTCAGGCTTTTTTTCGTCTACTTTTTAAAAAATATAACTTAATTAACATGACCCTAGATTACTTTCCTAAAGCCCAGCAGCAGCCGTATTCAGCTGAAAACTCACTAATACGACCACGCCCCCTCGGCGTATTAGTGGGTCACATGATATCCGGCAATGTTAATCCAACGGCAATAATTGGAGACCTATGCTCTAGTCGCCGCCAGACGCCGCACGAGGTGGTGCGAAGTGCGCATGCGTAGTACTCAAGATTAGTGTTGACGATAATGTAATTTTTTCCTAAACCCGTCACGTGCTGTGACGTAGACGAACACTGATAACAAGGAAGATGTTATTGGTGGATTTTGTAAACCTCTCTTCAGCACCGGCAACGAATACAGCGAAGAGGTTAAGAGCACCATACGCCGGAATATGACGAATTTGGAGGTAAAATATATGAGAAATGGTGCCGTTGGCCTCTCCGTCGTGGCAACACCTCCACAAGCGTCTGCTCTTAACATTCTCATATTAGTGAGTCGGGAGTTCGTTTAAGCACGTGGTTTAAGCGCGGTTAATCGGATTTCGGTAATAAAATAAAATTGAAACAAATTCATAATAACAACGAATGCTTTTTATTGAATTATATCCCTTTAAAGTCAACTTAAATTGTACAACTCGTGTAATGACATTACTATGGGTTACCACTACAGTAAGGCGACTAAGGGCTTGCTTTGTGCAAAGGAACAAAAGCTCGAGGCAGATAAGAACTATTTTATGAACCTTGATCAGAAACGACGTATAATGAGAATAACCATATTTAATTCGCAACAACATTCTCCGGAAAGCACAGATGCGAACAAACTCACATCTTCACGTTTCAACATATAAGGAAGGGTGACATGGTTTGTGATGACAGCGGTTATGTTCGTAAGCCGAACTCGATGAAGTGTGGTCCGTGGCGAAACAGATACAAGTAGAAGCATTGCATGGCCAAACTGTGCAATTGCTACTCTGTCGAGAAACATTTATCAGCCAGACACAAGTACATATACACATGTCAAAAGCATGTCCGTAAGATAAGTGTAGTTACCTTCTTTGCGTCTTCTGCTGACACCAGTTATGGACATACGTTGAATATGTCGCTAATTGCGTTACTACAATGGGAAGCTAAAATATATTTTGTGAAGAAGGCGTGAAATGTGTTAGTTTCTTGTTATTACAATGTCTAACCATAATGAGAGCGTCATACCGATTTGTCTCAGGAGTAGCAGTACACGCCATGTGTGGCACTTAGCGTCTCCGAGAAACACCACTTGGAGGTGGCCACACGTTGTTTCCCATGGGGAGTTTTGTTGATGCAGGTCCCCTTGCCTACTGCAGTCGCTGATTGAGTCGGGGAGTTTTGATGACGCAGGTCCCTTTGCCTACTGCGGTCGCTATCGGGTCGGGGAGTTTTGATGACGCAGGTCCCTTTTCCTACTGCGGTCGCAATCGGGTCGGGGAGTTTTGATGACGCAGGTCCCGTTGCCTACTGCGGTCGCAATCGGGTCGGGGAGTTTTGATGACGCAGGTCCCTTTGCCTACTGCGGTCGCAATCGAGTCGGGGAGTTTTGATGGCAGGCCCCCTTTCCTACTGCACACCTCAATGCCTACAAAATATAGGTGTCAGTATCTTACAAACACATCCATGTAATTAGACGTTGATAAAGCTTCACGATGAAACACACCTTCCTGTTAAAATGAATTATAACTGGTTTTCGCAGATGTTTATGAGGTGTTGCCGGACACGATAACCAGCCGCTGCAGCCTGCCCATTCGCAGGGGCATCATCGTCGACCTGCATTGCGACAACTGCGTCATTCTCGACAGCACCATCTTCTACGAAAGAGGTACATATTGTTGTACTGATGAGGAGTATGCAAAGAAAGTAACAAGCAATCTCACATACCATTATCCTCAGGCAAGGGTATCTTATTCGCCAAACACATGTTGCGAAGAATGCAACAAGCTGTTATAATGCGGCACACTTTGTCCGGATGGTAGCATAATTTGCCTCCTGAGCCAGCAAGGCAACGAAACCGTGACTTGAGGACGCCGTTAAGGCGCTCGATGACGTTTCGCCCTACATAAACAAACATAAATTTCACAGAAAAAACTATTACCGGCCACACAAGGAAATAATGCACAACCTACCACGAATATGCCGGGTGTTAAATTCCACCTCTGCCGGCGTTTGTGGGCGGTATACTGGCACCATGAGCCACGGTTGTAAGGGGTAGCCTCCATCACCAAGAAGGTAACCATGGGGCATGTCCCCTTCCACAAATGCCTCAAACAGCCTGCTATTTCGCCAGATGAATGAGTCATGAACGCTACCAGGCCACCGAGCCGCCACATTCATGATGCGCAAGTCGTTGTCGCTGACCTATTGTAAACGAAACATTTTAATTCAAACGGTTTTGTTATGAATAAAGCAAAATGTCTCACAAGTTGAACGTTAATGGAGAATGTCCCCTTTCTGTTCCTGTACGCATTACTGTTTGGTGAAGGGCCTTTGATTGGAACATGCGTACAATCAATTGCTCCAATAACGTGGGGTAAGCTGCAGGTGGCCATAAAAGACGCCTATGATCGTAACAATTACAATAAATAAACGTTCCTTGGGAAAGCTAATATCTGAGTAAATTCATACCTTCATAGACCTTACTGACGCCTCATCTGTTGGAAACGATATCAAATCACTTTTGACATTAATTATGGCATTTGTGACCCGTTCAATGCTACGACTGACTGACGCCTGACTCATGCCGTGTTCGTAGTTGCTGGCCAGAGCGTGCTGAAAGGTCCCCGAGCCATAAAACAGCAGTGTTACGAGCACTTCATTCTCCACCCCAATAACAGCCACACCACGGTCATGGTCTTTTTCCAATTGCGGCCTAAGAGCTAGGCATAAGGCGCGTACACTTAAAATATCCAAACGATACTGTGAAAGAAATAACTCCTCTGGTAACAAGAACGCATTACGCCTCTGTCGGAGATATTGCTCGTCATCGAAAACGACAGCAATCGCCATGTCGTTAGCTATCTGCGCCATAATTAATACTCTTAACTGATATTAAAGAGTGTACTTTTAATATGTACATGCGAAAATAAATAAATCTTACTGTTCCCGCTGTAAACTTAATGTAATATGCTTCCCAGAGCTAAGATGAAACCTTTAGCGCCACAAGCGTCAAATTTTCACTGTTTTCAAACTTCCCGCCATTTTGGGTGCTGCTATCCTCACCGCTTGTGGCGCTGCGATTGCTCAAGGTTGAGTTCAAAACTTCAAATATCCCGCCATTTATGGTGCTGTTCTACTCTCCGTTTGTGGCGCTAGTGAGCCTAACATGATAACCGGATATCACGTGACCCACTAATACGCCGAGGGGGCGTGGTCGTATTAGTGAGTTTTCAGCTGAATACGGCTGCAGTATATAAGATTGGTAAAAACTACACTAAAGTTGCAAAAAACTGGGGGAAATATAATAGTCTAAATATATATTTTAAGAATTTAACAAAGTATCTTAATAACGTACAAACCTAGGTTACATACAGTCCTAACTTTGCACCTACTGACAACCGATGCTGGAGCAGAGAATATATAGAATAAGCTGTCTTTCAAGATAGGGAGTTGCCTATCCTGTAGAGTGAAAACAACCTTCCTCAATCGTATTCTTTAAACAATCATAAAATTGGTTTTAAGCGCGATTGTCTACTAATATCGTCTAAACACGTGAAAATCCCCAGAAAATTTCATACAGATATTTTCTTAACCTACTTTTTTGATTTTTGCAGTTTCGGGCAATATTCCCTGGTTTTCTGCACAGGTAACAGAATTTTCCCCTGCGCCTTACCACCGTGCAATTTTCCACCTCGTCCTCCACCGCCTCCTCTTCCCCCATAAACGATTGTTACATTATATCCTCTAATCGAATTTAGCGCTTTTTCCATTTTGCTAAGCCTAAATCATTAAAAGAAAAATAATTTATTTAAAAAATTTAAAAAATGTCATTATTTCCCATGTAATTTTAAACTCGGCAAAAAAATTAAGTGTTGTTAATTCTATTTATACGCAGAAATTTAAAAAAATAGAAAATTATGACATTTTAAATTATTTATATATAAAAACTTACTTTCAAAGAAACAGCTTCGTTTTGAAATTAGGCCCGAAATGACGTCTCCCTAATCTTATTAGCTATCACCAAACAGTGACGCGACACCTAGCAGTAGTTTTGGTAACTGCTCTAACGGAGTAAGTTTAATAGGAGATTCTGATTTTTGACAGTGCGTTTGCCAGTCACGTTCTTTGTGCTCTGGTCTCTGTGTAAGTGTATCAGCTTTTCCCTCCCCTCTTGCTTTTTCCCCTTCTCCCTTCCTTTCATCTCTGCTATGAGCTCTCCTAAAAAACGGAAAAAACAGCCAAGCGACCCTCCAAACTCACCCAATTACGATGATGAACAACCTACCACGAACTCTCAACCACGACAATCAGAGGACATGGATCTAAATGCCACTACTGAAGTAATTAAACCGCTTATATTTCAACCAAAAGACACCCGAGAAGGAAAGATTACGCCGGAACAGATCAACCAGGGCCAAGGCCCAACGTTCCATGATACGGACTTTATAAAACTTTGCCACCATATCGAACATACTGTAGGAGAAGTTAAGGATTTGCGAATACTACGTGGTGGAGCCTTATTGGTTGCACCATTAACCTCCTACCAACATGCCACGTTACAGAAGTGGGATCATATGGACAAAATCAAATTTTCAATCACTACACCCGGCCGCCCGCAGGAACCAGGAAATAAAGGGGTAATTTATCGAGTCCCTGAAAATCTAACGGAACCTTTAATAGCGGATGCTTTGGAACGGCAAGACCTTCCCTGCCAAAAAATAACCCGACTAGGGGCCACTAGCTCCACATATCTCCTCAACTTCGGATCCGCAGACCTTCCCACAGAAGTGCGAATGTATTATCAACTTTATAAGGTTGTTCCTTATGTTCGTCAACCAATGCAATGTAAACGATGCCGTCACTTTGGACATACTCAAAAACACTGTAAAAGTAATTTCCGCTGTGTTACATGTGGAGCTAATCACCCGGATGGCCAGGATTGTCAAGGTCAGAAACACTGTGCTAACTGTGGTAATTCCGATCACATTGCGTCTTCTATCAAATGCCCTCGACGACTACAAGAATTTCAAATCCTCAGACTACAAGAGCAACAAAATCTCTCTCGCTTTGCCGCTATACAGGCCTTTAATAAACTTAACCCCACTCCGACCTTCTCGGCTACAGACTTCCCACCCCTTCCCCCTGTCCACCCTCTCCCAACCAATCGTCTCCCCTTCCACCCCCCTACCCGCCCCCCCTCCGGCCCCATCCTTCCCTCCTGCCAGTCCGAAGACATCCTCAATGTGCTATGCGACATCGTAGTTACCCTGGCCAAACCGACTCCGCCCTCCTTTGAAGAAATAATTTCCCTTTTCACTGTCCTCATCAACCGCACTCTGAAGACTACCCTCAACCGGCAAGAAGTCCTTCAAAAACTTCCGGAAGACAAACAACACGCCCTCAGAAATTGTTTTGCCCAATAATACGCCATATCCAAATCTTACTATCATTCAATGGAACGCTCGTAGCATCTTGGCCAATCAAGGTGACCTTGTCGCACTAATCCAAACATATACTCCACATATCATCCTTCTACAAGAAACCTGGCTACAACCGAAACATGCAACCCTCAATGCTTATACTGATTACTACACGATTTTTCGAAAAGATCGCCCCTCTGACCCAACTCTCATCTCACCCCGTGGCGGTGGCGTAGCGATTTTTGCTGCGAAACACCTCTCACCAACCGAACTTACTGTGACACCCCCGCACACAGTTGAAGGTATCACGATTTCTATCTCTTGGAGAGGCCAACCTCTCCAATTGTCCTCCATCTACGATCCATCGGGCTCAAGCTCTGACCAAGATCTCACTATGTTGTCTCGTCAAATACCGCATCCTATGATAATCGGCGCGGATTTAAACGGCCATCATCCAACTTGGGACACTACCCTTTGTAATGCGCAGGGAATGCATATCACAAGCTGGCTCAATATCAACCCTTCCATATGCTGTATCAATGATGGCACACATACCCGGTGTCCTCTTCAAGCGCGCAATACGGCTCCCGACACCACGTTTGCCAGCTCAACCCTTGCTCCTAGACTAACCTGGGTTCCTCTGCCTAAGGGAGGTAGCGACCATCTTCCCATCCTCATTACTCTCCCCACCCCCATAAGACATGCCCACCCCCGATACCTTCCAACAGTCTGCCGACCAATTAACTGGACTTCCTTTCGAACTGCTGCTGATGCATATCTAGACCACGATCCGGAAACACCACTAACATTCTCTGAATTACAGTCCCTCATTCTATCCTTTGCCCACCCCCCAACCCCGCCTCGTTGTAACGATCGGCTTCCCCATAAACCGCGTCTTCCTTACTGGTGGAACCTTAAACTCCGCCAGCTTCACGAAAAGGCCAATTGGCACCGCAATCGATACTCTAAGCAACACAACCAAACTGACTATAGACTGTACCATCATACCCGTGCCTTGTTTCGCCTTACTCTAAAACGGGAGAAAACCCGATGCTGGCGGGAATTTTGCGATACGCTACAACCATCTACCCCTAGTGGAGACATCTGGAAAAAACTCAAATGGGCAACGAGACCTCGCGTCACCTCTACACCACCGCCAAACAACACCGTCGACCTACAAAGAGCAAAAAGCCTGGCACAGCATTACCATCAAATCTACTTCACCCCTGCTCTGGAGGCCGTCCCACCTCCTCTATCGGATTCTCACCTCGATCTAAATGACCCTTTCACCCTAGGTGAACTATATCATGTACTCCCGAAACTACAACAAACGGCCCCGGGGGCCGACAAGATTTCAAACAAAATGCTTTGTCGCTTACCGCACACCTTCCTCCCTAAAATTCTCCAAACCCTAAATCATCACTGGATCCACCATGACTTCCCCGCCCACTGGAATGATGCTACCATCATCCCTCTCTTAAAACCTGGCAAAGACCCCACATCACCGGAAAATTATCGCCCCATAGCACTACTCCGGACCCTGAAAAAGCTATTTGATAGACTGGTCAACCGCCGGCTACTGTACTTTTTGGAAATGCACAATCTCTTACAGCCCTACCAAAGCGGATTCCGTAAGGGTCGCACCACTATGGAACACCCTATTCGCCTCGTCGATGATGTACACACGGCTCTCACCACACAGACCTGTGTGGTTGCAGTCTTCTTAGACCTTAAGGACGCTTTTGGTAGCGTCCACTCTGACCACCTCTTACGTCGTCTAACAGAACTTGGCCTGTCAGGCCACCTAATGTCCTGGCTTACTGATTTTCTACTGCAGCGTCGCTTACGTGTCAAGATTAATAACCAAGTCTCTCACTACGTCCCTATTAACACAGGCGTCCCCCAGGGGAGCCCCCTGAGCCCCACTCTATTCCTAATTGCCATAAATGACTTCGGTCAGGACTTTCCCATTCAGAGCGCCAGAGGCCTCCATGCTGATGACATAGTTATATGGACCACCGGAGCCACCCTCGCCATTGCCCGACAATTCCTACAAGACTGTCTCAACCTAGCTGCCGCTTTCATAGAACAATGGGACTTTCATTTACAATATAACAAATGCAAATACATGGTATTTACTCGTAAACACCGCAAGGATGACGATATATCCCTCCATATAGATGGGAATCTTCTGGGCGAAGTTCCTACCTACAAATACTTAGGGCTCTGGTTGGACCCTAAGCTCACGTGGACTAATCACATCAATGAACTCGCCAACAAATGCTCGAAACGTCTTAACGTTCTTCGAGCCATTATGGGCCTTAAATGGGGCGCTCGGCGGCATATCGGTCTGCGAATTTACACCCACTTTATCCGTGCTGTTCTGGACTATGGCGCTTTCCTCTATGGTACCGCCTGCCACACCAATCTTCGCAAACTGGACAAAATTCAAAACTCTGCCTTACGAACGATCCTTGGTTTACCCCGTTCGACATCTATTGCGGCCATGACGGTAGAAAGCCAACTTTATCCGCTAGACTTTCGCAGGCTTTCGTTAGAGCTCAATCACTTGGCCAAACTCCTCTCGGTCCACGGTTTCCTCGCCGCCGCACCGCCCCTCCTTCATCGGACCTTACCTCCCCTCTCCCGTCGTTCACTGTCTGTTAGACTTCAACATCACCTTACTACTACTACTGCCGCCGCCTGGTCACTGGGGTCCTCTTGCATCGATACGGCAAACTACCCTCCGATCTATGTCCCCCCTGTCAACTCCCTGACACAACAGACCATATCTTCACCGCTTGTCCTCTATATGCTCCTCTCCACGCTCAACTCCGCACCCTTATCCCACAACGTCCACTACAACTTCCTAACATCCTTCAACAGATAAACCTTCACAATCTAGAAGTAATCCGACTGGTCCTGACTATCTGGAAACAGTATTCCACTCATCATGGCCGATGGTAACTCCTCCATCCCTGACCGACCGTCATCGTCCCCACCGCCCACGCCGAACACATCCGCCTCTACCATGTTTTTCACCCGTCTCTCTCCGGCCGCCCGTTCACCTCGCGGCACCAGACCTGGGTGCTACCCCCTCTATTGCGTCTCACCTGTCGAGCTGTTACCGGGTGATAAAGCCGCCATCCCCACCAATATTGCACTCGCACTACCGCCTAATCATGTTGGCACTATCAGAGGTCTCTACCATTTCCTGGAACGAGGCATCCATATCGGAGGTGGTATCATTGATGAGGATTATAGAGGCGATGTGAAGGTCATCCTTTACAACCTCTCCTCCACCCCTCTGCAGCTCCAGCCTGGATCCAAAATCGCGAAACTGATTGTTACTCCTATATTTCGGGGCCCTACAGAAGAGACTACCCGCCTCGACTCAACAGACCGGGCTGACCGGGGCTTTGGCTCCTCGGACCACGATACCGGGCTCTACAAATAACGACTTATACGGATTATTGCGTCAAACATTCCTAACAAAAAATTATATCATTAAAAAAAACCACCCATGTTCAAACGACCCAAAAAAAAACAAACAAAGAAAAAAACCTAATACTAACTAATTTATGTACATAATAACACTGTATATATTTAAAAAAAAATGAACACTGTGTATTGGGCGGGCCCGCGGAATATTTCCCTCTTGGCCTTTCTCTCCTAAAAAAAAAAAAAGTTTAATAGGAAGGCGAGGCTGTATATTTCGTTAGGCTTAACTTATGTTATCATAGGATCATTACATGGCGGCTAGCAAAAAGTATTGTTGTGTCCGATAATGTAATTCAGGAATAAAACTAAATATCCCAGGGTTAAGTATGCATAGTATCCCAAGAGAAATCAAGTGGTGTAAAGAACGGCAACGCGTCCTAAAAGATATTTCAAATCACATGGTTGTCTACAGTTTACATTTCAAGAAGACTGATTACTTTTTTCCTGGTAAGTTAGTTTTTTTAAGTATTAAGAACATAAGACCATGATTTAATTAATAAAAACTGTCATTGTAGACAAAGACTGGAAAGTGTAAAATATAAGGTTTGAAAATGAACTGCCTGAAGTAACAGATATTAAAATTTTCACTTTTGAAGACATCATTATAAAACATCAATTATTTTAAAAAATTCTTATCTTACTTTTTTTCACCAAAATTACTTCGGGAAAGTATTTTAAAAAGGAACATGCGCGTTATTTTAAAAATACTACGGCTTTACATTGTATTTTTTATCAAAAATTTAAAATTAGGTAGAAAATTGACCCTATAACGTGAGAAAATCGTTGAGAGCTTACAAAATATAAACCGTATTAAAAGTTTACAAAACGTATTCTTAAATTGTAAAGCTTTCAAAGTAATAATATTAACGTGCTGTGTTGCTCTCAAAGATCACGATCAATCTACAGATCTTTTCGACACTAAGAACTAAATCACAAAGAAAAGGCCTATATTATTTTCCGCTTCGCAATATTTTCAATTTTAAAATATAAAAATTTAAACTCTTCAAGAGAAATCTTTTCAGATATCCAAGCATTTGAATCTCCTAGAATCAAATGTTAGTTGAAAGTAAAACCAGTACCAAGCTAGTATCCCTTAAACCCTTCTAGGTGACTACTATTGAGGACAAAATACTTGGTAAATATTGCTGAAAAATATTTTGGGAAAATGAAATTTTGGTGAAAAAAAGTAAGATAAGAATTTTTTAAAATAATTGATGTTTTATAATAGAGGGCGGCAAACTGAAAAATATCATTCCCAAAGCCTACCAACTCCAATGGTAAAATTTTCACAAACGCCACTGCCACCCTAACGCCATTGTTATATTTTCAACTCCTGCCTAACGCCACACTAAAGTTCATTTCATTTTTGAATCCCTGCCAAAGCCAATTGTAAAGTTTCACACGAATTCCAATCCCTGCCAAAGCCAATTGATAAATTCAATAATATTTCCAATCCCTGCCGAAGCCAATGTGAAATTTGACCATTTTTCCAATCCCTGCCAAAGCCAATGGGAAATCCGACAAGTTTTCTAATTATCCCTGCCAAAGCCAATGAGATATGCGACAAGTTTTCTAATCCTTGACCAAACTAATGAGATATCCGACAAGTTTTCCCATCTCTGCCAAAGCCAATGAGAGCTTCAACAAACTTTCTTATTCCAAACACAAAAGCTTATAACCTAACCAATTTTCATTTATATTTACCCCCAACGTTTTCCAGCCGGCCGTGTGATATATTATGAACTTATATATTATGAAGGTTTTCCAACGTTATCCCATTGCATTTTTTCAATTATTTTTATTATAAACTCGACCATTGCATATAGTTGTAGTTTTCCTTTTTACGTTTAATCTAAGGCGTCGGAAAAATTTATGACTCTCTAACTTAAAAAGAACAAATAGTTTTAGTTTCGTTTTCTCTAGCACAGACATGAATTTAATTTTTTTTTGGCGGAGGGACGGCTGTACCAGCCGCGACCTTCACGTGCCGTGTGTGTGGGGTTGAATATCACTAATGCCACCCAACTCCGGTTGAATAAAATAAGGCTGGCTCTCAATGCCACCAACTCCATTTGGATACTATAAATGCCAACGCCAGCCAAAGCCACCTGAATCCAACAATAATCCAGTCCCGACCGACTCCCGTATAAGTTTTCGAAATATTTCCACTCCCTTCCGACTCCGTTCCATTTCAGAGATAATATTCCCAAAGCCACCTAAAGCCAAATTATTTATTTTACCCAACTCCAACTCCGACCAAATATGAGGGAGTCCCTTGGCTTTCTATGGAGTTGGAGTTTTCCCAAAGCCTTTGCAGTCCTCTATTTTATAATGATGTCTTATATCTGTTACTTCAGGCAGTTCATTTTCAAACCTTATCTTTTACACTTTCCAGTCTTTGTCTACAATGACAGTTTTTATTAATATCTGTCACTTCAGTCTTCATATTAATTAAAATTCTTTAGAAAATATGGGAGAAAAGTCCTAGGGCGTTGCGCGTCCATCGGTAATCTAGCTTAAATTACCAGTCGTCGGTAATCTAGCTTAATTACCAGTCGTCGGTAATCTAGCTTAATTACCAGTCGTCGGTAATCTAGCTTAATTACCAGTCGTCGGTAATCTAGCTTAATTACAGGCGTCGGTAATCTAGCTTAATTACCAATCGTCGGTAATCTAGCTAAATTACCAGTCGTCGGTAATCTAGCTTAATTACCAGTCGTCGGTAATCTAGTTTAATTACCAGTCGTCGGTAATCGAGATTAATTACCAGTCGTCGGTAATCGAGATTAATTACCAGTCGTCGGTAATCTAGCTTAATTACCAGTCGTCGATAATCTAGCTTAATTACCAGTCGTCGGTAATCTAGCTTAATTACCAGTCGTCGGTAATCTAGCTTAATTACCGGTCGTCGGTAATCTAGCTTAATTACCGGTCGTCGGTAATCTAGCTTAATTACCAGTCGTCGGTAATCTAGCTTAATTACCAGTGGTCGGTAATCTAGCTTAATTACCGGTCGTCGGTAATCTAGCTTAATTACCGGCCGTCGGTAATCTAGCTTAATTACCGGTCGTCGGTAATCTAGCCTAATCACCGGTCGTCGGTAATCTAGCTTAATTACCGGTCGTCGGTAATCTAGCTTAATTACCGGTCGTCGGTAATGTAGCTTAATTACCGGTCGTCGGTAATCTAGCTTAATTACCGGTCGTCGGTAATCTAGCTTAATTACCGGTCGTCGGTAATCTAGCTTAATTACCAGTCGTCGGTAATCTAGCTTAATTACCAGTGGTCGGTAATCTAGCTTAATTACCGGTCGTCGGTAATCTAGCTTACCCAGGTAGCTCATTAACGTTACTACACGGTGTGAAAACGGTTTACAACTACCCAGAAAGAAACAAAAATTGCACGTGTAAAAAACGGAAGGTTTGGCAGAGTTGCTAGCCGTAATTTGCACGGTTTATTGGACGTTTCCTAAACATCATCGAAAAAGCCGAGTTTCTAATCTCACTCGGATAAACGTGATGATAATGTTTTTTGTTCATGAAAAAAACCGAATAATAACGTTATATTTTGCACTAATTTAACGTTATGCATACTAGTGTAAATAACGGAAGGTTTGGCAGAGCTACAAGCCGTGTTCTGCACGGTTTTTTGGACGTTTATTAGACGTCATCCAATTAACCCCGTATTTAATTGCAGTTGTATAAACGTTATTTTCATACATGAAAATAATTGATTAATAACGTCTTAATTTGCACCTTTTTAACGTTATACATTCTAGTGTATATAACGGAAGGTTTGGAAGTTTCTTACCCGTAACACTAACAGTTTATAGAACGTTGAAGAACGCCATATTTAAACTGTAGATGCACGTTACCCTGAACATCATAGTTTCACCGAGCTGGAACGGTTAACTTACCATTATATTTAAACCTTAAGTGAACGTTTCCCCTAATACTATATTTAAACCTTTAGAGAACGTTTCCCTAACCAAGGGATTTGGACCTTTAGATAACGTTTCCCCTACCACCGTAATTGAAGCTTTAGGAAACGTTTCCCCTACCACCGTAATTGAACCTTTAGGAAACGTTTCCCCTACCACCGTAATTGAACCTTTAGGAAACGTTTCCCCTACCACCGTAATTGAACCTTTAGGAAACGTTTCCCCTACCACCGTAATTGAACCTTTAGGAAACGTTTCCCCTAGCACCGTAATTGAACCTTTAGGAAACGTTTCCCCTAGCACCGTAATTGAACCTTTAGGAAACGTTTCCCCTACCACCGTAATTGAACCTTTAGGAAACGTTTCCCCTACCACCGTAATTGAACCTGTAAGAAACGATTCCCCTACCACCGTAATTGAACCTTTAGGAAACGATTCCCCTACCACCGTAATTGAACCTGTAAGAAACGTTTCCCCCTACCACCGTAAATGAACCTGTAAGAAACGTTTCCCCTACCACCGTAATTGAACCTTTAGGAAACGTTTCCCCTACCACCGTAATTGAACCTTTAGGAAACGTTTCCCCTACCACCGTAATTGAACCTTTAGGAAACGTTTCCCCTACCACCGTAATTGAACCTTTAGGAAACGTTTCCCCTACCACCGTAATTGAACCTTTAGGGAACGTTTCCCCTACCACCGTAATTGAACCTTTAGGAAACGTTTCCCCTACCACCGTAATTGAACCTGTAAGAAACGATTCCCCTACCACCGTAATTGAACCTGTAAGAAACGTTTCCCCCTACCACCGTAAATGAACCTGTAAGAAACGTTTCCCCTACCACCGTAATTGAACCTTTAGGAAACGTTTCCCCTACCACCGTAATTGAACCTTTAGGAAACGTTTCCCCTACCACCGTAATTGAACCTTTAGGAAACGTTTCCCCTACCACCGTAATTGAACCTTTAGGAAACGTTTCCCCTACCACCGTAATTGAGCCTTTAGGAAACGTTTCCCCTACCACCGTAATTGAACCTTTAGGAAACGTTTCCCCTACCACCGTAATTGAACCTTTAGGAAACGTTAGTAGTATAGAGCCGCACTTCGTACCTCCGTAGGTGTAGAATGTAGGTGTAGAGTGTAGGTGTAGAATGTCAAGGTCACAGTGTCAATGCCCTCTGCCACGCCCTATTGGGAAACTCCCGCGCGCCCCCTGGAAAACTCGCGCGCGCTCCCTCGCGTGAAAACTCGCGCGCCACCTGCGCCCCCTCGCGGGAAAACTCGCGCGCGCCCCCTGGCGGCTGCGCCTCCTCGCGGGAAAACATTGCGCGGGAATCTGGCAGTCCTGTCTCTTCTACAACTGTCTCTGTGACGTCATTGGCGGGAAAATCTACAACTGTATCTGTGACGTCATTGATAAGAGACGAATGGAAGCTTTAGTACATTGCCAAGGGTTAATGATAGGTCTCTGCTGGAAGTTGCGCAATCCATTGTAATTTTTAGTTTGACTCAAAATTTCAACCTTTTTTCAAGGAGTTTATTTTGATTATGGTATTGTTTTAATGGTAATTAAAAGGTACACGTAAAAGCGTAATTAATATATAAGAAATTCATCTTAGACGTAATAGTAGAAAGCGTAATTAGCCTCTGAAAATCAAAGTGTTAATCTGTGACGTCATTGGCGGGAAAACACCGTGCGCCGCCTATTGGGAAACTCCTCTCTTCTACAACAGTATCTGTGACGTCATTCGTGTTTCAGCTTTAAACGCACATTGACAAGGCTAAAATCTTCTACAACTGTATCAGTGACGTCATTCAAAGAGTTGTTGTGTCGCGTAAGAGGCTGTGGTATAGTTTTATCATTGTTAAATGAAGATGTGTCAAGTTCATAGTGTAGCGGATAAAATAGAGGTTTGGATCGGTAACGTCTTATCCCCGGAGGTTTACTGGAAAAGGACTGATACGGATGTAGAGTTATGTTTGCAAAAGGACCTATGGTGTAATATCTTTGAGTATACCAACGAGATTGATACGTTCTTCAAGGGTAATTCGCCGCGTTTTTCCGTTTGGTTATATCCTACTACTTCAAATTTGAAATTGGAATGTTTTACCCGTGGAAAGAAACGTATATTGGACATAAAAAATACACTAGAGGAAAATGTGAAAAATATAACGTCATGTACGCTACTGGCGAGGGAATTTCCCTTAACCATACTTCTTGGGAACACTTAAAAAAAATTAGAGGACTGCTTGACAATGAGTTGGTAGAGAAAACTAGAGCCGTGGAATCCATGAGAGAAGCTGTTCTTAAGAATCTGACTGAAATATTATTGGAAATAACCAAATATTGTCAAAACGAGGCCTGTCAAAACCAGATTGCTCACGATGGACAATGTGAATTAGAAGAAAGTGATTGGAATGAAAGAGTACAAAAAAACCTCATTAAAGCCTTGAAAAAAATTGATTATGAAAAAGTTTTGGAAAATTATAGAAATGATTTTGGTTCTAACCAACCAATTGACGAGCCATTTCTTTTTAATTGTATCATAAACGATATTGACTTTTTCAAAACTAAGTTAATCTATACTTGATATTCAAGTAATCTCAATGTTATTTGTATATGATCTGTATACTTTCTCATTTAAATAAAAAAATGTACAAACAACAAACCTATAATCGTAAATTCATACGCAAAGATAAATTATCACTATGCAGCCAAAGGTAGAAAAACTAGTTGGTTTATATTGAACTAACATTGGGAGAAAAATGTTCAAAAATGGTACACCTACTGTTTCCGTTTTGTCGTGGAATGATTAGTTGATTCAAACGAAAAATATCGTTATAATATTGGATTGCTATTGGGAATGTACAGTTATTATATGTGAAAAACTAAGCAACATTTTTTTATTATTTTTAATTTTTTACACAAAGATGATTTTCTCTCATCAGGTAAAGTTTGTCGCATTTGAAGCAACGGTTTTTCGTGTCGCATTTGGTGGTTTTTAAATGCCAAAAAAACAAATTTTACAGTGTACGGTCGTGGTGCCTCTCGCTTTTAAAACGGATTTAGCCGTAAACCGACAAGTTGCGCCTTCTTCGGAACATTCGGCGTTACGAGCGTCCTTCGCTGACGAATACGTACCGCATACTAAACACACTCTATCCGGACTCAAAGGTTGAAATTTTTCTTCTATCGGGTGTATGTGATTATTTTTTGTTACAAAAACAGTGTGATGTCTTAAAGGACAATCGAGATCTCCATCGCAATAAAACGTTTGACCGGCGTGATCTGGAAACTTAATAAGGCTTCCGCCGCATTGATAACATCCAGTCGGATAAGGTTTCATTTTATCAGTAGACATATTATCAAGAACTAGAACTAAACGATTTTTTCGACTAATGCGTTAGCAAAAACTACATTGGTTATCCAGCAGATATAATTATCGTCACGGGGGGAAAGAATTATATTATATTAATAAATCCACGATACTATAGTCATCAACAGAATATAACCTCAAGTATCATTGGTTCGCTCGTTAACGTATCTGCCTTTAAACTCGTTCTATGTATCACGAGTTCGAATCCCTTATAGAGAGTCCTTAACAAGCGAACCAAGGTTACTTTTGTAAAGGATATATTTTTATCTCTTATAACTAACAGTTGCTTTTATAAAGCGAAAACAAGGTTGGTTGACGTCAAAGATAATTGGAAATATATTTTTCTCTCTTATAACAAACAGTTGCTTTTATAAAGCAAAGACAAGGTTGGTTGACGTCAAAGATAACTCGAAATATACGTATAGAAAATATATTTTGCTCTCTTATAACTAACAGTTAGAGTATTCGGTTAATTTTTACACCATCAGGGACGAATCAAAAGCGTTATCCGAAACTGACAATACACCAGACACCCCTTCCTAACCTATCTGCTGTAGTGAGGATTGTAGAATGAATTCACCCATTACTTTAGAAGCCGTCGTTAGACGAAACAACTTAAGACGAATTGAAAAATTTGGTGCTATCGGATGGCATAAAGATTACGGAAAATCCGAAAGGACTACAGATCCCGAAACGGGGTATTTACTAATAAACCCCACACCGAATGAAGTCTATAATATAGCCGATGGTGAAGGTTATATATGGCAATACGTTAATGGTCCTAATATAAATTTTGGATTGAAACACTTAGCGATGTACAGATTACTAACTTGTACAGAGAAATTGCCCGCAGGGTCATTAATTGACATGTTTGCTAGACAGTTTCCATGTATCATAAATAACAAGGTTCATCAATTCAAATTGAAAGAATTCACTGGGGATAGTATCCACGAATTTAACGTACACCTGACACCGAACAAAATGTATGGAACCCCAAATATTTGTCAGTTAGGTAGTTGCCATCCTCGCAATGAGGAGGGATGTAAATTTCGTACCTTTTATTACGGTGGATTCGAATTTCATTGCCCATACTAGTACTTAAGAGTTCTTAACTTAGCTCTTCATATGTGTATGTTTATGGTATATAAAACTAACAAAACCTTAAGGAAAAAGTATAGTGATGAAAACGACACAGCTACGCATTATATATTCAAGACCATGCAGATTTGCAGGTTAGCCTAGTGTTTGTGTGATAACACTCACAGTTTAATGTTTCATGAAGTTCATTATCACATGAGATCCAATGACGCGAATAATTATTTCGCGAATAAGTATTTCGCAGACTTTCTTTAATATAAGCCTATTTTAAAACCTTATCTTTTTACCATTTAAACAACTGTCTATCTGAACGAGGTTTAATTCATGGTTCGTACAAACCTGGGAAAACTAAGGCAAATAAATAACTTTCAAAAAATTCAATGTTTTTCTTCTTGAAATATATATGACGGTCTATTTGTTAACATGTTTTACTGTAGTTTAGTGTGTTTTGTTTTAATTTAAGTGAATTTTAGACTGTTTTATTGCAGTTTTATTGCAATTTAAATGTTTTATTGTACTTTTAGTGTATTTTATAGTGGTATAGTGTAGTTTTAGAGTGTTTTATTGTGTTTTACTGTGTTTTATTATAGTTTTATTGTACTTTTAGTGTATTTTATCGTGATATAGTGAAGTTTTAGAGTGTTTTATTATAGTTTTATTGTACTTTTAGTATATTTTATAGTGGTATAGTGTAGTTTTAGAGTGTTTTATTATAGTTTTATTGTACTTTTAGTATATTTTATAGTGGTATAGTGTAGTTTTAGAGTGGTTTATTGTGTTTTACTGTGTTTTGGTGAGTTTTATTATAGGACCCAAGGATTCGTTATACCTGAAGGTGAATAATATAGCGCCTATACCGTGTTATATTTTTCTCTCTTATAACTAACAGTTGTTTTATACAGCGAAAACAAGGTTGGCGTCAAATATAATTCGAAATATACGTATGACGTCAAGGTTATAATATATTTTTCTCTCTTATAACTAACAGATGTTTTTGTAAAACGGTAACAAGATTGATTTATATCTATGATAGTTCAAAATATACTTATTTTAACGTGATACGTTGACCGTTTTAGATATAGTATATAACCCCGCAAGTCGCAGTGTACAATCACTTGAGCCAATATCTCTCGACCATAAACTAAATTCTCTCGATGCCTTTAGACATGGTAAGATTTTTTTAATTTTCCACGTTTTTAAAAACTGCATGTCCAAATGTATCATTATTGTCTTTAGACGGCAAATCAAACGTGGGAAACTATCGAAATTAAATTTAATGAGAGCGACAATATCGGTGTAAAATTAGTTAAATTACACAATAAATTATATGTAGATATTAGAAGATACGCTTTTAAAAAACCCCTTATATATGGAATATGTATTTCGATAGACGTGATAGAAGAAGTTAAAAAAAATTTAAGCAAACCATGCGGTATCATAAAACAGACCCTATGCTTCCCAGGAATGCTGGAACTGGATAATTTTAAAGATACGGGTTATTTATTGACAAAATATAGGGGGAAATGCGCGAAAAACAATTAAATTTAAAGTTTGATGAAATACCAGAGGTTGTCAGTCTTATAGATAAAGTTTTAAAGAAAATACCTGTAACTGAGTAAGAAATTTGTAAATTTAAACAATAAAGCATTTTTAAAACGTATTTTTAGAAAATTAATACTTTTTATTTTAGAACTTTATAGTGTATATTATTTTAGATATTTTAGTTTGTTTCCTAGGTATACGTCAAGAGTTTTGTTTCAAGTCGCGCCTAAGATCAAATAGAAACCATGTCATCATCCGAAGAAGAGCCTTTGGATCTTTCCTATTTTAATCCTAAAAGGTTTTACGAATTATCAAAAGTTAACCAAACTGTCTCTCGAAAGTTCAACTGTTTAGCCTCTGAATATAAAATTATTTTTAAAGACCTTCATATGATTCAAATTGACAGAAGTATATGAACAATTGATAAAAATCTTTCAATCCATTATAGATACAATTTTAGAATCTTCTCAAGGTTACAATAGCGTTAGATTTTGTGTTTGGTCTGACTTACTGGAAAATGCTATAAATTTAAATTTTATGGCCCTAAATGAGTTAACGGCTGAAAGATTAATGACTGCCATTAGTCAAGTAAGTCAAAGCCGGCGAAATTTTTTTCTCGAGGGTGATGTCAGGCTCGACGCTATATTTTTAAATGTCAAAGTACCAATATCAGGTCGTCGATCTGTTAAAAATAGATCGATGATAGCTCTCGACAAATATATTCAGAAAGGAAGGACATTTTTGCCTATAATAGACGATGATGAACTATGCGTATCAAGAGCAATCGTTTGCGGGATGATGGCTGCTGATTTAACATATTTAAAGAAACAAAAGCTTAGTACTTTGACTTTTGATTTTAATCGTTATAGACGTATACAACTAGGTCATAGACCTTTGCAAAAAGAAGAAGCGTTAAAGCTTCATGCCAAGGCTAATGTGCCTATTGGTCCCGTTAGTTTAGACAAAATTTCAATGTTTCAAAAAGTATTGCAATCCGAGTACCAAATAGTTATTTTCAGTGCTAATGATAATTTCAAAAAGGTTTATCAAGGTGAAATGTTTTCGGAAAAAAGTTTTTTTTATTACAAATAGATCAACACATGCACGTCATTAAAAGTTTAGCCAGTATGTTTGGGGCCATGTCGTATTGCAATACGTGTTTAACAACGTTTACTAATTCAAAGAACGCAAAAAAACACAAATGTTTTAATCAAAAAACCAAATGTTGGCGTTGTTACTCTGAGACCTTTCACGAAGACCCTCAGATTGAAATATCTCGCTGCCAAAACTGTAATAGATACTTTAAAGGGCCTGAATGTTTCCAATTTCACATAGAAAATGGCACTTGTTTAAAATTAAACGGTGCTTAAATGTTGCAAAGAAATTCGCGATGACAAACATAAATGTCTTACAACTTGTTCTAGATGTAAAATTGAGCACCCTCCCAAAATGTGTTACGTTCAACCCCTTGATGATACTTTTAAAGAAACTAGATTTTGTTATTTTGACTGTGAAACTATTGATATGAACTATAAACATACCCCAGTTCTATTAGTTTCGGCCATGCAAATTAATGATACCGAATACGATTATCAAATTTTTAGAGGTTTTGATTGTGTTGATAAGTTTATGAAATATCTGACCCAAACAGAAGATGAGACATCTTATACAAGGAACAATAAACGAATAAAAATAAGTAAACCTAAATTTGAAAATTTGACTATAGTCGGCCCACACTTTAAAGGTTTTGATTCGTATTTTATATTAAATTGGTTAATTAATAACCATGTAAAACCAGACGTCATATTCGACGGCTCTAAAATTCTAGCTCTCTTTATTAAAAGTCAAAATTTTAGGTTTATTTGTAGTTATTCCTTCGTGGCCCTTCCTCTGAGAGCTTTACAGAAACCTTTCAATTGGGTAGTTACAAAAAACAGTTTTTTCCTTATATTTTCTTAAAAGAGGACACTTTAAACTATGAAGGTCCGTTACCTGAAAAAGCCGTATTTCAACCTGAATTTATGAATGAAAAGGACCGACAGGCCTTTGATTTATGGTACAGTGAAAAAGGTAAAAATCCACGTACAAAATAATGACCGAATTAGAGGAATACGCTGTACAAGATGTGGTAGTTTTACAAAAAGGAATTACAAAATTTAGAGAACTTTACAAAAAGGCATCGGGTCTAGATCCTCTTAATTGCGGAGCTATTACAATATCGGGGGCCTGTACTAACGTGTTTTTACACAAATATTTAGAAAAAATACATTGGGTGTGGTACCTAGTCCGGGTTATCGCGGGTCATACAACCAAAGTAGTAAAGCTATAAGTATCCTGCAGGCGAGGGGGTTGGCTTGGGTTAGTAAAGAAATGAAGGTAGAAATACAGACAGCCCTATCTCCTGAAGGAGAAAAAAGAATTGGACCTTATTTAGTTGACGGTTACTCAAAGGATCCTGAAATTATCCTAGAGTTCAATGGTTGCGCGTATCACGGTTGTCCGAAATGTTTAAAAGGTAGTGAATGGAACAGTTTAGTAAATGATACAAATAAAAACTGTTACGAAAAGGGTCTGGATAGAATAGAATTTATAAAAAAGTTACACCCCAATGCAAAGTATATAATAATGTGGGAATGCGAGTTTGAAAAGTTGTTAAAGACAAATGCCGCTTGTAGTACCTTTTGCGAGACTGTAGAGGTACCTCCGCCAATATTAGCCAGGTCGGCTTTATACGGTGGAAGGACAGAAGTCTTCAAATTATATCATAAACCGGATGAAGCAAAAAACGAAAAAATTTATTATTACGACCTCATGTCACTCTATCCCGCTGTCAATAAATACGGAATCTACCCAAAAGGACATCCCAAAATTTTAAATAGTAACTTTAACTATGAAAAAAATGCCTATTTTGGTATAATATCGTGTGAACTCTTGCCCCCGACTGACCTATATATCCCAGTTTTACCATATAGGTTTAATGGAAAATTGTTTTTCCCCCTGTGTAAGTCATGTGCCCTTGAATCAAATAATGAAGCGTGTCAACATTCTGACAAGGAACGAATTATTTCGGGTATTTGGCCCTCGCCTGAAATTTACAAAGCCGTAGAAATGGGTTATAAAATTATAAAAATATACGAAGTACATCATTTCGACGAGACATTTCAGTATGAAAAACATGTTAACGATGGACTATTTGGCGGTTATGTTAACAATTTTTTGAAGATAAAACAAGCTAATTCCGGCTATCCGTCTTCAGTTAAAACTGACGAGCAAAAACAATATATTGAATCGATTTATGAATCTGAAGGTATTAGTGTCGAGATGGATGAAGTAGTTCATACCCCGCGCTGAGAGCTATTTCAAAGATTTGTCTCAACAGTCTTTGGGGTCGTTTTGGTATGAATACAAACAAAACCAAAACACTAATTGTTAACGAGTGCACAGAACTTGTGCGTATCTTATCTGATGACACAAAGGAATTGGTAGATTTAAGACCAATTAATGAAGAAATGTGCTTATTATCGTACAAAAACAAAGATGATTTTGCACCAACATATTTCAAAGAAATCCGTATGTGGCTTGTTTCGTTTCGTGTTACGGAAGATTAACCTTATTCGAGACCTTGCATAAATTGGGTAAAAGAGCATTATACACAGATACGGACAGCGTTTTATTTGTGGCGGGGGAAAACGATTTTAAACCCCCCACGGGTAACAATTTAGGATGTTGGGTTAACGAACTAGGGGACGCTACAATTGCAGAGTTTGTTTCAAATGGGCCCAAGAGTTACGGTTACAGAACTACGGACGGTAAATCTGTCGTGAAGGTTAAAGGAATTTGCCTTAATCGTGTTAATGAGAAAATTATAAACTTTGAAGCTATAGTGGACTCTATAAAAAATAAATCCAAACGTCTAAAAGTGGACGTTCCTTTCAACATCATTCGAAATAAAACGTCGGCCAATCTTTTAAGTCGAAAACTAGAAAAAAGCTTTGGATTTACGTTTAACAAACGTGCAATTAAAGGTTGGGACACTTTGCCATTTGGTTTTAAAGCGGACCCATGAAAAGTATTTTAGAACTTTGTGTAAAAGAAAAAAATTAGTAATTTTATCTTGTGTAAATAACAAATCAAATAATCATAATAATTAATAATGTATAGTCTAAAATTAACAAAATAGATCAATGTAAAAAAATAATATAGGTAAATAAGATAACAGCTTAGAAAACCTCTGCTGTTCTAAGATAAAAAACGGACACGTGACGTATAGGGTCTCGCGTCTCTTGTTAGTGAGTCTCTCAAAAAATCACTCTCGAAATTACCTCCAACGCGAGAAGTTCATTTAATTTTAACCTTGCTAAAATAAACTATTTCTTGCAAATAAAGTCTCAAAGTTTATTCATTTACAAAATAACCAACAAAAGTATATTAAGACTAGTTAATTTTTCAGTCGGTTAATTAGTTCTTTTAGATAATATTAGTTCTCCCAATAACCTAAACACCAACAAGGAGCTATTCGCAACAACTTTACCTGATGAGAGAAAAGCATCTTTGTGTAAAAAACCAAAAATTGTTGGTTAGTTTTTCACATATAATAACTGTACATGTAATACCGCTGGAAGATCGATATAACATGGAACTATATAATAACATGAGGTTTAAACATCGGATTAAAGAAACTGAAAAACTTTTAAAACCAATTTTCGATAGTTTCCTAAATTGCCCGAAATAAAGAAATTTTGATTTCCAATTGGGTCTAAGAATTTAATAATTAAATATTTTTTAGGAAATTTTAGAAAAATTAAGTAATAAGATAATAAGAACCGAAAATGAGAAATTGTACGAAAAACACCCGTCATGGAGAAATTTACAGATAGCGCGGGTCAGGCCGATGTTGCGTGAAGGTGTACAGGAGCAACAGGACCCAATTGAGGAAATACCCTTCGTTTTGCGTTTGAACGAGCAACAACGTCAATGGATAAGATCACAACATAGAAGTCAGGGGTTGCCCTTACCACTTGAAGCGGCCTCTACATCCACAACTCCTAACTCTAATAATCATCCTAGTAACACTTCAAACCTTAACCGTAACCCACCACAATAAAATACACTAAGGTGCAATAAAACATTTATTTTCTGTACTGGTACCGTAACCCACCACAATAAAATACACTAAGGTGCAATAAAACATTTATTTTCTGTACTGGTATTTGATTCCGTTTGGGCTGACAAATCTTTGTTCCCTTTTAATTACCATCCAGCAGAGACCTATCATTAACCCTTGGCAATGTATTAAAGCTATCCATTCTCGTCTCTTATCAATGACGTCACAGCTACAATTGTAGAAGATTTAAGCCTTGGTAATGTACGTTTAAAGCTTCCATTCGTCTCTTATCAATGACGTCACAGCTACAATTGTAGAAGATTTAAGCCTTGGCAATGTACGTTTAAAGTTTTTATCGTCTCTTATCTATGACGTCACAGTTGTAGAAGAGACTGACTTTTAATTACCATTAAAAACAATACCATAATCAAAATAAACTCCTTGAAAAAAGGTTAAAATTTTGAGTCAAACTAAATATTACAATGGATTGCGCAACTTTCAGCCTATCATTAACCCTTGGCCATGTACGTTTAATAAATTCTCGTCTCTTATCAATGACGTCACAAATACAGTTGTAGAAGGGAGGAGTTTCCCAATAGGCGGCGCACGGTGTTTTCCCGCCAATGACGTCACAAATACAGTTGTAGATTTTCCCGCCAATGACGTCACAGAGACAGTTGTAGACAGGACTGCCAGATTCCCGCGCAATGTTTTCCCGCGAGGGGGCGCGCGAGTTTTCCCGCGAGGGGGCGCAGCCGCCAGGGGGCGCAGCCGCCAGGGGGCGCGCGGGGGCCCGCGAGTTTTCCCGCGAGGGGGCGCGCGCGAGTTTCCCAAGGGGGCGTGGCGAGAGGGTGACCTTGAAATTCTACACCTACACTCTACACCTACTTTCTACACCTACATTCTACACCTACGGAGGTACGAAGTGCGGCTTTACACTACTCACATGGGCACCAGTCTGCACACCTGGCTTCTACTCCATCGTCATCGTTTGGTTTAAGACATTCGCGGCGATCAGCTAGGGTTACGAGAAACGTCTAGCCTCCCTAGGGTGGGTTGTCCACGATAGGTTTTCGCAATTGCGGTTGTTCTTGCTTTTAACTGTAGTTCGACACCCTTATATACTACCTATTTGAATAAGGCGAAGCAACCGGCGTATGCTTCATTTCAAACGCCAATATTAGTCAAGTCTCTCAAGAATGTTTAATTGTTCTTTTTTAAAACGATGTAACGTTCAATAAGGCGAATAACTATCGAAGAAAATATTAAATATTAATTATATTCATTTTAATATTTAAGATAATCTTGTTTCTCAATTCAAAATTAATACGGAAAGAGTTAAAAAGCAGTCTATGCTTTTGTCTGTGTGTGTCCGTCCGTTGTTACAGTAGTGCGCTGCGTTAGAAGTTCGTTTCGTTTTGATGTGTAAAGGAATCCTACAGAACCATAATATTCCCTTTATCCTTAATATAAAGTGAATATGTGGAAATACTTTTCGTAATTATGATGCATTTAGTACTTTTGTAGCTTTAAAGCTCTATTTCATTTTGATATTCCAAAATTGTTTTTTAATATTATTATTTAAAATGGATGTTTATATATTACCTAAGCTATACTACATCTGTTTATAGCATAATCCTTTCTAAAGTGAATTCAAGTACAATGCTACTATGTTGGTCAAATGAACTTTGATTTGTCAATAGGCCTAGTGAATCAAAAAGTAAACGCTTGGGTTTGGATTTCGTTTCTGTAATGCAGAGACATTAACGGTTCAGAGTGAGCCGAAAGTTAAGTACACTTTAGGCTTAGATATTATAATCATGGTGGAAATCTGGGCCGCGTTCAGCAGAGCCCAGCGCTGTTAACAGTGTCCTACATAACGGGATTTTGTTTATGAATTTTGACGTCACGGTTCTTAGCGCTGAGCTAGCGCGGTCCTCAAAGAAAATAGTCGGCTTTTTGGATAACGTGACGTAAAACGTGTAGTTCTCAGCTTGGCGAAAAAACCATGGATGAATTAATACAAATAGCTCTTTGGGACTACAGCTATTTAATTGGCGTGAAACCTGTTGATCACGCGAGAATTTTGAGAGATATGCTAGTTTCTAATTTTAATTATGAAAGTTGTTATCTATCTCTATAAATATGTTATCATACAATTTTTGTTAAGCCTTGGTACCTTGCACGCTTTATTGCGCTAGCGTCATTTATAAAACGCCGATGACCGGAGAGAAGCTATGACGACAGAGCTCACCGGTAAACATTTCCAAAATCCGCTGTCTTTTTTGGTGAGCTCTGTTGAACGCAGCCCAGACCAGTGAAAGGTCTGATCGTAATCGGATAATAGCTTCGTGTTTTCATGCTTTTTATGGTACGCATTTACTTTTAGTGTGTAGCCACAAATAAGCTTTGGTGTTATGTAACGTTAACAGTCATGTTGACAAACTAAGAAAATCGTTGAGGTGAAACGAGAGGAATAGTGTTTATATGGCAACCCTGTTTTGAATATGGCTTTGAACATAGAGGGCTTACAGTTGAGGAGTAGAAAACTGGGCCTTTACAAACACGTAAAGGTAGTATCCCTCCAAAGTTTTATCTCTTCATTTCCCGTTTCTCCCCCATCGGATGATTTTAATGTGTACAAGTATATCATTATTGGATGTAAAATGTCGTCTGATTTACAGTATATTTGCTATGCTTTGTATACTGCTTTAATATTTCATAAATTTTAACTTAGGAAACATTTCCATATCTGGGTAAATAAGTTTGTTAGTAGTCGTCTTGACTCGGAGAGGTAATATTTTGGTTTTGCCAACTTGTTTAAAGTCGTTATTGACGTCACAACACCTCCTCCCCCCCAAGGGATTGCAAAACAAAAATATTTTGTGTTACTCAACATTATCGTGCAAGTGATAAAATAGGGCCAATCACAGCACCTTTGTAAAAAAAATTCTCAAGGGTCCGCCTATTCTTCACAGTGCCTTTAAGTCCGCTTCTCGTTTTTACCATAACGGCTCTACAAAGACAACAAGTCTCGAGTCTACTATCAAAGTCGGCAAGGTCCTTAACAGTGCCATTATAAGACAGTTAGTTAAAAATCAAAAAATTCTTTAATAGGTTTTTTCACGTTACCCAGGGCTGATACTCACTGATACGCTCAATTTCAATTGAATAAGTGAAAAATTAATTTAAAAATAGTAAACAAAAAGTGACTGAATAGGGATAGGGCAAACTAAGCTATTTAAAGGGCCACTTGAAATGATGTTTTCAGAGATGACTGATTTTCGCAATTAAAGATATTTTAAAGGTCGGTGTCGTAATTACGCCCAATCTATGGGCTTAGATATTTCACGCAGTCAACGGAAAGGCACCTCATAAAAGGTCTACGGCGAAATTCAATTAAATCATTTTGGAGCACAACTCAGAATTCAAAGTAATTGTGGTCATTTTAAATCAAAACCAAAATATTCATTTGAATTGGATTGATTTTAAGTATTAAGTTAATATTCGCTGAGCGAGCTTCACGATTTTGGGGTTTGATCAACTGTGATCCAATGTTGGGACCGCCTTACAGCTGGGCAATTGAAATATATAACGTTTAATGTTGTGGTCGAGAAGATAAATAACACCGAAAGACAGAAAAATCTAAAAAAAAGTGACTTTTAGCAACCGAATTTGAAAAAAGTGACTTAGTATCAGCCCTGCGTTACCACATACCCTATGCGCACCCTATGCGCACATTATTTAGAACAATACGTACCTGTCTGTGGCGCTCGAGAATATTTCCGCAGAATTGAAATCTATCTGGGAAGCCCTGAGACTGCGAACACTCTCTGACTCTGATCACTGGGGTGTAGTATGCAACCCTGATAGAATAAAGATTGAAATTAGAGGCGCAACTATGATCAAGTAGCTTTTACCCGCGGCATCGCTCGCGTGTAATAAGAACTTCCATCAAAATTATATTAAGAATGGATGGATTTTACTGATGACTGATTTTTTGTAGCACCCTAGGAGCGAGGGCACTCGGCGTTGCCCGTCGGGACATTTTTTATTATTTTTCACGCGAACATTATTCCATAAAGAAGGGTTTTTAAATTTCTGGCCGCCATTTAAAAAGATGGCAACAAATCGAACCCAAAAGACCATTCAGCCCGTCTATAGGTTAAGGGAAACCAGTGTACTAAATATTAGTGAAATCGGTTGAAACGCGCGGACTTTGTTGCATAGAGAAGATCTTTTACATTTCTGGGCGCCATTTTTTAAGATGGCGGCGGATCGGAAAAATCTTTCTTAGTACGCGCCTACTACTTATGAGTAGCTTTCCTGAAAATTTTCAGCCTTCTAGGGCAAGCGGTTTTGGGCTGGGCGACGGGCGTTGATTATCAGTCAGTCAGGACTTTGATTTAGATATAGATAGATTTTTGAAAACTTTATGTAATACTTATCAAACAATTATAAAGCTTGGTTCCAATTTGACAACGATGGAATATAGTCAATTATTTCCGTAATATAAATTGACTAAAATATAAAAGAGTATCTCCAGGAATACAAATATTATTGAAAGATATCACTTTGCAATTATTTCAAGAACAAATTAAACCTTGAAATAAATGTTTGAACTATATTCATTTTAATCGATACTTTAGTCTTCTTATTGAAGCCCTCGGGATAAAGTTGTCTAGGCGGTACTAAAGTCATCATTAGAATATGTCGATGATAAGCCGAGCTGGCTTGAAAACCAGAATTGGTTCCGTGTAAACGGTCCAACACACCCAGAGCTCCAAAATTTTGATTGAACCTAATAATTTATTCATAAATTAAATATAAAGAGATCGTAATTTATTCAGTCATTTATTACTTCAAATGGTGAAAATCGTGGGCTTCTGGAGATGGGAAAAATGGCAAATGAAAACCACTGTGAGAGTTTAGAGTAATAAATAACATTCCAGTGAACCATAGCCATATGACCCCAATGTGAGGGCCCATAATTAAAGGCCCCATATATTCTGGTAACATATTTGACATCAAATGCTCCACAGGATGACAATAAATCGCAGTTATTGATATCATATGGGTGAAGTCCATGAGTGGTGCTGTTTGTGGATATGTTTATACACAAGTGGATGGTGCAATAACCTAATAAAACAATAGATATTTATGGACTAAAATTGAAACATTTTTACTTAATTTCCACGATCTAAAAGGAACTAACTACCCTAATCCTGGAGCGTTGACCAAACCAAACCAGAGGGGGTAGACGCTTTGGATCTCTGTGTACACCTGAGTTCAAAAAAGTTCAGCTTTGACAGTGCAATGAGTTCAAAGCCTTCGGAACTCACAGTTCAGCTTTGACAGTACATTGAGTTCAAGACATATTGTACACCTGAGTTCTCAAGTGTCTACCCCCTCGACCAAATCTAACCAGACCTAAGCGAAAAGAAAAACCTTATCTAGCCTGGCCTAAGTTTGACCAAACACTATCGACTTTAATTCCTTTCAAAAATATGCCCGATAAAGTAGGCGGAAAATGAAACAAGCTGTGTTTTTCCGAACTTTTACCTCACCTATGACTGTAATAAAACCCCGTTTCTTGTACAAGAGTGAAGATCATAAACTCGAACAGCAATCTTTGGAAAGTCGGTAACTGTCCACAACCGCAACCTCGCAGTTTCAATAATAGGAACATAACTGCGCTGAAAGGTATTACCACTAGTTGGTTCAAGATCACTTGAGCGATTACTTTCCATAAACGGTTCGTTTTTATCTGAATTATTTTCATAAATATAAATTCTGGCAATTAAGAACCCATATATGACATGAGAACGTTTAAAGATAGACGGGGGGGGTTTCAGAGCCGTATAACTGCACAGTGTAAATCCTAGGTTCTCATCAGTCTAGTTTTTAAATTCAAGAATTAGGGGTTACTGGTCCTCGGGACCAGTTTCTTAATTGCAAATCTGTAGGAGAACAAAGGCTGGGACCACTCCGTAGACAAGTTTATTATTTCGGACACTAGGGGGGCACTGGTCCAAAGGACTAGTTTAAAAAATATCCTTATTTCCCAGACTGGGACTCATCATGCCTTAATTAATTGTTAAGGTTGATGACATACTGGATACTCTCTTGCATTTTGTACTTCAAGAGAAACTCGGGTTTTCCACTCACATCGATTAGAGTGAAAAGGCCACCCAACACCCAATAGACTATAAATCCCATTAGGTTCAATCCTGTTAAGACAGATTATTTAATTAATAAGTATCGGGAATGCATTCAGCTATAAGGAATCATTATGCAGCCATATTCTCATTTACGTATGACGAAATTTTACCTCGCGAATAAGCTGTATTACACTTGGTCTTTCAAATTAAACATTTACGCGAATAACTTGAATTAAAAGTTAACTTACCCCAAACCGCCGCATTGAAATCATCTTTTCCGCATAGTTCATACAAATAATCCCATATATTTTGGGCTATTACACCAATATCATCCCAAAAACATTGAAAATTCACGAAATTCATTGCAAAAGCCAAGGAACTATAGTTTCCAAATATTCTCCGGTAACTTCAGTTCCAGAATGAACTTTCAATTTGAAGACATTTTTCCAAAATTTATTTTAAATATTCACTTTTTTAGCGTTAAAAATATCTACGCTGTTATTGTGCCAAGAAATTAATCAGAAGTTGTTTCCTACAAATATCTTTGCCATGTAGTTGAAACCGACTAGTGGTATAATTAAGGAAAATTGCAAAAACAATTTTTTTCGTAACCTTGACTTACTAATATTAAAATATCGAAATAATAATAATAATTAATGAAATTGGATTCAATTCGATTTTAATGGCTTTAAGCACAAACTTAGCTTTAAGGAGGGTTCCCGAAAACATAGAGGCGTTTTATCTCGAGACGTTTAAAATTCATTATTTATAAAATTCAAAAAAAAAATAATAACGTAGAGATAATCTATAATTTATGCAAGTTTGGAAGTCACTAAGCTAAGCTGCAGCTATTACAAGAAAAACCTGTTTTATCAAATCGCGTGTGTTGTTTTATTTGAAATTCTTTGTCCCCTATGCAGATATAGAGAAAGGATTAACCGAGATATTTCGAAAGTATGTTTTCAGGTCGCAAGTGAAAGTGTACCTGTATTTTCAAGGGCTTAAATTGAGCGTAAAAATTTGAATCAATTTTACTGATTTTAGAATCGATGCTCAAAAAACGTTAATAAAAGTCGCCAAAACATTCATTCACGATGATTTTTAACCGACCTCAACTTATTTGAATTTTGAACTCTGCAGTAGAAAATCAAGTGATTTTTTATCGATTCTTCTGCTAATTATAAGACCAGTCTGCATAGTCAAACATTCAGGAAATACTAATGAATGATTTTAAAATTCAAATTAGGTTCAGATTTTAAGGATAATTTTAAATAAGGACCTCCGACCAATCGCGTAACGCCCTGCCTTTTTATTAACAAAATTCTCGTGGAACGCTCCATGTCTCGCGCCACGATTGTCACGTCGCGCGCAAATTTTATCCAATCTCGTAATAAAATGCATTCGACACGGAACGTGCCACTATGCAGACTGGTCTTATAATTAGTAGAAAAACCGATAAAAATCACTTGATTTTCTACTTCACCCTCCTTTACGAAAAACCTTCCTAATAGACCCGGAACGGGACATTTGGGCGCCGACATTTAGGCGCCGGTCATTTAGGCACCGCCAGTTAGGCGCCGGAACAGTTAGGCGCCGCGACATTTAGGCTCCGCGACAATTTGGCGCCGCGACATTTAGGCTCCGCGACAATTTGGCACCGAGACATTTAGGCTGCGCGACAATTTGGCACCGAGACATTTAGGCGCCGAGACAATTAGGCGCCGCGACATTGCCGTAAAATTTTCTCGAAAGATTTGAGATATTTAATGAAGGAACATGACAAGTACTTTTAGGCTTATATTCTTTTTATTCAACTGACATCAGAGTGCAACCATGTTGTTGTTTAAATTCATTGACTTTCAAAATAATATGCCTTTTCCAAGATATTGTTGTTTATCATCCTTGACTTCCCAGAATAATATGCCTTTTCCAAAATATTGTTGTTTATCTTCATTGATTTCGCAAAATAATATGCCTTTTCCAAATTATTGTTGTTTATCATCATTGATTTCCCAAAATAATATGTCTTTTCCAAAATACTGTTGTTTATCTTCATTGACTTCCCAAAATAATATGCCTTTTCCAAAATATTGTTGTTTATCTTCATTGACTTCCCAGAATAATATGCCTTTTCCAAGATTTTGTTGTTTATCTTCATTGACTTCGCAAAATAATATGCCTTTTCCAAATTATTGTTGTTAATCATCATTGATTTCCCAAAATAATATGCCTTTTCCAAATTATTGTTGTTTATCTTCTTTGACTTCCCAGAATAATATGCCTTTTCCAAAATATTGTTGTTTATCTTCATTGATTTCGCAAAATAATATGCCTTTTCCAAAATATTGTTGTTTATCTTCATTGACTTCCCAAAATAATATGCCTTTTCCAAAATATTGTTGTTTATCTTCATTATTTCCCAAAATAATATGCCTTTTCCAAGATATTGTTGTTAATCTTCATTGACTTCCCAAAATAATATGCCTTTTCCAAATTATTGTTTATCTTCTTTGACTTCCCAAAATAATATGCCTTTTCCAAGATATTGTTGTTTATCTTCATTGACTTCCCAAAATAATATGCCTTTTCCAAAATATTGTTTATCTTCTTTGACTTCCCAGAATAATATGCCTTTTCCTAAATATTGTTGTTTATCTTCTTTGACTTTCCAAAATAATATGCCTTTTCCAAAATATTGTTTATCTTCTTTGACTTCCCAGATTAATATGCCTTTTCCTAAATATTGTTGTTTATCTTCTTTGACTTTCCAAAATAATATGCCTTTTCCTAAATATTGTTTTTATCTTCATTGACTTCCCAAAATAATATCCCTTTTCCAAAATATTGTTTATCTTCTTTTACTTCCCAGAATAATATGCCTTTTCCTAAATATTGTTGTTTATCTTCTTTGACTTTCCAAAATAATATGCCTTTTCCTAAATATTGTTTTTATCTTCATTGACTTCCCAAAATAATATCCCTTTTCCAAATTATTGTTGTTTATGTTCTTTGACTTTCCAAAGGAATATGCCTTTTCCAAAATATTGTTGTTTATTTTCATTGACTTCCCAACTTAGGTTAGGTTAGGTTATGTTTGTTTTTTTATTATTTTAGGATTGTTTTGCAAAAACAAGTAAGTTTTCGTGTCCTTTAATGGGAATTGCGAACATAGTCATGCAGTGACGCACAGGGACAATACACGGGTTGCGAAATTGAGAGGTCATTACGGATTTTTAGAAATAATGGAAAAATTATTGGCACGTAAATGTCTCGACGACTAAATGTCGCGGAGCGTAAATGTCACGGTGTCTAAATGTCGCGGCGCCTGAATGTCGCGGCGCCTAAATGTCACGGCGCCTAATTGTCTTGGCGGCTAAATGGCGGCGCCTAAATAACCAGCGCCTAAGTGGCGGCGCCTAAATGTCACGGACCGTACAGAGAAACCTCAGGTAAGGGTTAAGCCTTAGTGCCTCTATTATCAAAGTTGATTTAAATATTTGTTTAGTTACATTGTAAAAAACCTACATAAATGATTACAGGGGTTTTCTGAAAGTATGAGATTGGTTAAATTGGACTTGGATCTTTAACCAATATAAAAAGGCATGCCTCTTAATAGCCGAAAAAATTAGTCTTCACAAAGAATCGAAAGAGGCCAGAATTTTTAGTTCATTTTCTATTGTTTAATTTCAAAAACTTAAACCCAAAAATTATTCTTAATTTAAAGATTATTTTGGAAATAACTAGGGTTGTAAATTTTCCGGAAAAATAAAACGCGGAAAATTTTCCGCTAATCGGAAAAATATAAAACTAGCAATTATGTGAGCTTTGAGTCAATTTATCTAACTTTTAAAGATTTAAAACATTCCCCAGATATTTTGCCATCTTTAGTAGATTTATTAAAGTACCGCCAAATATTAGTGGTTGATTTTCCCATAATTTGTGACTTTAAACAGGGTTAACAAAATTAATAACATTAACAACATAACACCTCGTTTCCCTTACAATGACGCAGACGATCACTATCCTTTATGCCTGATAATTTTAGTTTCACTTGGGTCTCTTAACGTTTAGGTCTCGACTCTCTAACGCCTTATACCGTCATAAGAGCAAACAGTATCCCTATGCATGCAAGCGATAGCCAATGAGTGAGCTTTTTCTATAGAGAATAGGGTCACTAGACTCTGTGGCTGTGCCCTTGGACAATTTTTCCCCGCTCCGAATTCACCGAAAGCAAAATAATGAATGTTTTGAAAAGAAAGGTATTTGAAAAATTTTAAAGTTTTAACTTTTTAATTGAGAAACCGGTAGTGGAAAAATACGGAAAATTTTCCGGAAAAATATAGCTCGGTCATTTTCCGGAAAATCTTCAGAACGGAAAATTTTCCGCGGAAAGTTTTCCGGCTTACAACCCTAGAAATAACAGAAAAGGATCTGCTTATTGTAAGGCACGGGTTGGATCCGGTTAAAATTATTGTAGAAGAAAACGGGGAACCCTCTGTTTTTCACATATTTAAGGGCTTCGTAATCAAAGTACTATTGTTTGAAGGCGAATCAATCCGAGAAGATGTTGCTAGAAAGACGTTCATGGCCATCACCACTCTTGAAAAGGATACCGAAATACTCCATTGTATGTCAAACAAAGTTTTGAGAACAATCAGTGAAGTTTTAAATATTTAATTAAACAAAGAAGTTGAAAACAATCTGTAAAGTTTTAAATATTTTATTAAAACAAAGAAGTTGAAAACAATCTGTGAAATTTTAAATATTTTATGAAAACAAAGAAGTTGAAAACAATCTGTGAAGTTTTAAATATTTAATTAAAACAAAGTTCAAAATAATCTAGATCATTTTTATTAAAAATCTATATTCATTTAATATTTTGGCCTCGTAGATAGTCTTTGCGATGAACGTTTCCTATTTCCAAATTCGTCACATGTTGTTGCTCCACCCATATTTACTGACTCATTTTCTTTAGCTTTATCGGTCAGCTGGCTATCTTTATGTTCTAATTTGGTTTTTTTTCTCTTTTGTATAGTTTTCGTTTCTTCTAAGGTTGTTTTCCTCTTAGCTTTACTAGTAGGTAATTTGACTCGATTGGTTGCGGTTGCACTTTGAAGTAGAGTGGTTTTGGATTTATCTTGACTAGTTTTCGTAATACTTCGAGTAGTTTCAGTTTGAATTCGATTAATTTTCGATTCATCTTCAATAGTTTGCGTAATACTTCGAGTAGTTTCAGTTTGAATTCGATTAATTTTCGATTCATCTTCAATAGTTTGCGTAATACTTCGAGTAGTTTCAGTTTGAATTCGATTAATTTTCGATAGGGCTCGGAGTTTTTATAATATAAGCCATTTGAATAATGATGACTATCATGTCATTATACATAATACGATATGAATTAATGGATTGTAACTGAAGTAGACGATGAATTTGTTCATATACAAATATCTATAAACAAACAAAAGAAGTATATATTTATTCAATTTACTGTTATAAACAGTGATAATCGAAATACTTTATCAGTTTAGTTATCGTAACTTTAGACTTGATAACAACCAACAAAATAAAAACAAGTCGTATCAACAAATAAATGTCGGCGTTCATTCGTATATAGCTTTTTTTATAGATGAAAGAAAATAATTTCGTCATATACTTTATAATCCATTAAAAAAATTGCAACTTATTACACATGTTTTTAATACTCATAAGAATTTTTTCAACTAATAGAAATTATAAATCAACAATATGTTATATTTTGAAAAAATATCTGCAGACCTCATTGACAGTTTAAAATCTTCATGTTTTTAAATCCTTCGTTTTGGCTACTCGTTTATGGTTTCATAAATTAGTTGCGATCCATTTTCGTTTCATTATCCATTGCCATCATGTTGGAGATTCCGCGTACCCGCATCAGTGTTTGGCATCATTTTGATATATTATGTGTAGCATTCGGTAATAAAATAAAACGTGTTGCGAAATGAGTATATTGTTTCCGAGTAGTAAGTGTTAAATTATTTTTGATGACCTTAACTTTTACTTAACAAATTACTAAATAACTAAACAGATTTTGATTATTAACCCTATTTTGATTTGTGAACTGTAAATGTGTGTCATAACTCTGTACAAAAATTTAATTAGAAATGTTTTGTTTCATATTGAAATACTAACTCTTCAAATAAAAATTTTTATCAATAGTCTTTTTGGGTTTCTCTTGCCCATAGCTCATAGTTCTATTTCACTTTCGCGTGAGTCACGCTTATGGTTTAAAGTAATAATTTTGTTTGTTAAAATCAGTTCATTATTCCACCGAATTACTTCTGATCGACGTTAGTTCGACTAACCCTTTAATTTTATTCAAATGAATAAAGTTGACTTTTAAGTTCTTTTTCAGTCTCAAATTTTAAAGTAAACTTAGCTCTCCCACTCTTGGGCAACCCTTCGGCCAAAATCCCATTGCACTACGTGGGACAGCTATAAACTTGAATTAAATACAAGCGGGATTAGGTGTCCTTGCCCAAGCGTTCTCGGTTTAGTGGCTTTGGTCAAAATGTTTCAGAGTTTCCCAGAATTCAATCAAATACACGTGTCTAGTCCAAGCTTACTTAGTTTAGTTTCTTGTAGAGAGATGCATTTCAGTTTCAAACGTTACCATTTTTTCCATACCAATTTTGTTTACCAATTCCAACCATATTTTTCATCAACATCCCCATCCGTTGCCATTCCGTGGTTTCCAAATACCAACCATTCCCATTCCCAATTAAGAACCGTTATTGCAGTTTCAACCATTAACGAAATGAACAATAGCAGAAAAGCATTTCCCTACCAAAGAGTTCGAAAGAATATAACCTTTGAGCGGCTTGGTTTGGCCCAAAATTACCACTGCAATACGGGTTCTTCATCGGGAATTCTAGTTAAAATAAGGAGGCTGAACAACTGTACAAAAATTTTACTTGACTGAGGGACTTCTGTTTGCCTGTCGCCAAGTAGCATGAGTCACTTCCCAAAATATCTATTCCGAGAATTTGGCGCGAAAACTTACAATGGACCGATTGACAGCTATAATAGCCTTGAATCTCGTGTGCTAAAGTAATAGAAGTACGAGCTAGAAGACGATACTGTGAGCATATCGAGCTAGTAACTAGCCTACAACAAACTAAGTGAGATGAGTAGTAGTGGCCTTATATCGTCTAATACTGTCAAAGGCCGATATCTGCCATTACTCAGTGGCAAAACCGTTTTTATTTATTTTACAATTTTAAGATCTTCCATAGAAAATAGATTCTATCCATTTATTAACCATTTCCAACTAAAATGTGTATCAATTTAACCACTTTCATTCCATATTGGTTTTTTCCGTCCATTCCCGATCCGAAACACCATCCATTCCCACGGTTTTCAATGGTTACCGCGATAAATGGAAATTTACCGTTTCCATGCAGCTCTCTAGTTTCTTGGGTTGAAATGTTTTCTAGGTTGAAAATACAGCCAAATATAAGCGTGAGTAGGGGTCTTTGTCAAACCATACTTGGTTTAGAGGCTTTGATTGAGAAGTGTTTCATGTTTATCAGAATACAGTCAGATACAAATGTACTCCGTTTAGTTTAGCGCCCGGAACCTTTTCGCACTTTAGTTTCGTTAAGTTTACAGTTCCAAAGAACTTGAAGTAGTTCCGCCTAATGTGACAATTTTGAAATGAAAATGGAAATGCACTCGTCATTTTTCTCGCACCAAACTTGAAAGATCTTAAGAATGGTTTTCATTCGCGTTTTCAGTCAATACTTTCTGTACCGGAAAATAAATACCTCGTTCATGAGATTGCGGTTGGTTCTTCGTGTATTATAACAGATGTATATAATATTTCTCTTCGAGAGAGGTGTACCACAATGCGGGGTAATTGTAACATGATTCTCTCTCAACATCAGAATATTTGGAGCAAGTAGGGCTCGGGGATCGGTTAACTATTATTCAAATAAATTCACATACCAAAATTTGTTAAACGAAGATTATATAAAAGTATTTCGTCTCGATTTATTTCGGAAAAAGGTAGAGTGATTCAATTATTAATCGTAAGTATTTTTTCCGAAAAACTAAAATTTTGAACATAATCAGAAGAATTTTACACCAAAAACCTTTTTTGCGATACCTTTTATTCGATTTCGAATAAAAAATTATGATCCATACGTTTCTTCCCGAACAAAAATTTTAAGCTGTAATTCATCTGCATACGCGCTTTTTTATCGCTACCACGCTATAATAGGTATAAATTAAGGCTACATTTTCTGCAGCTCGAAAAACGCGAAAATTTCACAGAAATTCCAGAACTGCAAATTGTCTGCCGTTTCTACATTTTCTGTTTATTATCTGTTAATTGTCTGTATTGGCAGAAATATGCAGCGCGATTCTGCAAACGCGATGCAAAAGTAGAAATAACAGCTGCTAGTTTAAAACTGTAATTTGACCACAGTTATAGACATGTTACAGTTCTGCAAAAGTGATGGAAAAGTAGAAACCCAGCTGCCAATTTAAAACTGCCATTTGACTATATTTATTGACATGTTACAGGTCTGCAAAAGTGATGAAAAAGTAGAAATACCAGCTGCTAGTTTAAAACTGCAACTTGACCACATTTATAGACATGTTACAGGCCTGCAAATGTGATGGAAAAGTAGAAATCCAGATGCCATTTTAAAACTGTAATATGACCATATTTATAGACATGTTACAGGTCTGCAAAACTTATGGAAAAGTAGATATTCAGCTGCCAATTTAAAACTGTAATTTGACCATTTTTATAGACATGTTACAGGTGTGCAAAAGCGATAGAAAAGTAGAAATACCAGATGCTAGTTTAAAACTGTAATTTGACTACATGTATAGACATGTTACAAGTCTGAAAAAGTGATGGAAAAGTAGAAATCCAGCTGCCAATTTAAAACTGCAATTTGACCATATTTATAGACGTGTTACAAGTCTGAAAAAGCGATGGAAAAGTAGAAATCCAGCTGCCTATTTAAAACTGCAATTTGACTATATTTATTGACATGTTACAGGTCTGCAAAAGTGATGAAAAAGTAGAAATACCAGCTGCTAGTTTAAAACTGCAACTTGACCATATTTATAGACATGTTACAGGTCTGCAAAACTTATGGAAAAGTAGATATTCAGCTGCCAATTTAAAACTGTAATTTGACCATTTTTATAGACATGTTACAGGTGTGCAAAAGCGACAGAAAAGTAGAAATACCAGATGCTAGTTTAAAACTGTAATTTGACTACATGTATAGACATGTTACAAGTCTGAAAAAGTGATGGAAAAGTAGAAATCCAGCTGCCAATTTAAAACTGCAATTTGACCATATTTATAGACATGTTACAAGTCTGAAAAAGCGATGGAAAAGTAGAAATCCAGCTGCCTATTTAAAACTGTAACTTGACCATATTTATAGACATGTTACAAGTCTGAAAAAGCGATGGAAAAGTAGAAATCCAGCTGCCTATTTAAAACTGTAATTTGACCATTTATATAGACATGTTAAAGGTCTGCAAAAGTGATGGAAAAGTAGATATTCAGCTGCCAATTTAAAACTGTAATTTGACCATTTTTATAGACATGTTACAGGTGTGCAAAAGCGATAGAAAAGTAGAAATACCAGATGCTAGTTTAAAACTGTAATTTGACTACATGTATAGACATGTTACAAGTCTGAAAAAGTGATGGAAAAGTAGAAATCCAGCTGCCAATTTAAAACTGCAATTTGACCATATTTATAGACATGTTACAAGTCTGAAAAAGTGATGGAAAAGTAGAAATCCAGCTGCCAATTTAAAACTGTAATTTGACCATATTTATAGACATGTTACAAGTCTGAAAAAGCGATGGAAAAGTAGAAATCCAGCTGCCTATTTAAAACTGTAATTTGACCATTTATATAGACATGTTACAGGTCTGCAAAAGTGATGGAAAAGTAGATATCCAGCTGCCAATTTAAAACTGCAATTTGACCACATTTATACACATACACTTATGGGAAAGTTGAAATCTAGCTTCCAATTTAAAACTGTAACTATTCAACATTTATAGACATATTGCAGGTATTCAAAAGTAGAATTTCCTACTTTTGAATACCTGCAATATCTCTCTAAATGTGGTTAAATTACAGTTTTAAATTGGCAGCTGAATTTCTACTTTTCCATCACTTTTGCAGACCTGTAACATGTCTATAAAAATGGTCAATTTAGGTCAAATTAAAGTTTTAAATTGGCAGCTGTATTTCTACTGTTCCATCACTTTTGCAGACCTGAAAATGTCTTTAAATGTAGTCAAATTGCAGTTTTAAATTCGCAGCTAGATTTCTACTTTTCAATCACTCTTTTAAACCTGTAGCATGCCTATAAATGTGGCCAAATTGCAGTTTTAAATTAGCAGCTGGATTTCTACTTTTCTATCACTTTTGCAGACCTGTAACATGTCTATAAAAAAGGTCCAATTACAGTTCTAAATTGGCAGCTGCATTTCTGCTTTTCCATCACTTTTGCAGATCTGTAACATGTCTATAAATGTGGTAGAATTGCAGTTTTAAATTAGCAGCTGGATTTCTATTTTTCTATCACTTTTGCAGACCTGTAACATGTCTATTAAAACGGTCATATTACAGTTCTAAATTAGCAGCTGGATTTCTACTTTTCCATCACTTTTGCAGACCTGTATCATATCTATAAAAACGGTCAAATTACAGTTTTAAACTAACAGCTGGTATTTCTACTTTTGCTTAGCGTTTGCAGAATTGCGCTGCATATTTCTGCCAGTCTAGACAGTTAACAGTTAACAAACAGAAAATGAAGAAACGGCAGTCAATTTGCAGTTCTAGAATTGCTGTGAAATTTTCCCGTTTTTTGAGCTGCAGAAATGTTGCCTTAATGGTTACAGCGTGGTAGCGATAAAAAAGCGCGTATGCAGATGAATTACAGCTTAAAATTTTTGTACGGGAAGTCAACTTCGAGCGCACCCTAAATTTTTATCTGCTTCTGTTAGGCATTAATATTACTGCTTTTATTTTTCTAAAATTTGAATAAAGAATTGGTTAGGCCTAAAAAGGCATCTTAAAAATGCTTTACTCATTCATCTTAATAAAATCTTTTGATCTAATACTGTCACGTCTCGATCCAAAAATATTTAAACCACCATAAAAGATAGAAAATTGAAACATTTTTTGGCCATAAATGGGCCAGTATTGTATATACAGTTATCATAAGTTTATCAGATATGTTTCAATAAGTATGACACTGCCTATACTTCTTAATGCTAGAGACTTACTGAGAGCTAGTTCGAGAATGACGCGAGAATTGAATACACTCGGATTTGCAGTCCAACTTCCTATTTAGCCTTATTAAGCCTTTGACAATGGCTCAACAGGCGTCGCTTTACGAGAATATGACGTTTCACCTACACCACTTCATGAAGTAACCAGTGACAAACTTATGGAACACATCTTACGAACTTATGCAGTTATGTTTAAGGTGTATCCAATACTAACAACATAAGGATTCCAAGCTTTCAAAGGTGTTGGCAGTCAAGTTCTATAGATTCAAAACCTAATAAAATAAGAGTTACTTCTATTTGAGGTAAAAAGTCGTAGAAAAACAATTTTTCATCCAAAAAAAGTAAATGAAATTAATTTCAGTTTATTTTAGTGATTTTAATCCAGTTTTTGAGACCAGACCTAGCTTTCTGTGTGGGTGTGCATGTGTGTGTTTGTGGCCCCGGGTACACGAAAAACAAGCGTCGATAGAAACCGATTAAGACAAGATCTACTATCACCATGGCGCTCGAAATGTGAAGGAAATTGCGAACCAAAGTACTTTAGCGCTATCATATAAGTTTACAGCAGTTTTCCTGGTTGCGGATAGACGTAAAACAAGCCTGTCGGGACCCTTCCCTTCAGTTGTAATCGGTTTTTAGCTATAAGTTTGAAAGAATTTTTCGATTACGTTCTGTGAGTGTGTATGTTGTGGATGTTAGATAGACGAAAAGACCTTCTTATCTAGATGTGGTGAGAACTTAATGTACATGTACCTAAACAGTTGCACCATCTCAGATATTACTTTAGCAAGTCAGAAAAGCGTGTATTCAGATGAATTACAGCTTAATATTTTTGTAAGAGATGAGTACAAGTTGGGAATCCAAAATAAACCTCTCCAAGTCGAGACGCAATTTAGAGGCTATTTTTAAATATTTAAATAAATATAATTGATATTTATTAATTTAATCGTCATTAATTTACCTTAATTCTAGTTAAATCGTTTTAAGAAACTTTATTCCTAAAATCATTTTAAACATAGCTATTGTTGACGTTTGAACTCAAGCGTAAGCCTCTTTAATTTTTTTTGGAAATTTAGGGTATATAAGGCTACTGATTCACAATAATTGATAGGAAAACCCGCAATGACTCTGCAAAGCATATGAAACGCGCCTGCAATGATCCTGCAAAGAATCTGAAATGCACCTGCAATTATCCTACAAAGTATCTGAAACGCACCTGCAATGACCCTACAAAGAATCTGAAATCCACCTGCAATGATCCTGCGATGTATCTGAAATGCACCTGCAATGATCCTGCGAAGTATCTGAAACGCGTCTGCAATTATTCCACAAAGTATCTATATCGCGCCTGCAATTATCCTTCAAAGTATCTGAAACGCGCCTGCAATGATCCTACAAAGAATCTGAAACGCGGCTGCAATGACCCTGCAAAGTATCTGAAACGCACCTGCAATTATCCTACAGAGTATCTGAAATGCTCCTGCGAAGTATCTGAAACGCGGCTGCAATGATCCTACAAAGTATCTGAAACGCACCTGCAATTATCCTACAAAGTATATGAAAAGAGCCTTCAATTAATCTAAAAAGTATCTGAAACGCGCCTGCAATTATCCTACAAAGTATCCGAAATACGCCTGCAATGATCCTAAAAAGTATCTGAAACGCGCCTGCAATGATCCAAAAAAGTATATGAAAAGCGCCTGCAATATTCCTACAAAATATATGAAAAGCGCCTGCAATTATCCTACGAAGTATCTGAAAAGCGCCTGCAATTATCCTACGAAGTATCTGAAATGCTCCTGCAATTATCCCAAAAATTTCTGAAAAGTACCTGCAATTATCCTACAAAGTATCTGAAACGCGCCTGTAATTATCCTACGAAGTATCTGAAGTGCGGCTGCAATGAACCTAAAAATTATCTGAAAAGCACCTGCCATTATCCTTAAAAAGTATCTGAAACGCGCCTGCAATTTTCCTACAAAGTATATGAAAAGCAACTGCAATTATCCTACAAAGTATATGAAAAGAGCCTGCAATTATCCTAAAAAGTATCTGAAACGCGCCTACAATTATCCTAAAAATTATCTGAAAAGCACCTGCCATTATCCTAAAAATTATCTGAAACGCGCCTGCAATTTTCCTACAAAGTATATGAAACGCTCCTGAAATTATCCTGAAAAGTGTCTGAAATGCGCCTGCAATTATCCTACAAAGTATCTGAAACGCGCCTGTAATTATCCTACAAAGTATATGAAAAGCAACTGCAATTATCCTACAAAGCATATGAAAAGAGCCTGCAATTATCCTAAAAAGTATCTGAAACGCGCCTGCAATTATCCTAAAAAGCATCTGAAAAGCACCTGCAATTATCGTACAAATTAAAGTATCTGAAACGCGCCTGTAATGGTCCGTAAAAGTATCTGAAACGCGCCAGTAATGATCCTGAAAAGTATCTGAAACGCGCCTGCTATTTTCCTACAAAGTATATGAAAAGCGCCTGCATTTATCCTGCAAAGTATCTGACATGCGCCTGCAACTATCCTAAAAATTATCTGACATGCGCCTGCAACTATCCTAAAAATTATCTGAAACACGGCTGCAATTATCCTGCAAAGTATTTGAAACGCGGCTGCAATTATCCTACAAAGTATCTGAAACGCGGCTGCAATGACCCTGCAAAGTATCTGAAATGCGCCTGCAATTATCCTGAAAAGTATCTGAAAAGCACCTGCAATTATCCTACAAAGTATCTGAAACGCGCCTGTAATTATCCTACAAAGTATATGAAAAGCGCCTGCAATTATCCTACAAAGTATATGAAAAGAGCCTGTAATTATCCTAAAAAGTATCTGAAACGCGCCTACAATTATCCTAAAATTATCTGAAAAGCACCTGCCATTATCCTAAAAAGTATCTGAAAAGCACCTGCAATTATCCTACAAAGTATCTGAAACGCGCCTGTAATGGTCCTTAAAAGTATCTGAAACGCGCCTGTAATGGTCCTTAAACGTATCTGAAACGCGCCTGTAATGGTCCTTAAAAGTATCTGAAACGCGCCTGTAATGGTCCTTAAACGTATCTGAAACGCGCCTGTAATGGTCCTTAAAAGTATCTGAAACGCGCCTGTAATGGTCCTTAAACGTATCTGAAACGCGCCTGTAATGGTCCTTAAAAGTATCTGAAACGCGCCAGTAATGATCCTGAAAAGTATCTGAAACGCGCCTGCAATTTTCCTACGAAGTATATGAAAAGCGCCTGCATTTATCCTGCAAAGTATCTGACATGCGCCTGAAACTATCCTAAAAATTATCTGACATGCGCCTGCAACTATCCTAAAAATTATCTGAAACGCGGCTGCAATGATCCTGCAAATCATCTGAAACGCGGCTGCAATTATCCTACAAAGTATCTGAAACGCGCCTGCAATGATCCAAAAAAGTATCTAAAACGCGCCTGCAATTTTCCTACAAAGTATATGAAACGCGCCGGCAATGATCCTGAAAAGTATATGAAACGCGCCTGTAATGGTCCTGAAAATTATATGAAACGCTCCTGCAATTTTCCTACAAAGTATCTGAAACGCGCCTGTAATGATCCTGAAAAGTATCTGAAACGCGTCTGTGATGATCCTGAAAAGTATCTGAAACGCGCCTGTGATGATCCTGAAAAGTATCTGAAACGCGCCTGTGATGATCCTGAAAAGTATCTGAAACGCGTCTGCAATTATCGTAAAAAGTATCCGAAACACGCCTGCAATTATCCTACAAACTTAGCAATTTCTGACTGTAACATGCATACAATATATTTGGAAGGTACAGTACTTGTAATGAGCCTACAAACATCCTGATTTCTTACGGGAGTTACTATTTCCCCTCTGTTTTCTAGCTGTAAGGTAACTATTTTATGACTCTAGAGTTGCTAAATTTTGTATACTGTTGTACTGAGTTTTCCAACGGAAGATATTTTTTCTGCAAAACGTCTAAAATGTTCAGCATTGCTCTCTGGAATCACCTTAATTTTGTCTGAAATTGAACATTTTTCAGGTTTATTCCAGTATTTTTCCAGAATATTCCAGTTTATTTGCTATATATTACAGATTCTAAAAAATCTAATTAACAGCAAAAATGCAGCCGTAAATTTTTGTACGGGTTGATACAAATGTGGTTTTGGTTTCTTTTATCGATTAGTATTTGGACGAGTAACCGCCAATATTATTTTTTACGATAAACTTTGATCTTTTTGAAATTGTTATAGCTATATATTAACAAAAAAAAACGCAAAGTTTAAATCATTGAAAAATAATTGTATTTAAAAACCTGATAATGGTATGAACTATAAAAAAAACATAGGTAATTGTCAATAATATCAGAAGTATAAAATGCGTCTCTTCGAGAGAAGTGTACCACAAAGCGTGGTAACATGAGACAATTAAAAATAAGGTTACTAAACCGAATCACATACGCGATAAATAGTACTGTTAAGAAATGTTGTCCATAATTGGATGTAATTGGATCCAAACGGCTGACTCTGAGACAGCAGAGTTTTTCATCTATTTTTGGATAACGTAACTCGTGCCCAAAAAGGGAGGGTCGAATGATAAGCCAGATTTGGAGTCTCATCCAAAATTGGAACCAGAATCATTTATTAAGGGATCAATTACTACCCAGAAATGGCCAGAATATAATCCACACATCAATCAAGCCCGCATTGGACAAATTTCTAACGAATATAGGACTAAAATCAAACCCCTCATTGGACGAATTTCTAACCTATATTGGACTAATATCGAGCCCATATTGGTGTTATATCAAACCGACGTTGGACAATTGTCGAACAATATTGGACTCATATGAAGCCAATATAGAGGCTAAATTTTTTACTTCACCGAGTGATGATTGTTTTGGAAACGTTCTGTTCTCGACGTCTCCATCTGTCTGTGTGTTTGTGTGTCTGTCTGCCTGTTTTTACACCCCAGGGAATCGCGTTCGCAGTTTTCTAATCTGAACAAAAGGGTTCTCAATTTTCGGTTCTTATTCACAGTTCATGGATATCTGAAAAACTGTACTGACTACAATTCTATTAACTGTCATCACCAATCTATCTACACCATTTTAATGTCTTTCACGCACTTGCGAAAGTGGCATACTCTAGGAAAAGCGTCTCTTAAAATGATACAACTAGAAGTATGATAATTAACTTCAGATAAAAATAAGTAATATCATATATCATATAATATTATAAAATATTTGTTAAGAACCTCTCTTAACCGAAAAATCTGTAGTCAAAGTTTGTTAAGGACGAGTAACGAAGATTGGGTATGAAGTCGATAGAATGGATACATTTAATAGTTTGTATAAAGCTTAGTTCGCACTTGACCAAAAACACGACGGAAACATTTGCGTAAGTACCTCTTCGATAAAACATCTTCAGCAAAACGCGACCGAAACAGCTTTCGGTCGGATAGAATTGGTGTTAAATTTTTGACGCAGTGGCCGACGTAAAGTGATTTTCATTACCAATCAAAATTCGTTTCGAGATGAAGCTTCTGTTGACGTCATATTAGGCGAGTTTTTTATCGCCACTTTGAGGTTTTTCCACTCGCCAGTCGCCTTTGCCACATTTGCATGTCATGAACTTTTGAGTCTGAATTCTCTAATCGGACTTGATCGCGAGTGTTTGTATCTAATAAACCTTCGATTTGAATCTCTGACCTTCATTTGGTAGGAGTTAGCTCCCTAATTAAGATACCATCAAGGGAAAATCAAAGTCCAAGGCTTAGGTTCTTCTGGGTCCGAGCCCCAATTCAAAATCATGCCACGTGACTACCGGTCGACCGCCCTTTTTGGTATAAATTCTGTCGTATATGTGAACCGAAAAAATCTTGCCGTCGAAGGGCTGCGTAAAACTCAATTTTTTGACGCAGCGCTAAAGTTTTCTGGCGTCATTTTCGGTCAAGTGGGAACCTAGCTTAAAGCGAAAAATTGAGACTTCACACTGTACCATGAAACTCTTTTCAAAGTTAATATAGGATATTGCGGTCCGCGACAATTTGGTCTCGCCGTTATGGTCTTGCCGATTTGGTCTCGCCGATTTGGTCTCGCCGTTTTGGTCTCGGGACCTAACTCAACCCAACCTTGTTTGGAGGTAAGAAGATTATTTATATGAGTATTAAAAGCCCGCCTCTTAACATGAACAATTATTAGATATAATAGAAATATTTTGGAAAAGGTATCAGATAATTAATAGGAGAATATTTTGGAAAAGGTGGCAGCTAACTATTAGGAGAATATTTTGGAAAAGGTGGCAGCTAACTATTAGGAGAATATTTTGGAAAAGGTGGCAGCAAATTAGTAGGAGAATGTTTTCGAAAGGTGTCAGCTAATTAATAGGAGAATAGTTTGGAAAAGAAGGCAGCTAATTAATAGCAGAATATTTTGGAAAAGGTGGCAACTAATTAATAGGAGAATATTTTGGAAAAGATGGCAACTAATTAATAGGAGAATGTTTTGGAAAAGGTGTCAGTTAATTAATAGGAGAATAGTTTGGAAAAGGTGGCAGCTAATTAATAGCAGAATATTTTGGAAAAGGTGGCAACTAATTAATAGGAGAATATTTTGGAAAAGGTGGCAACTAATTAATAGGAGAATATTTTGGAACAGTTGGCAGCTAATTAGTAGGAGAATGTTTTGAAAAGTTGTCAGCTAATTAATTGGAGAATATTTTGGAAAAGGTGGTAGCTAATTAGGTGACCAAATAATCACGATACCAAATAGTCCCGAGACCTAATAACCACGAGACCCAACCGTCACGAGACCAAATAAACACGATACCAAATAGTCCCGAGACCAGATAATCACGGTACCAAATAGTCACGAGACCAAATAATCACGATACCAAACAGTCCCCGAGGCCTAATATTCACGATACCAAATAATCACGATACCATATAGTCACGAGACCAAATAATCACGAGACCAAAAAATCACGAGACCAAAAAATCACGAGACCAAATCGGCGAGACCATATTTTCCTGTTCCGTGAGAATTGATATCGTTAGTTAATAAAAACGGAAGAGAAGTCGTTTTCAAGTAAATGATGAAAATATGTTTCAAGTGTGACTCTCTGAAATATAGTGTACGCTATGGGACGAGTGGATTTTTACTTCTCCCGAGAGACAGGCTTTGTACCTTACGTGTCTGTCTGTCTTTTGTTTTAACTTCTGCTATTGTTTATCAATAAAGAGAAATTATTGCATATCAAATAGTTATGTCGGTGATCATCAAATATTATTTCACTTCCCCTTTTTACCTTAACCCTTTTATATTACACTAACCCCTTTTTTGTTCTAGTCTAGGGCGTTTACGTTGAGATAATATGGAAGGGTTTCGCACCAAAAATCGAAGACATCCATTTTCGAATTAAAGCTAGCATTATCTATTATCCACTTCTGATGTTAAGGCTCGTTTACACAAGCGCGAGAATATGAAGCTTAAAGATGAGAGATGAAGCTGACCCATGCTTCTGTTTCTCGCGTGACCGTTCATATGCCCGCGAGACTATCACTTGAACGAGCTTTTGCCTAGAGATGAAGCTGATTTTCCGAATAAGCTCGCGATCTGCCAAGGCAGATTTTCTCGCACGAGTTCAGCTTAATCGGAAAGTCATGTGACTTTTGCTATCCAATGACAAGCATTTGTTTAGTCGGCGCAAGGTTAGTGGTTATTTTGTCTTTGTCTTCTAGTCATTCACGCTTGATTTTGAGAGCAAAATTAGTCAGAATAGAAAGAACGATGTCTTTGAAAGAAAAAAAGAACAAGAAAAAACTTTAAAAGCCAACGATAGAAAAAAGGACAAGAAAGAAAGGAACATTTAATAAATATAATTCGCGATTACTCGGAGATTTGGGACAAGTCCAACGTTAATTATCGAGACAGGGACTTGCAAAACTTAAAATGAGAAGCCATTGCCAGGGAAATGAAAATGACAAGCAATTAATATTATATTAAATGATAACGTCGTTACTAGTCCCGCCGCCATTTTGCATGTTTACCTTCTCGGCTTCTCGCAAGAGTACCCAAAAGCGCGCTAACTTGAAGCGCCTATGTGAACGATAGGCCTCGCGTAGAGAACAAGCTTACGACGAAACCGATTTTTTGCGCGAGATACGACATCATACTTCGGAACCTACTTTCCGCTTCAGCTAGAGAACCTCGCGCTTGTGTAAACGAGCCTTTACGTATTTGTGGAACGTTTTTATTCATTCGAGTATTTGCAATATTTATCATTGTAGAAAAATGATCAGTGATATTTGTTTCTAGAATTTTTACCAGTATTTCATAATGGATTCTTTGTTTTATAAAGATGTGGTCGATACAGGTTTTAGAGTTATTACCTACACGTGTTGGACCATTTATACAAGAAATAAACCCGTTTTCATTTAACATAGATAAATATTCATCAACTGTGGCATTTGAGTGGTCTAAAATATCAATATTTATATCTACAGCCCAAATTACATTACCCGAACCAACAATGTTAGGAAGATATATATTTAGGTTATTAAGAAAGTCCTGAGTATCCAAACTAGGAGACCTATAGCACCCTATTACTTTGTATTCAATATTGTTGGGTAAGATAATATCTATCGATTTTATTGTGCAACCATTAATACTAACGTCATTGTCTATATATCTTAAACCATTCTTAATATAAATAACTATGCCATCACTTTTATTTTGGTAGATACTTGTTTGTACTAAATTATAGTTACTAATTGTGAACTCATTACTATCCTCTATGTTAAAGGTTTCCGTTAGTATAATTACATCAAACAAAAAGTCCAGCGATTCTAAAAATACAATAAGCTCATCGAAATGTTTCCTAAGGCTACGGATATTTAAATTAAATACATTTAATCCATTTATATTAAGATTCTTTTGACAAACTTTATCTTCTAGTTTTTTAATGTTCGGGGTTGAGAATTTACTTAGTTCTTTAAACATTTTTATGAGATTGTTGAAAATTATTAATTTTGCTTCACATTATTTTTTCTTTACAACTGTTTTAAGTCTTCCAATGTTTTTATTTTAATCGCTTTAGCATTATCAATTTTTCTAATAAATATTCTACCACCACTGATCCATACATATTTATAGTTTTTAGTTTTTGCCAACAATTTTGCTTCGTAAAGTAGTTTTTTATTAGTGCTCGTTAATTGTTCATTGACATAAATTCTATTATTTTTTAGACCAGGGTCAATATCAGTACCCTTTAGATCTTTAACTAATTTCGCTTGCTTGATCCATTCGTCTCTGATTTTTTGAGATGCGCAAGTAACTCTTATTATTGGTATTTGGTTATTGGGTCTAGGTAACTTGTACACATCATCAATCATCAGAATCATATTTTATTTTTATAGCTTTAGCTAACGCTTTTAAAACTTTATCTAAATCTTCATTTTTTGTACTCTCTATACCAGCAATCTCGAGATTTACCGACAGGTGTTCTTGTTTAAGTTCGTTAATCCTACTTTCATGATCATCTATTTTTTGAGTTAATTCCTTATTTTTTACCTTAAGATCTACATTTTCCTTTTTTATTATGTCTATATCATTATTAATAGCTCCTATTACATTGTTAAAGTCATCTAATTTATCGGAGCAGAATTGAACCGATTGTTCAATGTCATCAATTTTACTTAATTTAGCTTCGATAGCCGCAATTTTATTGACTTTAATCTCTATGTCGTCAATTTTCTTCATTTTGGAATATATATCACTTACTTGTTGAAGTAGTAGATTAATATCTCCGATATTCTGAATTTCACCAGAGGCTGAATCTTCTACGGAGGCATTGTTCGATGATCTTGATTGTATTTTACAGAACTCACATTTCCATAGAGTTTTACGGGATCCTAGTTTACGGTAATTGCCCTCGGTTTTGATTTTAGTACATGAAATATGCAGAAATTCCGTAAAATCTGTACATTGAATAATGTCTTTACTATTGTCACTGAAAACAACCGCGCATTTTTTACACGACTGCATTGCTTACAATAGAATCGCAATTTAATTATCTTCCCCGATAACGGAGCGCTAAAAAACACAACCGTTCACACCAAAGTCTGTCCACAAGAGTTAAATACACTGAATAGGTTAGTGATTAAAATTAAAATTAAAGAGTCCATCAACGGGGTAATATTACATTGTGAGCATGTGCAAAGCTAATCTTTAGGGTATGCTTAGATCATCTTCCCTTGATTTCAGAACTTTTTATCTGAAACATTTTTAGAGAAATTGCGTTACTTGCAGCATCTGATAAGCCAGATCAATGCTCTTTTTTTGGTGATTATGTCACGAGTTTAATACGCCAGGTACCAGTAACTCGGCAAATCGAAGCTCAAATGGAAATAGTTAAAATGTTAACTGACATCATACGAGAAGCCACTTAGACGTGTAAAAATATGTACAATTGTATTTAAAACCCTTGCAAAAACTTTAATGGAGGGCTTAGTTTGTAAAAAATTAAAAATGTTTTAAATTAAAACTTTAAATAAAAATTGTCCATCAAGCCAATTATTTACAATGGTTCTAGAAGCCCAGGAATTTGCCATTGCCACGATACTTCTCCTTCGTTGTAAAAATATTCAGCAAATTTCATCCTAACTTCTGTGGCTGCTAATGAATAGTTTCTTGCCGCAGTGTTCGATAAACTATTTGCTGGGTTGCTTGCATGTTCTACCCCCCATAAACCGTCTTTCAGTTGACCCGAAGAGGTAAAGTGATCACCAAACTCTGGCGGACAATACACGTTTTCACTGTCTTTATTGATGCTTTCTTCTTGGAGAAGAAAATTATGTAAAACTACGGCAGCTTTTACAACAAAGTCGGCATTTTCTGGTTTCATAAGAATTGGATCAGTAAACACACGCCATCGTGCTACGAGAATGCCAAAAGCATTTTCACTACATCTCCTGTTAACATGTTTACGTAATGATTTATTAGCATAAATGGAATGGTGAAAACTCAGATCAATTGTACCTCGCTCTACTCAGTCTGTAGTTAAAATGCGTTTCATATTGTTTAAACCAGCACCCGGGAAAGGTTCCATAAAAGATGCCAAAAGTTGAAAGGCCTCATCAACCAACAAAAAATGTGGAACAATAACCTCCATTCCAGGTAATTTTGATGGGGGTGGGAAATCAACCTTTTTATTTTGTACATCTCTACCAAATGATGATGATTTAAAAATTCCACCGTCGGAACTTGAACCATATCCTCCTACATCTACTGTCATAAATTTATAATTTGCGTCCACGACTGCCATAAGGACGATAGAATTCGTGCTCTTATTCAAATAAGGTTCTTTAAAAATTGGGTTTTCATTTCTCCCGAAATAGGCCTTCACTAAGATGTTTGCCTTATTTTGCAGTTGTAGTAAACTGAGCCTGATTTCTTAGGTTTTGAAATCAATACATGTTTACCATCTACAGCTCCTACACACATAGGATAGTTCCATTTCAGCCGATGGCCACTTTCGACTTCTTCCCACATTTTCCTTGTTGGTGTCTGTCAATGTATATATGTGTGAATCAAAGTTTTCCAATTTTAAATATCAAACAATTACTTGAATGTAGGGTGGGTTTAGAACTTCCCAGATGGCTCTACACGTAGCGTTTATAACCTTTGAGGCTGTCGTTATTCCAACACGAAAAGCATAAGCCATGCTTGCTAAATTGTGGCCAGTTGCAAGGTATCTAAAGGGTTAAATTTGTAGAATATTCTGTCTCGAACAGGCTAGAAATTAATCACAACTGTTTCGGTTTTATTAACTGAGTGTTAATGCGAAACGCAATTCGGGAGATATAACAACCCTTCTTCCAAACGAATGTGTCAATAATTTTGGTCTTATTAACGAAAAAAGCAAATCGAAATTGCCAGGAGACATTCTAGTGAAATTACGAAAATAATCGTGGTCGTGCTTGCGCATCGCTCTTAACTTTAAAAGAATTGTCACAATAATTTTGTTTTGTTAGGTATTTGATAGACCAAGGCTTATGAAATTATTAGATGCTTACCAATGTGTCAAAGTGACCTTCCTATTTCCGATTTCTCCAAATTGGTTGTACCCACCATAGTTTCTTCGTATACTTTCGTTTAGGACGTGGCCGGTTTAAAGATAACAAAGCAACTAATAATAATTTCTTTCGGTAGAACAAATGAAGTAGACGTCTTTTACTTTTCCACACCGCCATTTTCATTTATGAAAAAAAACCTCCCCGCATAGACATGGCGACATCTGGTAACAAATGAGCAAGCAAGAAAATAAAAAACGCGTATAGCGGAAGCGGAAATCCAAATAATCTAGCTGTCAAAAATGCCCGCGAAATTTAAAAGCTTACGCCGGATTTGCCCGCTACTAGCGAGCATGAAAATGCACCTTAATGCACTTAGTTGGGCATTTGGGAACTTCTTTTGTTTTCAAAATGGAGACATAATCCTGTTATTTACGTAAAGGTTATGTTAAGAAAGGTATGTATGTATAAGAATAACCTGCTTACATTTGAATGTACAAGATCAGGACAAGTTTTGGTTGGTCCGTTTCCACCAACAAAAAGTTTTGAACAGAGATATGTATTGTTATTAACTAGTTCGATAGGAAAATCTGCTCTTCCTAACCACTTTAACCATTGTTTACATTTTTTAAAGACCTTTTCGGCTTTGGAAATGGATAGAAAGTCACGTTCTTCATTTATTCTTTTTGGCTGTAACGGGAATTACTGTTGCAGCCCTTATCTGATCCATATTTATAAACGCATCTTTTGGGGTGCATGATTGATGAAATTGGTTAACGTAAATTTAATCGAAGCTTGAAGAAGTTGGAGAACACAGATAGGCCAAGGCCTATTTAATGAATTACTTGTTTAGCACTCAAAAACAGCTGCCATGTGAAATTAAACCACAAGTTAGGTGACATATATATATATATGTATTACAAATGCTTTAAAAACAATATGAAAAGGTTACTTAACAGTATTTAGTTTAAATAGTAATGCTAAAATCCATAAAATTAACATCAATTAAATCATGAAATTGACAAATTCTTTGCAACATTAATGAATAACTTGTTTAGTACTCAAAAACAGCTGCAATGTGAAATTCAACCACAAGTTAGGTGACATATAATACAAATGCTTTAAAAACAATATGAAAAGGTTACTTACTGTATTTAGTTTAAGTAGTAATGCTACAATCCATAAAATTAACATGAATTAAATCATCAAATTGACAAATTCTTTGCAACATGTCTGAAAACGCCAGATTTATTTCGAAAAAGCGTGATTTAACGGTCAACGCGAGATGGCGATTTATCAAGAATCTACTTCCGGATGAATCAGTAAATTTGGGGAACGGCGAAAATATCTGGCTGCCTTGTTTGAAACAAACGTGTTCAACTCGTGATATACTAAAATGTAAGGGGACATAACTACCTGTCACACGGAGAGGTAAAAATAAATAATATTCCATAAATTAATATACATTTTCCGAAAACATTTTATCATGAAATTAATTGTTCTTGAAAAAGCGTAAATATGTAATTTTTTCAATTAATTTAGAGGAACTAGATCGATTAACAGTAAAATCAGTTGATTGAATTAAATATTGATTAAGGATTGAGTGGATAAAAATAACTAGAAAAAAATTTCAATATCTGAAACTTCAGTCAATTGATAAACCTCACACATATCGTTTGTTTTTTCGGCCTTGGTCCAAACCAAGACGTTTTCATATAATATCTGTCACTTCAGTCTTAATGTAATTAAATTTTGAATAATTATGTTTGCTTTACCGTCATACATTTGCACTCTAAAATATAATGGTGCATTCAAACATCATATATGCTGTTTTTTCCAGTGCCAAAAAAGACATCATTTAGGGTGTACTTTAACCCCATTTCTATGATCAATTCACGCCATTTACTAATATTATTTGGAAGTATTAAGGAAATATTAGTCATTTAAGCACCATTTACAGTGGCTTTTAACATCTTTTTTTTGACAATCTGTTGAACTTCTAATATTACTTAGTTTAATGGTTTTAAAAGTAGGGAAAAAGTATGCTACCTATGTCACATTATTAAACCAAGTGAAGTGAAATAATTGTTAAATATTTATTATAACCACTACACCACAGACACGTCGTAAGTCTAAGTTTTCCAAGAGATCTAACTAGTTATTATGTCCAATCACGATGGTTAAAACATGTATCTACCTGGTCTCGAACCTGGGACTATCCGTGTGTGAAGCGGACGTGATAACCACTACACCATAGATACGTGGTAATACTGAGTGGTAATTCAAGCGCCCAATCACGATGGTCAAAACATGTATCTACCAGGGCTTGAACCTGGGACCTTCCGCGTGTGAAGCGGACGTGATAACCACTGCACCATAGATACGTGGTAGCACTGAGTTTTCCAAGAGATCTAGCTAATTCATATGTCCAATCACGATGGTCAATACACGTATCTACCAGGGCTCGAACCTGGGACCTTCCGCGTGTGAAGCGGACGTGATAACCACTACACCACAGATACGTAATAACACTGAGTTTTCCAAGAGATCTAGCTAATTATTATGTCCAATCACGATGGTCAAAGCCGTACTTCTGTAATTAACTAAAATTAACATACTTAGACTTAATTGTTTTGATCAAACTGGCTGATAGCACATCCTGAATACTTAATTGTTAATTTAAGATAATTCCGAAAAGTATCTTCGCTGTAGTTTTTAAGTTATCGGTGGGGAAAAATCACGAAAAACCCATGTTAATCTCCATAGGAAATCAGCAAAAGCGGGTGAATTTTACTTTAACGTTACAAAACGGTATCAAGTCATATCTACAAGGGCCTACCGGCCCTGTAGAATAAAAAATAATCTTATAATTATATTTAAGATATTTTGTATCTTAGATGGCGCGCTAAGCGTTTCGGAGGGGGGTGAAAGTTAAAAGTACGTTCCCCCCCTTTTTCTGGAAAAGTACGTTTTAGAGTTGAGAAAAGTACATTCCCAAAATTGCTAAGAACAACACTGCTTCTAAGCTATAACCCGTTAACGATTACCCCTTTCACTGATCTAATTGCTACCATGATGCTTTCTTCTCTTATAAAATCTCAACCTGATTATTTAACCGTGTAATTAACATTCGGCTCACTCTGAACCGTTAACGTCCCTTCATTACAGACACGAAAATTAAAACCCAAAGTTTAGTTCACCTCAAGTCTCAATTATTTACTTTATGATTCACTAAGCCTATTGCGGAAAATAATTGATTCACCCACCAGAGTCCAGGCCTTAGCTTTCTTCTCGAAATCATTAAAGCAAGGAATATTCTATATACCGATGTGGTATAGATTAAGTAATATATAAACAGCCATTTCAAATAACAATATTAAATAATGTCCTTGGAATATCACAATGAAACACAGCTTTAAAGCTGCAAAAGTACTAAATGCATAGTAACTATGAAAAATATTTTAACATTTTCACTTTATATTATGGAAAAAGTGAATATTAAGGTTCTGTAGGATTTCTTTACACATCAAACAAAAGCAAACTGCTAACGCAGCCACTAGAGTAATAACGGACGGACACACACAAACAACAAGTTGGGAAAACCAAAATATTACCTCTCCGAGTCAAGACGACTACTTACAAACTTATTTACCCAGATATGGAATTGTTTCTTAAGTTAAAATTTATGAAATATTAAAGCAGTATACAAAGCATAGCAAATATACTGTAAATCAGACGACATTTTACATCCAATAATGATATACTTGTACACATTAAGATCATCCGATGGGGGAGAAACGGGAAATGAAGAGATAAAACTTTGGAGGGATACTACCTTTACGTGTTTGTAAAGGCCCAATTTTCCACTCCTCAACTGTATGCCCTCTATGTTCAAAGCCATATTCACAACAGGGTTGCCATATAAACACTATCCTCTCGTTTCACCTCAACGATTTTCTTAGTTTGTCAACATGACTGTTAACGTTATATAACACCAAAGCTTATTTGTGGCTACATACACTGAAAGTAAATGCGTACCATAAAATGCATGAAAACACGAAGCTCTTATCCGATTACGATCAGACCTTTCACTGGTCTGGGCTGCGTTCAGCAGAGCTCACCAAAAAAGACAGCGGATTTTGGAAATGTTTACCGGTGAGCTCTGTCGTCATAGCTTTTCTCTGGTCATCGGCGTTTTATAAATGACGCTAGCGCAATAAAGCGTGCAAGGTACCAAGGCTTAACACAAATTGTATGATAACATATTTATAGAGATAGATAACAACTTTTATAATTAAAATTAGAAACTAACATATCTCTTAAAATTCTCGCGTGATCAACTGGTTTCACGCCAATTAAATAGCTATAGTCCCATAGAGCTATTTTTATTAATTCATCCATGGTTTTTTCGCCAAGCTGAGAACTATACGTTTTACGTCACGTTATCCAAAAAGCCGACTATTTTCTTTGAAGGCCGCGCTAGCTCAGCGCTAAGCACCGTGACGTCAAAATTGAAAAACAAAATCCCGTTATTTAGGACACTGTTAACAGCGCTGGGCTCTGCTGAACGCGGCCTAGATTTCCACCATGATTATAAAATCTAAGCCTAATTATTTAATAGTGTATTTAACTTTCGGCTCACTCTGAACCGTTAATGTCTCTGCATTACAGAAACGAAAACCAAACCCAAGCGTTTACTTTTTGGTTCACTAGGCCTATTGACAAATAACAGTTCATTTGACCAACATTGTGGCGTTGCGCTTGTATTCACTTCAGGAAGGATTATGCTATAAACAGATGTAGTATAGCTTAAGTAATATATAAACATCCATTTTAAATAATAATATTAAAAAATATCTTTGGAATATCAAAATGAAATAGAGCTTTAAAGCTACAAAAGTACTAAATGCATCATAATTACGAAAAATATTTCCACATATTCATTTTATATTATGGAAAACGGGAATATTAAGGTTCAGAAGGATTTCTTTACACATCAAACCAAAAACTAACTTCTAGCGCAGCGCACTAGTGTAACAACGGACGGACACATATAGACAAACACATAGACTGCTGTTTTACCCTTTCCGTATTAATTTTGAGTTTAGAGACATGATTATCTTAAATATCAAAATAAATAAAATTAATATTAAATATTTTCTTCGATAGTTGTTCGCCTTATTGAGCGTTACATCGTTTTGAAAAAGAATAATTAAACATTCTTGAGAGACTTGACTAATATTGGCGTTTGAAATGAAGCATACGCCGGTTGTGTTGCCTTACTCAAATAGGTAGTATATAACGGTGTCGAATCGCAGCTATGGATAAGAACAGCGCAATTGCGTGAACCTTTGGTGGAAGCCCCGCCATTGGAAAGCCAGACGTTTCTCGTAACCCTGGCCGATCGCCGCGTATGTCTTAACCTTAACGGTGATGATGGAGTAGAAGCCAGGTGTACAGACTGGTGTCCATGTGGGATGGACAAAAAGAAAGACCAGAAGATGGTGGTGTTAGAAGCCAGGTGTACAGACTGGTGTCCATGTGGGATGGACAAAGAGCAGATGACGGTGGTGATTAGAAGCCAGTGTGTACAGACTGGTGTCCATGTGGGATGGACAAAGACCACAAGAGGGTGGGGATTAGAAGCCAGTGTGTACAGACTGGTGTCCATGTGGGATGGACAAAGAGCAGCAGATGATTGTGATTAGAAGGCAGTGTGTACAGACTGGTGTCCATGTGGGATGGACAAAGACCAGAGGCTTGTGATGTTAGACAGGCAATGGAGTAATAGCCTGTAAGTGTATTACAATTTTCGAAATTGAGAACACGTTTGCTCCGATTTGCAAACTGCGAACGCGGTCACGTGGGTGTAACAACAGACAGACACACACACACATCGACTTAATACTATTAAGTTGCAGGAGGTTATGTACACTAAGTCTGGGGCAGAGACTCTTAGGCATATGCTGGGGGTCCATTTTGCGGAATCTACTTTAATCAAACCAACAAGACCTGACTATCTCTACCCTGTTCCGCACAGGGCGAAGAGGACTGGCTTGTAGCCAGGCAGGTTGTTACGATTCCTAGGCTTCGTTGGGCTCTCAACTATTTTGAGCCCTTCAAGTCTCCAGGACCCGATGGGGTCTTCCCTCTGCTTTTGCAGGCGGGCTTAGACTACATCATCTCTCCGTAATGCAAGATCTATAGACTTTGTATGCCTTGTGAATGGAAGCGCTCTAAGGTCATCTTTATTCCTAACCCTGGGAAATGTTGCTATCTCGAGGCGAAGGCATTCAGACTCATATGCCTGACCTCCTCCTTCATCAAAATTCCAGAGTGGGTGTTGGCGATCCGGTGGCACTCGAAGGGGGTGTTGGCGATCCGGTGGCAGGCGGTGTGGGTGTTGGCGATTCGGTGGCAGGCGGGGTGGGTGCTGGCTATCCGGTGGCAGGCGGGGTGGGTGTTGCCGATCCGGTGGCAGGAGGGGTGGGTGTTGGCGCTCCGGTGGCAGGCGCAGTGGGTGATGGCAATCCGGTGGCAGGCGGAGTAGGTGCTGGCGATCCGGTGGCAGGTGAAGAGGGTGCTGGCGATTATTAGTAATTATTAGTAATTTTTAACAATGTTCGAGGTTGCTATACGAAATACTTCTTACAATTCGACCGCGGTGAAGTCTTCAAATTGGTTGAAGCCAGTCACAAGTACCATGGAAATACCAATTTAATAATAATTTAAAAATATTGTAACAAACTTCTTAACTGGCCGCGTATCTTTGGCTTCGACACGCGAGTAATATGGTGAAGTATTGTTGTTTTTATATATGTAGGATTAATTCGAGATACAGAAAGGATGTACGCTTTTATCCTGTGCCTAAGCCAGGAAGGAAATATGTTAACATCGATGTGGGCATACATCACGTGCAACAAAAACCAGGTTTTATTTGTATCTGCATTTAGCGCCTTCATTGTAAACCACCCGTTTAATAACAATATATACTCTTATTAAAAGCCAAAACCGTATCAAATTACAATAAATTTGTGAAAGCACTGGCAGTGGTGGTGCTACTAGTGATCGTACAGGGAACCCGAACCCGACCCGGTAAGTCGGGGATCCCCGGTATTTTCCAACCCGACCCGACCCGACCCGCTCAGTCATTTTTGAAGTCGGGTTTTAAAAAAAATCGGGGTGGGCCCGGAGTGGCTGGTAAGTCATTTTTGATTCCCGGCTTTCCCGCGCTTTGTTAGAGAGAGATTATAGAGGGACTGCAATCTGATGGGGGCGAACATGAGTATTTCAATATCATCCCTCCCACTCTTATTTTTCTCTCTGGAACCTTCTAAAGCCAGTAGCTCACTGATAAATTTAGCCGCGCATTTCATTGTCGCCCGCCTTCGCCGTGTTTGTTTGTAGTGTGTAACAGGCTTCACGAATTTACAGCGTGTCTAAGCGTGGCGCGTCTTTCTCATTCTCGTGACTCCTGAGTCATGAAATCGTGTCGCGTTTCTTGGTAAAATAAAGTGACGAAGTTTGTTAGAACTGAAGACACTGATAGGTTTGATTTGGGTTTGTTTGATTTTAAAATTGCTTATTGATTATAATTTACAAAAGTAAGAAAACGGTTCAAAGTTTCAAACGAATTTACAATTGAATGCAGATTCTTCCTAACTATAATGGTAAGAAAACCGGGCCCTTGGTTTTAGTTTAACCGCAGCTTTGCTATAAGTGATTGAATAATAAATCGTACTTTTATTTAAAAATAGTTTGTCTATGAAGTTTTGTGAACAGTGACCCAAAATCCTAAATACACCAATTGAAATTTACGATGCCGAAAGTCTCAGTTATTTGGGAACATTTTGAAATAGAAAACCAATTACAACCAAATAAAACTTCTGCAAAATGCATCTATTGCAAAAGGTTGCTCGTAAGTAACCATTCCTCAACCAAAAGTCTTTGGGACCACTTGAAACGATTCCATCCTTTGCATGAAAAGTCTGCAAGGGCAGCTTCTGAAAAGCATAAACGGGACAAAGAAAGAGCGATAGAGCAAACCAATTCAATTTACAGTTTATTTGCTGGTAATCCTTCTGGTGCAAGTACAGTTACCACAGTATCAGTAAGCTTAGCTTCCAATATTTCCACTACTACCCGTATCACGTCCACCAGTAAAGAATTTGAAATTGGTGATGCGGCAACTCTGAGTCATTTCCAGGAAGTGATCAACATCGTGTTGTAAAGGAATTATCAGTATATTCACCAGCTGATTTAGATGCGGAAGCTCAAAGCGATGGTCATGAACAACACGATGACTATTACGCATCAGGCAGTACCCCGTCTCCAATTTTGGCACGCCATTCATCTGCCTCTTCTGTTTTTCTGCAACAACTTCATCTGCACATAGGCCACTGCCTCGTGGATTTCACTCAACAATTGACAGATATTATAGCAATCCAAGACAAAGTCTCATGCTTGATCGTTTATTGCTTTCATGGTTGGCAGACGCTTCACTTTCATATCAAACAGTAAACAATCCAAGATTCAGGATATTCACTGAAGCCCTTAATCAATTTCCCCATCGATATGCTATGCCTCAGGAAGGAAAGCTGAGGTTGTCTGTGATGCCATTGCTTTACAATGCGATAAAGTGGAAAATCAAAAACATTTTTAAAGATGTTGAATGGTATTGTTTCGATACTGACATGTGGACGTCTGCCAGTCACCATTCATATCTTAGCTTTGTGGCCCATTACATCGAGAAACCGTCCTGGACAAGAAAAATGGCAGTACTGGAGTGCAAACCTGTTTACAGTAGGCACGATAGTGCAAGTATTAACGCGATTCTTGAAAACATACAAAAAGACTGGGAACTTAAAAAAGAGTATTTACATTTGGCGCTTCGTGACTCAGGGATTAACATGGTTGTCGCTATGCGAATAGGACAAATTGACGATGCCAATTGTTTTCTTCATCTGTTGAACTTAATCGTCACCAAAGGCGTTTTAGAACAGCGCGCAGTGAAAGATATGATTTCCAGAGCTAGTTCAGTTTCTCACGATTTTTCTTACAAGGTGAACTTTCAAATCAAATTAAAAAAGGCATTTGAAGATAAAGGGGAAAAGCCCTTACAACCCGTAAGAAATCAACCAACGCGGTGGAACAGCACCCACGACATGCTCAAGAGAATTATCCTAATGAAGGAGGAAATAATTACTGCAATTGGCATGCTCGAATCAGACGGAGTGAATGTGGGCAAGCACAAGCTAACACCAAATGATTGGTTATTAATAGAACCAGTAAGCTGCAATTTCTGGCCTAGTTCAAACTCCATTCAAAAACTGAAATATTTTTACTAGCTTAGCGAATTATTGACGTGTATTCACGAAACTACTCTCATGGCCGAGAAAGAATCCAGCTGCATAAGCGAAGTAATTCCTCATGCAAAGTAAATATAAATATAAATATAAATAAAAAAACTGAAACTATAATTTCTGCATTTCTATTTTTGGAAGTCTGAATCTGAATTCTGAAAGTCGGAGAAACTTAGGAAAAGAGAAACAAACTTATAATTGAAAATTAGTGAATCCAATTTTTTTACAGGGGATTATTTTCTCGAATGAAACAATTGGATGCTCGATTTGCTAGGTCTACCCAAGAGAGCCTGATAGGTTATTTAGACAAATATCTCTATGGTAAGGACAAGCGACAGCAGTATTGCAATGTGGAAATCACTGACGCCTATAGAATTGCAACTCTCCTAGACCCTAGCTTCAAAAATGAAATGGTTGGTTTGGTTAAATTTTTTTAATTATTCAAGTTATTTATAAATTAATATTATTCAATGTCTTTCGTCTGAAATCTGAATATAGTGGTTTAGAGATAAAAAAAACCATTTGGAGGGGTTGAAACGGCTAAGTTCCTTAGCAAACGAAAAGTGTGGGATGCGTTTAAAACAAAGTGCTGCCAATCCACGCAGTTTGAGCTCCTGGTAAATAAATGATTTAAATAGTATAAAAGGAAACTTATTTCATATGATTTCGTCATTGCTAGCACTTCCTCCTCCTCGATCAGTACTGCAAGTAAAAGCTCCAATAGTTACTGGAGAAAATCAATTGCCGCCATAGTTACTGCGGTTGAGACTCCTAGCACTGAAAGAGCGGGGCAAGTTGAAGTAACAGACGAAACCGTAAAGCTCGAAACTAGCAGACAAATAGATGGATATTTACATGATTTGGATTTGGACCCTGATGACGATCCCTTAAATTATTGGAAAACAAGGTCTACCTTATCCCTAGTAGCACAAGGCATCCGTTTTCGAGTTGGGTAGGAGTCGGGGAGTTGGTTTACCGTCGGAGTCGTTTTGTAGTGGCTTTCTGACTTTAATCCGACTGATCCAAATTTATAAAGAATTTCACCAACCATAAAACCATTGCCCATCCGTCTGAGTTTTTATCAATACCCAGATAAATCAATTAAAACTAATTTTTAAGTAATATTTTAAGCTTATTTTGTAAGGTGCCATTATTAGATTGATATTTTTTACATTAACTTGTAATTTACATTTTCATTTCACTATTGTCCCAACCCTATTACGACTATAAAATCAAATGGTGTTATCTTATGGTGTTTAACTTTATCTTTTTGCCAATAGGTGGTTAAGGTTTGTGTCTAATTATAAAATTTTATTAATTTTAAAGTATTTAAAAAAAATCCCATTTACAGTGATATTTTTTTAAATTATAGATAAAATTTTATTTTAAGTTTTTTAAGTTTACTTGAACAACGTTAATTAGCCAGAAGGCGCTAGGTCAGTGAACTTATTTTTTCAAGAGGATGGTAGATTTCGTAAGAAAATTCCTGGAAAATTTCCGTAGAGAGCTACGTTCACCCTACCTTATACCTCCTAGCGCGTCGACGTTTTAGCGGGAGTCGCGCCTGTTCGGCCTTGACATTGTCTGTTTTAATTCTTTCAACGTGGGTACTAGGCCTATATTCATTTTTCGCTTTCTCGCGTCCGTGAGGTCAGCCATTTTGTGAATTCGAAGCGGTTTATAAAAGATCCAAGTTTCGTCGAGGGAATTATATTTCGCTTATTCCACATTTAATTGAAGAAAGGTAAGTTTAAATTTCTTCTGTTAATTTTGAAAACATTTTAATTTAAATACGTTTAGAAGGTTTACTTTTCTTAAGGAAAGGGTATTCAGTTTTATCGCTTTTGTTCACTGTTTATTAAGCCTTAACCTGTTTTTTAATTTGAACTAGTAAAACAGTTAAACATTTTCTATATAAAAACCTATTTAAACTAATCAGTAAAATAAGTAAGACCTAACCAAATTTTTAAAGATAATTAACGATTTAGTTAAAAAGCCATATTTAATAATTGTACGTAAACACCAAATGTTTTAACTAAGGCCGAGTTTAAGGGGTTTTTCCTATTCCGGCAGTGCTGCCACCATGTTTTTGAGGCAACAGGTGATCTAGCAACAATGTTCTAAAGTGTAAGGCAAGAAAAAGGGAAGGAAATATCTCTAGAATTTTTAGTTAAACTTTTTTCTTGATTTTTTTCTTCTTTCGAGTTAAAAGCTTGATATTTTTATTTAAAGTTCAAAATTTAATTATGCATTTTGATTTATAAAATTTACAAACTTATTAATTAAATATGAAAAGGAAAAAATCCAAAATAGTTCGTGGGGACTATCAGAAAGACGAAAGAAATGGATTAAGCAAGCGGCAACTTCGTAGAAAAAGGGCTAGCTACATTAAACGAATAGAAGAACAGGCTTCCAATATCTTTTATGATTCTGATTTCTCAGAGAATATTGAAGCGGAGTTTTCAGTTATTGGAAATTCAGAGGGCAGTTGTGAGTTAAATGTTGCACAAGAATTTGTGCAGTCACACTGGGGAGAAGGAGATCTTGCTTTAGATGAAGAGTCTAAAAGTGTATCAACTGATAGTTATGACAGATTTAATGATAGTTCTTCATTTGATAGCGAGAGTAGCAGTTCTTGTAGTGATTTACCCACCATTCGGGAAGATATTCGAAACTGGGCTTTGAATATAGCATTGACACGGTTAGGCTAAACAGTTTGTTGGTAATTTTAAGAACTCATGGACATGAGGATCTTCCTAAGAGAAACGTCACTGATATCAATATAGTAAATGGGGGTGAATATTGGCATATTGGGTTTAATCAAGGTATCTCTCAGTTTTTAGCGTCTAATCTGCATTATTGTCATCCCTTATCATTCGCTATAAACATTGACGGAATACCATTATTCAAGGCGTCAAAAAAAAGTTTCTGGCCCATTTTAGGCGCAGTTTACAAATTTCCACATGGTCTTATGAGCGATGTTTTTCCTGTAGGAATATTTTGCGGCGAAAGCAAACCTGGATCACTAGTCGAATACTTAGAACCTTTATTAAGAGAATTAAGGAACCTGAATGAAAATGGTTTTACTCACGGTACGAAAACCTATGAATGTTTACTTGATGGTCCCTATATTGTAGATTCTCCAGCTAGAAGTTTTGTTAAGCATACCAAGGGTCATACAGGTTTTTTTTCTTGCGATAAGTGTACTATTAGAGGTTACAGAGAAAACAATCGTACTGTATTTTTACCTGGTAGTGCAAAAAACGAGTGCATAAATTTGCGTACTAACACTTCTTTTCGAAACCAAGAAAACGAAGAGCACCATTTAGTTGGACCCCTTACACCCCTAGAACACTTAAATATGGATTTAGTAAGGCAATTTCCCCTCGACTACATGCATGTCGTTTGTTTGGGAGTTATGAGGAGGATGCTCAACTTCATGATTAAAAAGGGTAGTTATAATGTTCGTTTGAGCAGTCAGATGGTGATGGATTTCTCCAAAAAACTTGATGGGTGCCGGAAATACATTCCAAGTGAATTTGCCAGAAAACCAAGAAGCTTAAGATATATTGACAGGTGGAAAGCTACAGAATTCAGGCAATTTCTTCTGTATACTGGTCCTGTCTTGGGTGAAGGAATATTACCAGATGTTGTCCTAAAACACTTCCGACTCCTGTCATGCGCAATCTACATTTTAACATCTACAGTTTTAAGTAAAGATCTTTGCGACTATGCTGGGGAGTTGTTAGACAAATTCGTTTCTTTTAGCTCAGATTTGTACGGACCAGAATTTGTTGTTTTAAATGTTCATGCGTTGAAGCATTTGTCATCTGATGTGAAATTATTTGGCCCATTGGATGCATATAGTGCTTTCCCGTTTGAAAATTTTTTGCAGCTGCTTTCAAAAACGTTTAACCGAAAAATAATTCTTAGTTAAAAACACCAAAGTTCGCGAAATAGTATTAAAAAATTATTTCAAGAGCAGAACCCAATTGTTCCAAGTCATGCCAGATCTTTCAAAACGGTTCAGACCCCATTGTTTTCCATCTCAGTTAATGCAAGAGATAGTTGTTTCAAACTTAAATCTGGTGAGGTTATTAAAATATGCGAAATTTATCAAACAATCGAAAAAGAAATTGTAATCTTGGCGAAGTCATGCAAATTTTATAAGAATGTTTTTGATTATCCCATGAGTTCATCCATATTAGGAATTTTTGATGCTAAAATTTCAAGACAGGTGAACACCTATTCTCTCTCTGAGCTAGATAACAAGTGCTTTCTGTATCCAAATAAAGAGAATTCCTCATACGCCAAAATTATCCCTCTCGCGCATGGGTCTGTAAATTCCAGGGAACTTTAGAATTTATTTAGGATCACAATCATATATTAATTTAGTTATCTAAAAAACTTAAATATTTAAAAAATTATGTTTATAAATCTTTCACGTTTCGGAAACTTATAAAGTTAGGATATTTCTTAAATTTTGTGTGATTTGCATACATACTGTAGAGAAATGAACACACTAATGATCAGTGCGAGCTTTTGAGTTTTTCAATTATTTCAGATGTACGTAGTCTTCAGTTTTGAAAGTGAAGGAACAGTGGAGGTTGTTCCACAAGGATGGTGTCCAACCGAATCCTCGTGCTACTGGCCTCCACCGAAATTTCATAATCAGATAATTAATTTTATCACAAAATGTGTTGCTCATGACCCAAAATCATGGAATTTATATTCACGCAAAACTTTGCACAAAACAATATACATAAATTCAAATCGTTTTTAAAAGAATGTGTTCTAAAGAAATCAATTTTAGTGTTTTACAGTAGAGCTAGAGAGCTCTTAGCTAGAGCTGAATTAACATCTGATCTAGCCAGCGAAGCTGAAACATTAGGAAGAGGAGGACAAAGACGTGTGAAGACTGCCAGAAAACCAGACCGTCACCGTAGTGATGAAAGTTCTGAGCCTGGTATGGTTTTAATCATATTACCTCGAGAAAAAATATTTAATCTGAAATTTCTTAGATGAAGAATTGCCAAAGGAAGAAATCTATCGAGACAACCGTGTTCCATCAACTAGTGCAAATCTGACAAAAAAGAGAAAAAAAATGAGAGGGAACTTTAAATTACCAACTCCACCAAAATGTCCAAGTAAATGTTCAAACAAAGCTATATACTGACGCACATGAAACTTTGTATTCTAGGATCTAACGCAACAGAATTCTCTGGGTTTAATTGTGAAAACGAAATTGATCACACTGTAGGAACTCAAATGGAACAAAATGAAAATAACCACAATTTGTTTGAAGGTTAGTGTTAACGTCTTTTAAGTACTGAACAAGGTTGAACACTTTAAGTTTCAGGTTTTAATTTTAATTTTAAAGTTAAAATTTTAATAGCTTAATATTAAATCTAGTTTGACATGTTTCTAAGGAACCTGCGATCAACAAAATAAGCAAGCCAGCCATGAAAACCAATGTCCAACTCCATCAAGAAGTGATAAAGAATTAAATACGCAAACTAGAAAAGACGATAGGCTCAATGTGCCACCTCAAAATGGATTGGGTACGTCATCAAGAAACGTTAATATATGTCAAACACCACCCAGAGACGACAGTGGATGTGATACGCCGCCTAGAAACATTAATGAACGTGACACGCCACCTAGAAATTTAATTAGTGCTAAGCCAGTAAGAAATGTGTGTGTTAAGTCACTTGGCAATGAAAAACGACAAACTAGGTCACTTCTTATCATGGACAATGGACGTGATGTGCTAGCTAGTCATGAAAATAGAGAAAACGTTACTTTTCGGAATGAAAATTGGCGTCAAATATCTCTCAGAAATGAGCGATTATCGCGTAAGTGATTTCTAAAGTACATTTTTCATATTGTATCATTACAAAAATATTTATTTTCAACAGCACCAGAAAGGAGAAATCACAGAATGGAGCCAGAGTATTTTCAAAATTGCTTCAGAGATGTTAATGAGCATGGAAAATATCCCTAACTGTTTGAAGGGAACTCTGAACTGTAGAGAATTTTGCATTTTATTTATTTTATAAGGCCTAACTGTTTCTTATCTATTCAAACGCAGTGTCGCAAGCAACTTCTTTTCAATATGCAAGTAATGTACCATCGATTTCGCAGTCGAACAATAGACGAGCGTACGTGAATGGTAAAGTTTTCTTTGTTTCAAATGATTGAAAACGTTTTATGACATTTCTGATTTTCAGAGCAAAGTCAAATCAAATTTCAAAAAACGGTTGTTATGATGCTTGCAGATTTAAATTCAAAGGTGGAAATGATTCTTAGAAATCAAAAGGAGGCTGCTTTAAATAGTCAAGTCCATGTTGTAGAAATATAAGGATTTCCTACTCTGCCCTTACAATCTATTAACGACATAAGTGCCTTGCAAAACATATTAGAAAATGAAGACTACTTGAAACAAACGGTAATAACCTTTTCCACCCTATGGTTTGTCAATGTCAAAAAAAAATCCCTTTGTTCCGCTACTACAGTGTTAAATGTAGGCGGATTTTGAATTTTTTTAACCCTTTCGTCAGTTATGGGCATGGTTTAGCGGTTCTCTCGTAATAGGTGTATGAGTCTACATGAACATTGCGCGAAGCGTTTTTTGCACAAACGATTAATGGGAGTAATTGAACTTATCTTGTTTTTTACAGATCAAAAGATTTGCAGCCTATGGTGGTAAAAGACTCAAAGATACGTGCAGAAATATCATGAAAATATTATTTTCTCACACTCTCATGTTGAAATTCAATTGGATTGGTGCAAATGGAAAACTAGCTTTTAATAATTTGAAGCTGAAAGATGTGATAATAGGTAAGTTTAAAGATAAATCTTATAATTTTAGATCTTAAATTTATCTATATAAATATTTACAATTTAGGCAGGTATTTAAGTTTAGAATTTACCCTGTAAATTAAAATAAAAAAATATAATTTAAACAGTAAATAAAAAACTACAATATAAGCTGTAGGCCTAATTATAAATATAAAAAAATCATTAAAGCGCCTAAATATCTTCCATCCTAATTATTATTGACATAAATTTCACCATCTATTTGCAGAAGCGGTTAAAGAAAATTTCAAAGCAGCGAAAAACTACGACATTGAAGTTGTTATAAAAAACTTCATTAAATATGCACCAGACCGAGGGGTCCGTCATTCGAAAAAAACGTACGGGATTTTTAAATCCCTCGGATTTTTATGGATTTTTTTACGTATTTTTTTCATTTATATGGATTTGTCAAATTTTTATAAAAATCCAAAATCCCGTAGGATTTTCAAAAGAATACCGTTGTATTTTTGAATTTTTTCATGGAATTTCGTATTTTTTCTCGGGATTTTGTATTTTTTTCGGGATTTTGTATTTTTTCGGGGATTTTGTATTTTTTCGGGATTTCGTAATTTGTTTTGGGATTTCGTATTTTTTTTAGGATTTTGTATTTTTAACTGTTATGTTTTATCGTCTCCCTGGATTTGTGAATTTGAAAATTTTGGATTTTTTGTGGACTTTCACAAAATTTTGGATTTCTAAAAAAATTCGAACACACTCCCGGATTTAACATGTTACTTTGGATTTTTAAAAAATTTTGGGTATTTTTGGATTTTTTTCTGGATTTTCGGTGGATTTTTGGATTTTTTACATAATTTTATATATTTTGAAACTTTTGAAAGATCTTCGGATTTTTCAAAAAATACAAAATCCTTTTTGTATTTTCACTGGAATTTTGGATTTGTTTTTGGATTTTTCCCCAAGCGTACGGGATTTTTTGGCAATGACGGACCCCTCGCACCAGACCGTGAAGGAGGGAGAGAAAAAAGAAAAAAACCTGCACAAGGAGATTCTATGAATCATATAGAAAGCGAATAAATGTTATGTGAAAAAAATAAATGATATATAACCTGTAGGTTAAAAACTTGTTGTTTTAAATGAGTAAAACTTTTTTGGGCTGACTGAAAAGTGGGAATGGGTACCAACCGATATTGGGAATGGGTTGCAACCGATATTGGGAATGGGTTGCAACCGATATTGGGAATGGGTTGCAACCGATATTGGGAATGGGTGCCAACCGATATTGGGAATGGGTACCAACCGATATTGGGAATGGGTTGCAACCGATATTGGGAATGGGTTGCAACCGATATTGGGAATGGGTACCAACCGATATTGGGAATGGGTACCAACCGATATTGGGAATGGGTAACAACCGATATTGGGAATGGGTAACAACCGATATTGGGAATGGGTACCAACCAATATTGGGAATGGGTTGCAACCGATATTGGGAATGGGTACCAACCGATATTGGGAATGGGTACCAACCGATATTGGGAATGGGTACCAACCGATATATTGGGAATGGGTTGCAACCGATATTGGGAATGGGTACCAACCAATATTGGGAATGGGTTGCAACCGATATTGGGAATGGGTACCAACCGATATTGGGAATGGGTACCAACCGATATTGGGAATGGGTACCAACCGATATTGGGAATGGGTTGCAACCGATATTGGGAATGGGTACCAACCGATTTTGGGAATGGGTTGCAACCGATATTGGGAATGGGTACCAACCGATTTTGGGAATGGGTACCAACCGATATTGGGAATGGGTTGCAACCGATATTGGGAATGGGTACCAACCGATATTGGGAATGGGTACCAACCGATATTGGGAATGGGTACCAACCGATATTGGGAATGGGTACCAACCGATTTTGGGAATGGGTACCAACCGATATTGGGAATGGGTACCAACCGATATTGGAAATGGGTACCAACCGATATTGGGAATGGGTACCAACCGATATTGGGAATGGGTTGCAACCGATATTGGGAATGGGTACCAACCGATATTGGGAATGGGTTGCAACCGATATTGGGAATGGGTACCAACGGATATTGGGAATGGGTTGCAACCGATATTGGGAATGGGTACCAACCGATTTTGGGAATGGATACCAACCGATATTGGGAATGGGTTGCAACCGATATTGGGAATGGGTTGCAACCGATATTGGGAATGGGTACCAACCGATATTGGGAATGGGTACCAACCGATATTGGGAATGGGTTGCAACCGATATTGGGAATGGGTACCAACCGATATTGGGAATGGGTTGCAACCGATATTGGGAATGGGTACCAACCGATATTGGGAATGGATTGCAACCGATATTGGGAATGGGTACCAACCGATATTGGGAATGGGTTGCAACCGATATTGGGAATGAGTACCAACCGATATTGGGAATGGGTACCAACCGATATTGGGAATGGGTACCAACCGATTTTGGGAATGGGTACCAACCGATTTTGGGAATGGGTACCAACCGATTTTGGGAATGGGTACCAACCGATTTTGGGAATGGGTAACAACCGATTTTGGGAGTGGGTACCAATCGATTTTGGGAGTGGGTACCAACCGATTTTGGGAGTGGGTACCGACCGATTTTGGGAGTGGGTACCAACCGATTTTGGGAATGGGTAACAACCGATTTTGGGAGTGGGTACCAATCGATTTTGGGAGTGGGTACCAACCGATTTTGGGAGTGGGTACCGACCGATTTTGGGAGTGGGTACCGACCGATTTTGGGAGTGGGTACCAACCGATTTTGAGGTTGGCAACTACAAAATTGTATTATTTTTCCCGCCTGACACTGAAACTTGCTGTTGGCCAATTTGTGATTTTATAATAGGTGTTAAAATCGTTCTGAGTAACAAGTTGGAATACCAGAGGTTTTACAGATAAAAAAACCTCAAACCAGCCACAAAAACCGTAGTTGGCCTGTTGCTGGTTTCAGAGAAAAAATTACTCTGATCCATCATTGAAATCAGCAGTTGGCCAAGTAGGACATTTCGACTAATCTGTGGGTGGTATGCCTACTGGGTTGGCCGTATGCAAAACCGCGGCAGTTGGGCCAGTGGAAATGTGCTACTAGGGTCGTTCCAGCTTCGGTTGTCAGCACACACAAACCTAGTTCTCTGTGTAAGGTAGTTTTGTGCGTGCTCACAACAGACGAAAGCAATACTGATTTTCAGAATCTAAATGAGTTTATCTTTCGTCTCTTGTCAGCACGCGCTAAGCTAAAATACATAGAGACCTAGATTTGCGCGTGATGACAACTGAACCTGAAAATGAGTATATATCGAATAATCTACCGTCTGAGATAGGGAGTTGCCTATCCTATAACGAGTAAACAAATTTTGACAACCGCATTCTTTATCCATGGTAATCAACAAACAATCGTTGGTTACCGTCGTTAACAATACTACAGGTTTGAAAAACCACCATTTGTGGTAAAAGTAAAAATTGGAGTATCTAAAGTCTCTTGCGACGGCATAATACGAAGCGACCTGTATTTATCAAGAATGCCAATGGCATTACGGAAACTTTTCAATGATAAACCACTTCAAGAAATAGATGAATGTATTAAACGTTTAGAAGATACATCAGATTGTTGGGGGCAAATTTTGGTGAACATAGATGTGTTAGATAAGGTACTTCAAAGCAACAAGATCCTAGTTTCGACGAAAGACAGTGATTTGTTTCTGGGATGCTATTCTCTTTTTGCTCTGGGCGCAAATGTTAACTTCAGGACCCAAAAGTTGACCTTCAACTTTCCTCTATTGAATGAATTTCACTTGAAAAGAATTTTCAAGAACAAGTACGAAAAGGGCAAAGTAGAAGATTCAGGAAGATTCGTTAAAAATGTGAAATGTTTTCGTTGCGATGGTTGGGGACACGTTTGCTGAATGCCCTAGTGAAAATATATATCACCCATATACTGTTTATTCTACAAAAAAGGTAGTATTGATTTGTAGTCATAATGTTTCATAAAACATGATTATAAACACCTTAATATTTACAGTTTCAAGTCAACAGATACTACCAACATATGAGTTTTCACGAAGTCATTCGTTAGAATCGTCGACCAAGAATGGTTTGAAAAAATATGTGTTTAATATACTTAATAAATGAAGCCATGTATTGTGATAGTTGTAATAAGTCTATGTGTTGGGGTTGAAAAGTTTATGAACTTAATATTAAAAAAAAGTAAATTCATCAAGTACAACTGTCGTTGGAAGTCTGATTAAAGAAAATTTGGCAGATGAAATTAAAATTCTAAACAATTCCGTGGAGGAAGATTTTGAAAATGATATGGAAGAAATGGATAACGCTTTTTTGTATTAGCGGGGAAAAAGAGGGCTCGAAAGTGTTAAATTATGTGTATAACGTGTAAGCTATAATTTTCTATTGTTACTGAAGCATCATTACTGGGAAGCGAAGACAGCGGAGAATATAGTTTTTCACCAGACTTTTCAGGAAAAAGTTCTTTGGAAAAAACTGATTCGCTGGAATTTTCAGGATCTTCTTCGACATCCTCTCCAATGAAAGTTAAAACTAAATCAATTCTAGCTTTAAGTTTTGCTATTGATGAGCCGGGAACATCATGTGCTCCAGCTAATTAAAAATAAAGAATTTCAGACGTCTTTTATGCGTGTCTGCATTTTATTACTTAATTTGAGGCCTCTGGTTATTCAGTTTTCAATAGGAAATACTAGCAGCTAATAGTAACCCTTTAAATTATTATCATCGTCCATTTTATTAATCAACTAAATAAATTCAAACATCGGCAATAGCAAACTACCATCCTGAAAACGTCGTTTTTATAAATATTCAAGTAGACTAATGATAAACTGCTGTTGTTAAATTTCAAAAAAAAAAGAATAATTCTAGTGCGTAAAAAAGGTATATTTACAATATACAAAACAAGTTCTTCTCATCATATTTTAACAACCAAAGAATATGGACCGAGAAGTAGAAATTTTAGATTTATAAAAATATTTCTAATAATCTAAGCTTGGTAGGAAATCAATATTCATTACTCGTCCTATTTGATACGAGTTGCTGCTTAGGGTTTTCATTGAAAAAATGGGAGGGGGAAGCACAAGACGGCTTTTTAATATTTTTTAGACTGAGCCTTTTGGATGAGTATAGTTTCCCGACTTGGGTTACATTGATTTTGAAAAATGTATCGTTTTCTTAACTCGTTCTATATTAACTTTGGGGTGATTCCGCCATTTGATATACAACGGGGTAAAGTCCTTATTCCTCGTTGTAAATCTGGTGGGCGAGAATAAGGTTTCGAGTTTTGAAAGATTCCTTATATACCAACGCGAATCAAAAATTAGCAGGAAGTATGAACCAAGGAGTAAAATTGTATAACTACTAGGAAATGCTGTAGTTTATCTTTAAATAAATTAAAGTGTGTGGCACTGTAGCTTTTCTTGTTGATTTCCTATATTATGAAAAGCAACTTCCTCTACCATAACCCGGTATTGACCCCACGAGTCACAAGAGATACTTCGTTTCTCATTTAAGCTAAATAGACATATCTATGCTGATTTCATAAACGTTAAGTGCCAACTATACTTACTTGTCCTATATTAACTTTGGAGAGAGTTTCCATGTTTTGCAATACAATGGGGTAAGGTCCAAATTCCTCGCTCTATGAAGGGTGTTTTTGATAAGTCTGGCCAAATTTAGGTAGCGTGTTCTTGGAGTCACTCTGAGTGAAAAATTCCAAAGAACCATTTACCTAAATTACGCTTTAAAGAGTTATGAGCTTTCAAAAGTAGCCCCAAAATCAACAAAATTGTGTAACTTGTATTATAAGTGACGAAAATTTCAAGGAAATATGAGAGTTTATTTTGTATATTTCTCATAAAAATAATAATTGTTGGTGGCTTTAAATCAAAACAGCTTTGGACTTACTGTCATGAAATAATCTAAAGCACACTAAAAAATTCAATAAATTATTTCGTGTACTGAAATTTTCTAATTGTACGTTTAAGGTGGACTTGGGAAACGGAGTGGAAATAAAAAAGGAAAATTAATAAATTTGGAACATGCGAGCAGTGGTTATTCGAAAATTTTTGCACTAGTCACGTCACTTTTTGAACTACCATTAACTTCAAATTGCTTGGTTAAAATTTTCTCCATTGGTTTTGAATCTTGAATGTTGATAATAGGCACTGGCGGTGAGGCATCTGCTTGAAGTGAGGCTGAAGCAATCAATCCAATTGACTCTTCATTTGAATTTTTATCTGCGTCCATCTTGGGTAACGAATCAACTTTTTCTGGAACTACAAGAAAATTGTTAACAATTAAGCTATAGATTTAGACCTAGTTATGTTACCTTTTTCGTGTTTAGTAGGTGGGCATCCGCAGTATAAGCACTTATTGTCATCTGAAGAACTTGGCTTTTCATAATCTTCACATTCGCCTTTAGCAACCCCTGCTGTCCAGCATTTTAAACCTATATTTGTTTTAACAGCAATTCCTCTGACACTATTTTAAAATCTATATTTTTAAATTCAATTTAAGCTTTAAAATTGTTCAAAATTATTGGTGGATAGATTAATATATGATATAAGATCATTTTATTTCCACCTTTGAACTTACAATCTCTAAGTATTATTTAAGTGTTCAATGAAACAAGTATATTTTTCATTATATAATTATTTGGTCCGAAGGTACTTGTTGCTAATGGCCAGGGATTCTGCAAATCATCCCTTCTAACTACACTTCTGAGACTAGAAAGTTCTACATGAAAGCTAATCAAATGCGTAACGTTAATTGATTTACTTAACGTCCCTGATGAGAAAGAGATGACATTTTTGAGAAGCTATTACTTCATCAATTATCGCAAATGATGGTGCATTGTTGGACAAAATTGATGTAACGATGCTTATCCCAGGTCTATATAGATGACCATGCACACACAGCTCTTTTAAAACTAAAATACTTGCAATTGGGGGTTCATTTTCAGCTTCTTGACATGGGGAAATCAACATTTTTGTATCTCTGTCGAGATCGGTAACCTAAATTTCACGAGAAACTTTGAACTCATCACAGCTATACTAAAAATTTTCATTTGGAGAACCCAATGTATTACTTTGAAAACAACAACTTCGCAGAAGATGATAACGACTCATACTGAGTGCAATATTTTTAAAAGAACCCCATTTGCAACCCTTAAACACATTGAAATGCGCCTCAAATCGCATACACCATTGATGGCGTAGCGGTCCAAAACGTTCAAACTGTCTAGGAAAATGATTAAGGTAATGGAACTTGGGGGGTGAGATTAATGTCAGGTTATTCGATTAAAAACGTTTTGTGATGGTCACTTATGGCTGTTGCTAATTTTGTGGAACCTTCCTTCATAGCGTAAGGACTTGTACTTAAGAAAGTTATTCTAGCTAATAAGTTAAAGCAGAGAAGCTTTTTCTCATTGGGTGGCCCTTTAGTTGCTAAAATGAAAGGCAGTTTTTCTAAAAGCGTAAGGCAAGAGGATGCAGTTAAAGATATGTGACCCTTTCTAGAAACCGCCTGGGGATCAATTAAAGTTGGTTTGGAGTTAGATCCTAAATAACAGTAATCGTAACATTCCAATTGCGTATTAAGCCACTGTAAAGTAAAACATTTCTCCACAATAACAAAATGAGTCAACATGGCCTTAATCTCTAATAAGACAATGCCTTCCAAAAGCCATTGGGCCATGAATCGGGGTATCTAAACTAACATTATCGAGTTCTAATAGAGCGGATTTACGGTTTATCCCATAGGCTTTACTCCAATCTTTTCTATTTGCCTTAGTTTTTATTTCGTCTAATATTTCACACATTTCTAAATGGTCCTCTGTGGTTCTTTGGGCAAACACATCTTCTTTAAATTTCTCAAATATATCCTGCCTTTCGCCTAAACACGTTCGGCAACATTTCTTTGCGAATGCCACTCCTTTTAACCACCAGATTTGTTTAAAACAGGTGTATCAGCAGGGGTTCAAACCAGTAATGCTTTAAAAATTGTACCATTGCCTAAAAGATCTATCCCATGCTGAAATTCATTCATTGTCACAATGAAATCTGATAAGATATTATTCATTCCTACTTTCCTGATATCATCGGACTTTGCTATCGCTAGAAGCTGTTTCACATGTAGCCTGGAGCGAAACTGGGGGAGGGGAATATTTGCTATATCATAGGAGAATATAGTTAGTTTGTGAATTTTTCTATGGGTGCCAATAGGGTTAACTGTCTCAATATCGTCCACGTGAAGAATAATTTGAAGACAAAGATTTAGACATTTCGTGTTCTTTAAAATATAGAGCATCACACCAGTTTTTCATTACGTTGTTATCACTACCATGAGAATTAAGAACCCAAAAATTTACATCAGGAACCTTAACCAAACACTTAAGGCTCTCTAAAAACGGTACAGAATACCCATAAAAGTCAAATGATTGTAGCCGTCCTTTAACCTTTTTTACCCGTCTTCCCAGATACACTGATTCAACATCAAACAACTGAAATTTACCTTTGTAAAACTTCTTTCGAGACTCATTAGCTAGGAACAATTTTAAAATACTACTAAAATCAAATCAACTAATTTTAATTAAAATACCTAGGCCACTGGTCCAGTTTTAAAAAAATCCTTATTTCCCTCACTGATCCATCTATCCTTCAAGCTTTTACAATCACCCATTGCATTATACTCACCATGGATTAATTAAGGGATAGCGTTAGTTAATCCATGAACTCACTAATCTGCCTAAGTAAGGCAACTTAAGCCTTGGTCGAAACTAACATCTAAAATATAAATAAAAAATGTATCTTAAATAAAGAATTTCAACCGAGACACACAATTGAACAAAAATTAGACCCACCAGTGAAGTTTTTAAAAAGTTTAGTGTTATAGTTATTGGAAAATATCAAGTTAAAGATTCAAGGCGGTGAAATGGCAATTTAGCGTCGTCTACTGTAGACCAATTAGCGTCGTCTGCTGAAGAGAAATCTTTTGAGGTACTTGCATTTTTAATTAAATTAACATACTTAGACTTAATTAATTTTGATGAAACTTGAAAAAGGTACACCTTGAATAGTTACTTGTTAATTTAAAAGTGTTCCGAAACGTAACTTCGCTTTAGATTTTAAATGATTCGATGTGCTGGAGCACCAAAAACCCCATGTTATTCCTATGGGAAAATCGGCGAAAATCTGTGAATTTTCATTTAACATTACCGGAGGGTGTGGGATCTTATCTAGAAGGGCCTACCGGCCCTTCTAGAATTGGTTGTCAACAAGGTAAAATGAAAAGGAATTTACCAACGTTTAAATAAGGTTGGCCATACCGACATCTAGCGGTGAAAAAAATATCTTTCCTTATAAACTTAAAGAGATTTTTGCCTCTAAAATATATTTTCCCTGTAGTTCAAATGGGGGAGGGGGGTTGAAAATATGGTCGTCCAGTTTCCCTATAAACCCATAAAATATTTTCCCTGTAATACCAAATGGGGGTCAGCAAGGGGGGTCGCAGAAAAAGAGTACAAAAATGGAGGGAGGGGGGAGTTTTCCCTGTAATACAAATGGGGGTCGCACGGGAGATCAATTCTCTATACTGCCGTATTATTCTCTTTTGTTACATAAAAACTATCCCCATTAATTTCTATCCTGTGTAATAACTTTGAAACATCGCGAATATGAAAAATGTAAATTTACAAATAATAAATATTTATTTTTAAGAAAGAATAACATGTACAATATAACAAGTTGAGTAACCAATGTAAACCTCTCCGAGTTAAGACAAAATTAAATGGTTTTTCTCAAATAATTAAATATTATTGATAATAATTTTTTTAATCGTCAGCAATTTCCCTTTATTCTAGTTAAGTTGTTTTAAGAAAGTTTTTCATAAAACCATTTATACAGCTATTATTGAGGTTTGAATTCTAAAGTATGCCTCTTTAAGAAGTTTTGGAAATTTAGGGTATATTGATTCACAATAAATGATAGGAAAACCGCAATTGTGTGAACCTTTGGCCAAAGCCTGTCATTGGGAGGCTAGACGTTCCTCGCAACCCTAGCCAATCGCCGCGTACATCTAAACCCCAACGACGATAATGGAGTTGAAGCCAATATTGCTTTCTGGCTTTCTGTGAACTGCGAACGTGATGCGGATATTGTATATACGTTTGCTCCGATTTCTGGTGTATATCTGGTGACAGACAGATATACACCAACATACACACAGATACGTCCAGTGTAATACCTCTCTGTGACGTCATGGTCACTCGGAGATATTAAGAGTGAGAAAAATCTCAATACCGTAAAAATCATTATCTTTTTAGTGGGTTGTTTTTTCGAGGGATAATGAAATGGAAAGACAGTTTTTTCATTGATTTATAAGGTTAAAAAAACTTTTAGCTGCTAGGCCATTTCGAGAAGGTTGTCTAATTTTATTCCGCTGATAGCAGCACAGAAATTTAATAAAAGGAGCTATAATAAACATAAATAATGGTTTTCGAAGTAGAACATATAAAGTAAGCATACAATTTTAGCAAGGTACTTGTACGAACGTTACGTAAATTTAAAAGTATCCCTCGATCAGGTTTATAAACTTGTTCATTTTCGAGAAATTAAGGAATTGGGTGTTAGTTTAAGAATTCAAGAAATCGCAGCCAAAATGCTTCGTAGGCGATATATATTAAATTACAAAAGTAGTGCGTTCTACCTGGGAAATTGGCTTAAAACCCTGTTTATGTTTAATAGTTAAAGAGAATTCATGAAAAGCCACGGCTTAATCATTTGAGGAAGCGATCGCTGACACATTTGAGGAAGAGACGGCTAAACCTTTGGAGGAAGCGGCCACTAACGCTTCTGAGCAAGAGCTGAGAGAACAGTTGAACGTTTGTAAAAATAGCTTGCGCCAGTCACAAAGACCCAGAAAGAACAGCCAGTTACCAGATTACGTGTACCCACCCTTAATTCTCGGCAGCGGTGTTGCTTCCGTGAAAAGCCATTCGATAATGAAAACTATTTGGAATGCGTCAAATGTCGTTTTTGTTTTCACTTTAAATGCATGTATTTCAAAGAGAGTGCGTATTACTTATACATTATGTCAAAGAACAAACATGCTTCTTGTGCAAAATGTTTAATTTCGAGCATGACACCGGGGATAATAAACACGTTCAACAATAGTAGGGCGAATGCTCTCATTCAAGCGCTTATGGAAGTATATGAATTCAAGATATTGGGAACTACATATGATGAGATAAACTTGTTTATCAGTAATATTAAGCTTTTAACCGCCCTCTAGTGACAAGAATTAGTATTACTATATTCATTATAAGATGACCCCAGCTAATTTAGAATTTTCGGTTTTTTTTTCATTGTTTATAAAATAGCATTCCTATTAAGAATAAAATCAATCTAGTAGTGTAAACAGCAGTTACTTACTCATTAGGTTCATTTTAATCTTAACCTACAGAACTTTATCTTAATTAAATTACAGAATAATATTTATTAAACTATAGTGACTTCCTCGATCAGTTAATTTTAAACTTAACTAAACTACATCTTTATTTGTAAAGTTATCATAAACCACATTATAATATAAATTAAATTAAAGTAAAACATTACTTAATCTACAATAAATTCCTCAATTAACTTACTTGAAACATCATTATTTATAATTATCACTAATCTCACTCGTGAATATATGTTTATTTTAATCTTAATTAAATTACAGAATAATATTTATTGAACTAATGTAACTTCCTCAATAGGTTAATTTTAAACTTAATTAAACCACATCATTATTTATAAAGTTATCATTAATCTCACTTGCGAACGTGGACTGCTCGCTTAACTAAGCAGATGAGTTTTCAAGAGACGATATCATTGGTTAACTCATGGTGAACTTTGCCTGCTAATTCGTTTCTCTCTACATTCAAGACTGATAAGGTTTTTGGAAAAGAGCTCTAAGCTTCAGACCTGATTTTGAAGCCGACTGAACGAGACAGTTGGCAATTATTTTATTTATTTCTCTTGCAAGGTTTAGCGCTAAACGTGTCTGGACTCGAGATGGTTTTGTCTTTCTTATTTTAAAAAGCACCTGAATTGTATAAGCATCTATGGCTCAGTTGTTCCGTGCCGGTTTTTGTGGTCGGTGGCGCTAACGTTGGAAGGTCCGAGTTCCCTCGGGGATTTGATAATTTACCAAATAAATTAAAATGAAATTTAGCTACCCAGATCCATCTGTTCGCGTTTCAGAGCATTATTTATGAAATATTTCTAAATTTGAATAAATTAACGCGAAAAAGGGCGGGGTAAAGACGCCAGCCGTAATATAGACTATAATGGGGAAAGGCGCTAAAAATTGGGTGAATGTGGGTAAAAGTGGGGGTAGTAAATATTCCATATAAATGCATAACTTTTAACCCATCACTAGATGGTGCTACAAAGTAAAAATAAATGATATCCTAACGAAAAAACTAACGTTCAAAAATATTCAAGGCTGCATTTTGGAACTTCAACACCGTATAAGTTCTGATTTCCCATGTACTGTACAACCAAGTTTCGTATAAATATTTTTGAATTTTAGACACTATATATGAATAATATTGTCACTTGGGGCTGTCCTGATTCAGGTCCTTACAGTTACAGCACGACTCATTGTTGAAAGTTTCATAACTAAGGACTTTATCCACTTTATCTTGTATATCCCTGTTTTGTCAATATTAACTGGTATTTTATTGTTCCTAGCTTGGTTATTAGTTACCGCTTTTTTCTTATCTGGGGTTTTTCAAAAGTTTTCTTTTGGGCAACAAGATTTTGATGGAAATTTTAAATTGGAGATAAAATATCTTTGGCCCCTTATTATCTAGAATTTCATTGTTTCCCTGGGGTTTATCTTTACTAACTGGACTTCCATTGTTATTTTCTCGGTTATTAACCATTTTTTTTCGCATTTGAGGTTTGCCAACAATATTATTTGGGAAAGTATGAACTTGATTTAAATTTTTGCCTGGAGATAAGATATCTATGCCAACAGATGATAAAATTCCCTGAAACGATGCGCCTTTCTTTTTTCCACGCTATTTTTCGGTTTATTTTCTTTCTGCGAAGGATCATCGGTGAAATACTTTCCAATCAGTTGTGGGAAAACAGCACGTTTAAAAAATATTTCAGCTCTTCTATATTCTATTTCCCAAAAACTCCCTCCAGGGAATACTCTGTCAATATGAAAATCAATATTCGTCTACACGCAAAAATCTACAAAAAGCCCCTCTGAGACAGACATTTGGGCTTGGACTTGCGAATAATATTGGTGCTGCCGATTGATTTTGGAATGTTTGATTAGACAAAAGTTTTTGTTTGTAAACTCTTCCTAGTAGGACTTGTTATTTATTTCAAAGCAGGTCATAACCGCAACAATCGCAACCAATAGACCGTTGGGCCAAGCTCCAAGATACGAATATCGAGGATTCCGACAAAGTCCCTCAAGTTCTCACTTAAAAAAAAATTAACTTGTTTTTCCTTCGTCACTTTTAAATACTCCATTCTCATTGTTTCTTCATTGGTTATACCCCACCAGTTGACGTCATTTTCAAATCTAACAGCGTTTGGCTAGCAGATTGCCGATATTAAAGATGATGATGGATTATCAGGATTGCTGTGACACGCTCGATAAATATCTGAGGCTGTAATTCTTCCAGCACGGAAATGGTTCCATGTTTTAGTCTTGGTTTGAAGTTTACTCTCACGTTCAACCTTCTGAGCTTGCGCAATGGTAAAATCAATTTTTACATTTAGACAGTGTTTTAAGAGATCTTCCAAGAGTACCGCTTTGTTTTATGATCATAATGTTCAGTAAATAAAATGGGGAACGCTTTATTGACACATTTTGGAATATATCCAGCCTGGTAGTTTTTATCAATACTAAAATAACATCTCTTTACCCCACGTCTAAACAATTTATCAGCTAGCTTTTTGAGTTCCTCATTTGTTATCATAGGCACTCCTTTTTGAACTAAAATGCACGATTGCTTTTCAGTCAAATTTCCTTGTATGCTGTTATTTTTCACGTCGGCAGCTGTCTCAAGATGATCATCGAGGGTCTCTTTACTTGCAGCAGCAGAATCAAGGTTCATTTCAGCAATTGAAGCATAATTAACTTCTTTCATTACGGGCCCAGATCACTGAGACCAGTACGCTTTGACACCTGTTACAGTGGTTCTTTCTCTGAACCTCACAGCGTACTCGATATAGCATAGCAATTCCGAATCGTGTGAACAGGACTCATCAAGCCCTGCCACGAAGTTACACTGCCCACTTTAAATCGCGGCAGAACCAGAGTGAACAACAATCCATGGTTTCAGAGGTGGTTCATTTAGCCTTTGGGAGTGCATTACCTAGGATGGAATGTTTAGATTAGAAGATATTTTCTGTAACAATAGGCGTTACCAAACCTAAATACGTACAATGCCTTTGACTAGTACATATTTATCTAATGTCTTGACCATAACGTCCGTCACAAACTCGCTTACAAATTGATTATATCCGGTAAGATTTATAGTACTTTAATTGCTATTTGAGAAAAGGAGATATTCCCTAGATTAAAAAACAATAAATGTCCGACAGGGCTATGGGCGGCAAATACTTAAAATTGTCCAGTTGATCAGGCTTCACCATATAAAAATCTTTGATTTTAATTGTGCATACACCCCCATTTTAGCGTGCTATTTTAACCAAATACCTTTTTTCACGTAAATTTCTAAACCATCTATATACGCCGACTGCGAGGGAATATTCATTTCTTCCAAACTAATCGAAAAATATCAAGAAAAAAACGAGCTTCGAGTCTACAACAAAAGTAAAGCGTAACACCAAAACAAAATCACACACCAGTTACCATTCAATCCGCGTTCCTAATGGCGGGTGCCAAAGACTATATTAGTCCTCAAGTATCTTATTGAGTACTAGCATTAGTCTATAAGCAGACGAAAATAGGCACCTCCTCATTTGAAATTATTTAATGTAGTAGCCCTAAACAGCTCTGCACGCATTGGTTTGATGAACACCATTAAAAAACTGCACTACCGAAACTAAATGTTGCAGTAACTGCACCGCCAAAAATGCCACCCGCAAAACCAACTACCTCACTACTCACTCTAGCATTGATAAAAAATGCCCTTGTTACAATCGCGAGGTTGCTCTTCGCAAATCGTACATAGATTACGGCTTTTCCTATTCCTCTCCTTCCAATACCCATCATGATGAGTAACTTCACACCCCTCCGATTTGCACAACTTAACATAGGCCATGGCATTGCTGCTACGGCTCACTTACGATAAACTTGCTAGGAAGATCATCTTGATTTTCTTATGATTTCTGACTCTTTTATTCAAAACAGAGTTGTTGGCTACTCAGTCACATCTCGTGTTATTTCCCACTCCTAAATTCTCTATCATCGTTTTAAATCGTTCGATTGATGTTCTTTTCCTCTACAGCAGTAGCGACATACTGTTGAGCATCGATGCAGTGCGTCGACAATCCGTGTAACTTGCGTTTCTGGTAGCGCCCCTCTCTCTGATCACCACTTAATTAGATTCGAGTATAACACGACAGCCGTCAACCATTCTCCATGGTTGGGTTACAGTCTTTATGAGGTGAACTGGTCTTCCTTCCTTGAAGGTACTGGTACCCTCTTTAAAACTCTCCATCTACCCCCGTACGGAAATTTTCTAAAGAAATTTCGTATAAGTATCCCGTATCTGGTTTAAGTTTATTCTATAGAAATGTCCTATGGAGTTGCTATATATTTTTTATAGGTATTTGGGCCTATTTTCTATAGAAACCTTTATAGAAAGCTTTTGTTTTATTTTAGACTCTTGATGTTCTTTTTGCGGTGTGTTTAGAGTTTTTCAAGGAAGTTATTAAGTTATTTTTGTGATATTTGCATAAAATTTATAAGATCTTTAAAAACCATAGCTAAGGTACTTTTATACTTTTTATATTTTTATAGTTTTCGTATGATATTTTTATAGTTTTCGTATGATATTTTTATAGTTTTCGTATGATATTTTTATAGTTTTCGTATGATATTTTTATAGGTTTCGTATATATTTTTATAGGTTTCGTAGGATATTTTTATAGGTTTCGTAGTATATTTTTAAAGGTTTCGTAGGATATTTTTATAGGTTTCGTAGGATATTTTTATAGGTTTCGTAGGATATTTTCGTGCGCAGTGATATAGAATTAATACAGTAGTTTTAAAATTCAATTTTATTTTATTAATCGTCTTAAATCCTTATTTCATTAATTTAAATCCTTAATTTCTCAATTGATCAATTCGAAAAATTAATGAAGTTAATTTACCAAAATTGTTTTTAAAATTAAAGCAGTACTATCGATTTAAATAAATATTAAAACCAAATCCTGACTTTATAACTTCAAACAAATAATAAAATCAAATCCTGATTTTATTATATTCTTCATTTAGTTCTTTGATTTTATTAGCAAGTGTCTCCTTTACTTGGCGGCTGGTCGCTCCTTGATATTTTTTTAAAGTTAAACATAATATTGATTTGTTCTTTATTTGAAAAAAAATTCTTCACTGTTATGTTAGATTTTAAAGAAACTTACCTATTATAGCAGAGATTCTAGCGGGATTCAGCTGCTTCTTTGGGGGTATACCTTTGTGCGCATTGCTAGACCTTCCCGTAATTGATGCATTTATATATTCATCTTCTTTAAATAGCATAAGGAAAAGTCCTCTAGCAAAAACTGTACCTGTTCTGCTCATTCGGAGAAGCAGCGACAGCTCAGATTTGTCCACGAAAATTTCAGGAGCTATTTCAACCTTTTATTGAAATGTGAATTTATATTGAGTAATTATTATTTCGTAGAAAATAATTAAAAATAGTAAAAAATATTTACAGGCACGGCAAGTAAGCTTAGTCTTTCGATCGAAAGATACAAAGTATACTTGCTTGTGCCAATTATAATCTATCACACTTGGAAAATTTGCAATTAATTCTTTACCATTTTCGTTCGAAATATTTTTTACTTTTGTTTTAAATGTATACCCAAATGATCTTGCAAGAGTTTTCTGTTTTTTACTACGAAATCAAACCTATTAGCTTTTAGGCCTAAAATACGTGCATTTTTATTTTCAATCACAAATATCAAGCAATATGTTGTCTTGATGATTATGCTTTGGTTGTTGAATAACACGAGCGACAGTGTTTGGAGCCAGTTCTTCATTAGCATAAGAAGAGGTGGAAGTAATGGTGCTCGGTGCTTGCGGTTTTACATTCACTTGAGAAGAGATTGATGTGATGGTTTTTTCACTTTGCGTTGTAGCTTCTTCGTTAACATGAGAAGCGACGGAAGATACGGAAATATTCGACTCATCACTATCACAATCCCGTTTTGGTGACCACAGTTCATTTGACAATTGTGACATGATGTCGTCTACGTCATCATCGTCAACTTCAAAAGTTTTCTTTGGTTTTGTAGGAGTTTCGAAAATCTTCTGTCGTTTACAGGGACTTGTGATATATTTCACTGGACTGGAGAAGTTGGGTTTCCTAAATTTAGGTTGAGACTAAAGTACAGAAAAAAGCGAATGTGCCTAAGGTCGGAAATCACTACTATCCCAGTCGGGTGAAACGGCGGTAGAGGAAACTTCCTCCTAAACGTTATTTTTCACAAAGGAGACCAATGGGGAGTAAAATACATTTAGTTATAATTAAAACTGATTAACATTTTACGAATTTAAGCTTTTCTCTCATTCAAATCATCTAATTCTTCAAAAATTAACGATTTACTTTGACGGCGTTAGGACCACTTAACTCCGCCCACAATTCTGTACTTTAGTCAGCTTAGGCCCCTTTATGTTTCTTAATTATCCAGGCCTAATTCATTTAATTATTTCAATTAAAACAAATGTTATGAATTAAAAAATACCCCCTTTCACCCACTGTAACTTTACACTTTAAAGGAGTTTTCCTCCGCGGTCTAACCCGGTTTCTCCTTTCCATCAAAACTTGCAGAGGTTAACGGTAATAGTTAGTATAGGGCGCTGTCGGTTAGCTGTGGCATAGGGGCTAGCCACCACCCCTCTATGCGTTGTAAAGGCGTTAGATAAGTGGCAATAAGTCGCAAGATGACTTGGTCCAATTAGCTAGCTGAACTTTATTTCCTTAAGTAATCCTTATTAAAACCACCCCAAATCACCCTTAGGCACTCGCTGTCAACCAATAATGAAAACCGATATTTCTGGCGGGTGATTCGAAAAATTCTGTACTTTAGTCAGTCGAGAAAATTAGAGTTTATTCCCGGAAATCGAGCAAATTAAATAAAACAATCGAGTTAGAACGACTAATTATCACGGAAAAAGGCTTATTTAACATCTTTTATAATTATTCTATGCCAATTTAAAATTTTCGCACCCTTAGGCACCCTAAAAAGGCCATTTTTACACTTTTAATGCTTAAAATTTAATTATCAAGGTCTTCTTACACAAAAGTGACCATATAGATTACACATATAATTGAAATTAAAATAATTAATGTGGTAAACCTAAATTTCTACCCTTTGGAAACCTCAAAACAACGAAATCCAAATATGATACATATTCATCTTTAATTGATACGATAAAGGCTCGACAGATGCCGGGAGTGCATGCTGGAAATATCTCTACATCTTAACTCCGCCCACAATTCTGTACTTTAGTTTACGTTTCTTAATTATCCCGGCCTAATTCGTTTCGTTATTTGAATATAAAGAAGTAGTAATAATTAAACAAAACACCTTCTTTGACCCCCTGTAATTTACCACTTTATTCTCTCAAGTAATACTATTTAAATCTTTACCAAACTACCCTTAGGCACCCGCTGAGTAGGATATATTTTGTCAACCAATAATGAAACCGGATATTTCTGGCGGGTGATTCGAAAAAATCTGTACTTTTGTCAGTCGAGAAAATTCGAGTTTATTCCCGAAAATCGAGCAAATTAAATAAAACAATCGATTTAGAACGAGTTATTATCATGGAAAAAGGCTTATTCAACATCTTTTATAATTATTTAACGCCAATTTAAAATTTTCGTACCCTTAGGCACCCTAAAAAAAGGCCATTATTAAGTTGTAGTCCAATTGGTAACCCATCTTACTATAATAAAAACTTAGGGCTACGACAAACAGGGGCCGAGTGATTAAGCGAAACGTAAACAAGCTTACCTCCCTCTATAGGAATAGCGTCACTCCCAACTTTAGAGGCTCGTAACTCTGGATCTACTAGACATAGGGAGATGTCCTTTGAGTATGTTGTAGTCCAAGTTGTATCCCATCCTACTATACCAAAGCTTTGGGGTTGCGTGAAACACGGGCCGAGTAATTAAGCGAAATGTTCAAAAATATGCCATAGAAATAGCTTCACACACAACTTTAGAGGCTCGTAAGTCTGGATCTACTAGACATAGGGAGATGTCCTTTGAGTATGTTATAGTCCAGTTTGTCCCCCATCCCACTATATTAAAAACGTAGGGCTAAGACAAACAGGGGCCGAGTAAACGTAAACAAGCTTACCACCCTCCATAGTAAAAGCGGTTCACTCAACCTTCGAGGCCTATAACTCTGAATCTTCTAGAGATAGGGGTATGCCCTTTGAGTATATTATAGTCCAATTTATAGTGTTTAGCTCGATTAATTCTAATTGCGCTTTTCTTTAGCGGTCATTTTCGAGCCGAAATTGTCTACAAAATGACGTAGAGAAACTTTAAAATTTCTTTATAGGATTTGCATAATTTCTTTTTTAATGATCGAAGTTCGGAGGTCAATAGTTCATAAACTGTCAGTTCTACGAACTAAAAACCCACGTTTTCGGATTGTTCAACCTTTAGTTAGTTTATGCAGTTTAATTTATGCTAAAAGTTATATTTAATTAACGTCGAAAATATAAAATAAAAATTGTTAAAAACGACCCAAATCTGAATATTTAAAAAACCCGCGCTGAAAGAAATTAAAAGCTACAATGTTTAATTATTTTAAGTGCACGAAAAAATGTAACTTAATTAGGTACAATAAGTTATGATATTATATCTTTGATGGTATAAAGTTTTTAATTAGTCCAATTAATAAAGTTGAATAGATGGCGCTGTAATGTTTTCAAATTTTCCGTTCGCTTGAATGACGTCACCGCGCAGAGCCGCAGACAAACTACTAAAGGAATAGCAACTAGGCGCTCTTGTTGTTACAGGCAACAGTTCTCTCTCTGCTTCCGGTTATGACGTCTTGATTTTAACGTTAGAAAGTAGGCGGAGCTTAATTTTAAATTGAAACCCTGGCGTCTGGCAGCAGAGAAAGAACGATCCTAGGCTTAGCGTATTAAGATTATTATGGTAAAAACTTACTATTAATTAATTAACCTTTTTCATCATGGGTTGTGAGTGTTGCTATGGTTTGTGTAATGCGCGGAGCAAGAGCCCCAAATCTAGTATTAAAGGTGCGGAAGGGGTGTTTTTTATTAAATTTCCTGATCAAAAGGAAAATTTGGAAAAATGTAAAAGGTGGGTCTTAGCATGTGGACGAAAGAATTTTACAATAGAAAACATTAAAAAATCGAGCTATGTATGTTTGAGACACTTTGTTGGGTTTCAAGAGCCTACATTAGAAAATCCGGACCCTGTACCGCTTTGTACAATATTAACCGAAGTTGATGTGACACCAGAACAACACCACCAAAACAAATTATAAAACACCGGAGATCTAACTCAGATTCAGTATGTAAACTTTAATTCCTATACCTTTTCTGGACTTAAAGTTTGTTCATTCTAGGTCAATGAAACCCCCATCGTCCGCAAAAGGTTTTGCCCAAGAGAACTGTGCTTAACTCCAATGTACAGACCCAATACAGAAACTTTATCACCAGTGAACTTCATGCTTCGTCGAGTAAATTTAACATGAGTGATATATATCCACCTAAAGGATGGTCTCTGGAAGTTGTTGATGAAGGGTTTATTTTTACAAAGCACCAAAACAATTTTAAAGTTATCGAAGTTATAATTTTAACAAGTGTTGAGAATACCTCAACATGTTCTCTCTCAGTGAAAGTTTGGGAGGAACTTTTTAATTCAGAGACGATTTTACCCAATGTTATGATCAAATCTGCTAATGATGTTTATATTTTTCTAGGAAAGTTTGATGATTTTACCATATGTCCTGGCAATAATGATTGTGATTTGGTTTCTTTGTATAAACAATCGCGAAAACCTCCTTTTTACTTAACACCTAAAAGCTATTTTTGCACAAAGCGAGAATCTGTATATAGGAGAAAATTTTTAAGGCTATACAGGAAAACAAATGCTCACCGGTGTCACGAATGTTTGAATAATCGGTGTCAACTAAGAATGATGAAGCTTCGCAGTTTAAAGCGTTCCAAAGACAAGGGGAAAGGAACTAAAGCAAGGATTATTTTGTCTACATCTAAGCAGAATTTGTCCCGGTCCGAAGAAAATCTTAGAATTATAGAAACAATGGTACGATTTTGTAAAGAAAGACTTAAAAACGAAGAGAAATATAAAGCCGCATGGGTGTCTTTGTAGCATGCTGCCACATTAGTAGGCCTAGATTTCATTTAAAGTTTACAAAAATCTGTGATTTAAATAATTTGGGTTTTGCACTAGGGTGCTTTGATAATTCCATAACATGGAAATTAAAGTTTTTAGTTTGACCAATTAGTCAATTTCTTCTGTTTTCCATTAATGCTGATAACTGAAAATTGTCAAATGGCATCATTTACATTTATCTCATGTTCACAGAATTTTCAAACCATCAAACATGTTCAAAAAACACTAGGTGCAATCTCATTACTAACAATTTAATAACAGAACTTCACATTTGTTATGATTCATTGTATTAAATTTTAAATGTTACAAATAGATAAAATGCTATTTATATTGAAATTTAATATTAAATAAAAAAAAAGAAATTAAGCAATGGTTGCACGTTAAACTTTTTGTGAATTGGAAAGTTCAGGTGATTTAAGGGTCTAATTTCCTTCTTTTGGCTTTGTCAGGACATGGAATTGGTGCAATATTCTTTGGTAGTTTTCTTTTCATCCTTATAGGTTGAGTTTCTCCATCATATTGGCGATCGACTATACTTTGTAGAAGATCATTTCAGAGACCTGCACGGGCCGAGTTTTTCAGGCCCGACCCAAGCCCGGCCCGGTTTTAGCATTTTGAATAGGCCCGAAACCCGGCCCGAGTTGGTTTTTCGTCCCGGCCCGGCTCAGCCCGTTACATTCATTAACCAAGCCCGGCCCGGCCCGGGCCGACACATTGCATGAATTGAACAGGCCCGGCCCGTTACACGTAGTGCAGTTGTAATTCTTATATTTTTTACATAAAATCAATAAATTGAATTCATATTTGCTTTAGCGTCGTGCATTATTCATTTCTTACGGTAATATTTCGTCACATTTGTTCTTAGAAGAAATATGTTTTCTTGATACAGGATAGTAAACTCCCTTTCTCCGACAGGAGCTTATTCGTTATATACTCTGTTCGAGCTTTGGTTCTCAGCACGCTCTAACCTAGATCTCTAAGTAACGTTGTTTTGTGCGTGCTTACAACCGAAGCTGGAACAGAGTATACATGGAATAAGGTCCCGTCGGAGATAGAATGTTGCTTATCCTATAGCGTGAAAACCTATTTCCTCACGCGCATTCTTTATGTCCATGGTTTTTCTTTGTCGCCTAAGAATGAATTTATACTTGAAGTATTAATCAAAATCAATGAACCAGTGGCGTCGCTAGGCCTTTTTTGGAGGGGGGATTTTATAGTCGCCCCCAAATTTCAAACTTAGACCTCTCAAAATAATCAGTAAACCCTACCAAAAATCGCTCGTAGCCCCCTAAAGTTCTGTAGCAATATATAAAAAATTTGTACAGATTCCTCACCCCCAAATTTCAAACCCTAGCGACGCTTCTGCAATGAATATGAATGTATCATTTAGACTAAAAACCTGGTAAGCATATTTATAAATAATATGTATTTGGAATGTGAATTTAATTAACATATGCCTTGAAAACGTTTCTTGGCAAAACGCCGACCATGAGACGAACTCTCCCACGAAGCTTTTTGCAATTGCTTTTACTTAAACCCACCCATAGGGTAACTGGGCTTGGTTAGAGATTTAATTTTAATTAAAATTTTTTCAGATCGCAGCCGGGAATCGAACCAGGGTCACTCACGCAGTAGGAAGACATTCTACCACTGAACTATAGAGACTTGATAGACACCTCGAGTTTTTATCGTTTAGCTGACATCGGTTAATTTACGAAATCGGCTAACGAAGATAGTCTGTTTATAGCATTATATCGGAACTTCAAGTGTCACAAGACAGTAGATAACTTCAAAATCGACAGTTAGGAACTTTAAAACAATGTCAACACAATATCCGTGTTGTCATTATATGTGATATTGGGGCCAATTCTCTAACTTTACTAAACTTTATCGTAAACGATAACTTTGTCGGGCGTAACCTTATCGACAGGTCAATAATTTTGTATTCACTAACTCATTCGTGCAAAATACGATAAGGATCTTTACAACTTCGTATTGGCAAAAGTAGATAGGGGGAAAATAAAGCCCTTGGAAGACCCCCCCGCGCTAAGAAAACCTGCAATCCCCCTTTCCTCTCTCACGCAGTTCCTACCCCTTCGAGGAGAGTCATTGCACATTGCCAGTGCCTATTTGCAACGGAAAAATAGTTCTGTAAACAGTTTTAAAAAGACGTCTGCTAGTGCTAGCTTAGGCTTAACAAGATTGCATACGCGATATACGGTAAAGCAACATCTGTTACTGTGAGTGGAGACGTTAAAATTAATAATGAATTCAAGGGAAGTTAACCTTGACGACTTGATAAAAATTATGAAAATAACGATTTTTTTACCACGGAAGATTCTGAAAGTAGAGTTAGAATATTTAGTTGTATGAAAGGTTATAGATCCATGAATGAACTGTTATCCCATATAATTTGGCAGTATAATCTTCTTAAGTCAAAACATGAAGAAGATAGTGGCGGTTATTCCGCATTTCTTTTTGTCTAGACTAGGTGAATTGGTCAACTAACCTTTAATGAAAATGGGCCAGACCCTGTAATTATATGTGACCTTTGGGGATATTTTCGACAATACTGAACTTTTCAATGTAATACAGTGGACTGGTTTTCGCTTAACTGATGAGAAGGCAAAGGTTTCCTGGATGGACACGTTGTGTGATGAAAACGCAAAATTTGCAGGGGAAACTAGTTTCACTCTTCATAAAAGACCGTATGTTTTAAATATAAGGAGGCCAAAAGCTAAGCAATGTAAACTCAGGCACCTCAAAACTGATCGTTTATATTCTTTAAATCTAATTCTTGGCGGAGTAATGGGGTAACGTGGTCAATAAATAAAAAAGGCATGAGTTCTATGGGAAAAATCAAGAAAGGTAAAAAGCCGTTTACCGAAAAGCAAAGAGCGCAATAATACATCAATTATAAAATAACATTATCGATAAGGACTGTGGAACAGCTTGATAAAGACCTTCCTGTTGTTATTATGAACATTAATGAAGGCGGGTTATTTATTGCACACACTACACTAATACCGTATGCTGCAAAATGCAAGATTGTCGTTGATCAGTACGAATTTTGATCTATTGGATCTAATCCGATAAAAACAATCAGTAAGAATTTCTTCCTTTAAGGGTTGATTTTATTGTCATCCAGTTAGTTAAATCTTTGTTACTTCTTTGTTACTTTCAGAGGAGACAACTATCCTAGTCATGTAAGTAATGTAGACATGAAAGATCAATTTCATGAAGCAATTAGAGAAATTCCTGAAGCTGTGATAAATACATTGACCTTTTCGCAACAAGAATTTTGGTTAATTTTTCCAAAAAAATTAGTGCATGCGAAATTGGCGGATTTATTTAGAGGAACAAACAGGCGGCGAACTGAAAAGAAAGGGAAGCGTTTATCAGGAGGTCCAACTATATGGTGCATGCTTTACGGAATTCAGCCTAACTCAAAGAAAAATAAAGTGCAAAAAAATCCAAAAAAAGCTGCAAAAAGGAGCACCAAAAAAGACCTGAGCCTGATTTAAGTGGAACAGTACATAAAGACCTTGATTGCAGCAGCGCTTCAGCTACCTGCCCAAACATTAAACAATCAGTAGGCTCAGAAAGACGGGGAAAGCGTGGTTTTGGGGTGCAAGTGATAGAACAAGCAACCAATCAAAGAGAAACCACTATAAACAAAATCAGTAACTTAGATGACCTGGTCTATCCTAAACCATCTACCTCAGGTGTTTCTACAAGCGGCAGAAATTTGAAAAAGAAAACTTTTGACGATTATTATTCCTGATTGAATTAGCAATAAAGGAACGTTTAAATTTTCAGTCAAATAATTGTTTTTGAGAATAGTTTTTATGATAGTTTAAATTAGTTTTCTGCTTTAAATGAAAGATGTTTTGATCTCAAAGTGTTTTAAAAGTTCTTAATTCTGTGATAGTTTATTCTTTTTTGAGAATTTTGATTAATTAGTTTTCTGCTTGATCTCAAACAGTTGTTTAAAAGCTTCCTAATTTTTTCTAATTCTGTGATAGTTGTTTTTGAGAGAAAGATTTTGTGATAGTTTCAATTATTCTCTTACATTTTTAATCTAAAATAGTACAAGTTAATTTTTGTCAAGAAATAAATATTTCAAGCAGAAATGTTTTGTGTTTGATTTTTAAAAAGTGATTTTTGCAATAAATTTCTAATTGTTACAAACATCAAGTCCAACTTTGCGGTATGAAGCTTCTGCGTTTTGTGATGTTTTCGTACATCCTTTAATTAATAAAGCTCTTCGAGCACTCTGGTAGTTTAAACTGCTTAATTTTCCAGCAGTAACATACTTCATTTGGCTGAAGAGGGTTTCTACTGCTGAGCCATTGATTCGTACTGGGTATATACGAGGTTAACGGTAATAGTTAGTATAGGGTGCTGTCGGTTACCTGTGGCATAGGGGCTAGCCACCACCCCTCTATGCATTGTAAAGGCGTTAGATAAGTGGCAATAAGTCGCAAGATGACTTGGTCCAATTAGCTAGCTGAACTTATATATATTTTGAAGGGTGTCTCGATATAAACTCCTCATCATAGTCAACAAATCCGTAGACTGTAATTCGTAATAGCTCAAAGGTTTGCCAAGCTAAAAACTTAGGATTGTTTGTCATTCTTTCTTTGTCTGAAATCCTCTCAGATGCCCACCTTTCAAAATACATCAACCCATTTAACATAGGTTTCACAGGGGCAGAATTTGGGCCAGTAGCTGGTTTTTGGGAAAGCAACCCTTCATCAAATATTTGATGGCAAGCTTGCAAATAGTCAAAACACGGCATGACCGAGGATTTATCTTTTGGCTGATTTTCAAACATTGGGTTCGCGTAGTTGTACAGCTCACCTAATACTTCCATTTTTTGCATTATTCTGGCCGAAGTGACATTTAAATTTGTCCAGGCGTCGCGGTCGATATGGAATTGATTCAGGCCCTTGACTTGCACAAGTGCATTACAATCTCTCCTATTATCTTCTCTTTTTTTCATTTCCACTATTTGCTTCCATCCGAATCGAACACCATTATTGGTGATATCCCTCGTGCCATTATCTTGAGAATGATGGAGTGCATTAATCATATTTTTAAGCTGGTGGCTTGGGCAAACCATCCAATAAATATTTGTGCCTTTTTTACACCAATTTGGAATTTTGGTACTAATTGGGAAATTGTAGGTACCATCTTCATTATTAACTGTTGGTTCAATCGCTTTAGTGAAGCCCAAACTTTGCCTTAAAACTGCAATGTTACTACTTCCTCCATCACAAACCAATATTCCGATCTCTAATTGCACAGTATGAAATGCAAAAACACACTTAACCAAAGTGCTAGAAATAGCGGCATGCGTGACTGGTTTCGCAAACAAAAAGTAAGGACCAATAATATCGAATGGAGCTGTTGTGCGTCGCCATAGGTACTGAAGTGCATACTCAGCCTCTAAGACTTCTGAAACGTTTTTAGCCTTAAACAAGTCGTCCAAGGATGCGTATTCGTTGGAGTCCATTGCACAACCTAAAAAATCTCCACTTTTCGAATTCCATACCAGCTTCCCTATTATTTTAACTTCATCGAAAATTAAGGAACCTTTCTTCGGAGGCATGTTGTATTCTGGATGGTTTTCCACAAATTGATCAAATCTTTTAGATTCTTTTTTAAGTGCACTAAATCAATTCCTGCTTTGCTATTTATTTTGCAAATTTTTCTTCTTAAAGTGTATATGCTAGGTAGTTTTAGAACATCAAAAGATGATAATGCCTCGTAAGCTGCTGGTGACCTTGAAAATACGCTTAGAGCAATCCCATATGTGAGAGAGCTCCAATTGTTTCCATGTTATCCTTTCACAGCCTTTTCCTGATCCTTTAAGAAGTCATTTTCAACTACAGCTTTACTATTTAATGCCCATGCCTTTTTAACGCCAATCCGATCAACTTGTTTTTTTTCATTGCGGCATTGAAAATATCTTCTAAATCCTTTTTCCCTCTCAATTTAATTTGTGAAACTACATCTGCCATTTTCGTATCTTGCTCTTTAGACAATTCAAGGCTGGTTTCAATCAGCTTCTTTTCTAGTAGTTTAACTTTATGACGTAGAGATGATCTATTACGCTTGTTTTTTAGAAGGCGATTCTTCTTTGATCTTGGAGTTAAAACACTAAATCTACACTTCAATTCAACAGACTGCCTCTTAAGCTTTGTTTTTGGAGTAACCTGTTCTAATTTCTTTTTACGAGCTGTTATGTACCTTTATTATAAAATTAAAAGAAATGAGATTGTAAAACAATATGGAATAATTTTTACATATATACCATTTCCACTCTCGGCAATTGGAGCATTGGTAAAGTTTGGTTTGAATTTTGTCTTTCGGAGCGTTGTGTGGTGGGATGTACCAAACTAAACACTGATCGGATTGAAAACGTTATAACGGGTAGTCAAACTTTTTTAGATTTATAGTATTATCCACGAGATCGCATTCACCCTGTTTTAGTATATTAAGTTGAATTTAATTCACTGAAATAAATTTGTCCATAAGATAAGAATTACCTTGGGTATTCCAGAACAAAAAACATAATTTGCAGTTATGAGGGTCAAAGATTTTGATACTACATCCACTATCGAAATTAAAGTAATCCATTTGTACTGTATTCTTAAAAAGCACGGTTATGACCAATTTCCCATTAGAAGAAAACAATAATCTGACAGGTGAAACATAGTACGATGAAACCATCAACGTTCGCTTATGTGAAATCTCTAGATGGTCTAAAAGACCGTCAAAACTTTTAAGATGCGTCTGCACAATGTCATCTATATGAAATAAATATATGAAAAAGTATACATAAACGGATGTAGTTTATAAAACAAAACATTTACCGGAATGTTGAGAATCAATGAAAGATTTGATTGCTGTTACAGGTGAAGGAAACCTTACATCACTGCTTGACGATGTTTGTTTCGGTTCTTCCAGGGCAGGTTTCTTCACCACAAAATCTTCACTTACACAAGTTGCGTTATCGACAAATAGTTTCCGCTTTCGTGCGTTTGATAAGCTATTTATATTATTCCATTTGTGTAATGGGACTACAAAGCCTAAAATTTCTGATTTTGTTGAAACATTTAAACAACTGGAGTCTTTGCTTGAATTTTTCTCTTTTTCAACGTCGTCAATAACACACTGAATGCCTGTGTCTTTCCTCAAATCTTTGAAAGTTATAAAAGCATTGCACTGAGTTGACTGGTTCTTATACTTCGCTCGAATTCTCTTTCCCGACATTGCCGACATGTTTTAGTTATTAATACAAAAATTAATTTATCTACTTTTGATAAAAATCAGCACCCCAATCCCGAAACGATGTAACACTTGGTCGATTTGAATTTTCCTGTAGAGAAGACGATTTTTTCCAGCTTTCACCGGCTACTGTCCCGGGGCGCTGCCGTCGCTACGAACTACTTCTCAAAAAAAATCGATTAGAGGTTGGGGTGTTTTCTCAAACGTCATTGGCTAACTCGCATAGGGGTAAGGGAGAGGAGAGAGAACTTCTAAACTTAGAGGAAACCCGCAGTCAAAGGTGGGGGATCATCCTCGAGCTTTAATTTCCCCCTATCTACTTTTGCTATTAGTGATGATCAATGGGCCAAAATCGTAAATTTACCGATGTCAATACCAATTTATTTAAATACAATGAAACGAAAATATCAATATCAAACAATTATCCACTGCAAAAGATATCAAGCTATTCTTTAATTTAAATTTCTCAGGTTAAGTTTCAAGAGAAGATGTATTTTAATTTTTTCTGACACCAAAATTGGCAGCTTCTTTTTCTATTCCAAAATAGAAATATTAACGTTTTTTTGGTATTAAAGGAGAAATATAAATATAATTTTCGTTTCATTGGAACTAGTTTCTATACAGGAACTTTAATCAAATGGCCATTGGTATGAGTACACTTACCGATAATGTATTTTACTAATCTAGACAATAACTGCGTCTTTTAATTAATATTTTATAAATACTACCTGAATTTTTTTTAAATATGAAAGATAATATTTTTATTTCAGATTAATGAGTTAAAAAAATTGGTATCCGTGTTTCAGTTAAGCTTTGATATTGACATCGGTTAATTTACGATATCGGCTAACGATGCTAATCGGTTTATAACATTAAATCGGAACTTCAAGTGTCACTGGACAGTATATAACTTCAAAATCGAGAGCTAGCAACTTTAAAACAATCTCAACAGGATATCCGTGGTTTAACTAATCACTATATGTGATAATGTAAGATAATGTGACGAAGCGGATCAGTCAACGTGGGGCAAAGGCTTCATACCATACAGCTTTGCTTGACTATCGTCGTCAATGGTGAAGCTAAAATTCCACTTAAAGTAGTAAATAAACAACACTTGACGCAATCTTCTAAGGAGCTGTTAATAAAGGAATATGATATGAACAAAAATATTCTCAATTAGAACACAAAAATTATATAATCACATCACAGTACTTCCCGGGAATCCCGGTACGAATTCACGATCGAGTCGCCGTGAGAGCGCGGCACCCACACGGCACGAATCCGCGATCATTCAATTTCAATTGGCTCTAGGCCTTTGCTTACTAAACCAAACTGAAAACACGAGGTGGAGGTTCCCAGTTTCCCACCGTTCCCTACGTATTAGAAACAAGCCCAAAAAAACCGAAAATCGGTATTTCGAAAGAAGCCCAAACAAATGTAAAATTTGGAATTAGTTTTCTTATAGAAATTTCAATGCATATTACATACTGATGCGATTTTTAAAACCCAAAACAAAATGAAACCCTTTTGTTTAAGCCAACAGCCAACCCTATTGCCTGCCAATATTCTAGAGAAGCAGCCCAATTGGCGGCTTTCCCGCCCAATATGGCATGAATGAGTGAATGAATGGTTTATTTACTTTCTTATACAAAGATCCCTTTTATGCAGGCTGTAGGAAAAGCGAACGACGCGTTGTTCGAGCGACGCTCTCGAGGGAACGACGCGCTCGAGGGATCAGGCACTAGCGTATTCTCCCGGTATTACCTCTTTGAAGGTTTTAATGCCGTAAATTCGGGCGATATGCCTACAACCGTTATAATATTGAAATAAAAATTGTAAAAATGTAATCCCTGGTGTATTTCCGCGTTGTACCGCGTAATACGCTTCCCAGCGTACACCCCCAGAAAGACGTCATGATACTCAGCGCTTGCCCATCAAAAAACCATCTAATTGATATGGTTTTTCTGATGGCGTGACATAGCGCTTGACTGTTAAACACTTGACAGACGAAAAGTTGGGCCAGATTTAAAAATTAAATTCCAATAATGCTATTCCTACAGTAATTGTATTAGTTTGCTTTACAAAACTATTTCTACCATTCAAATAAACATAATTTTCTGAAACAATTTCATTATTTGCGAGCTCGTTAATAATTGAATAGAACCATTTGCGCTTGGTAACGTTTTGAGGGCCTGTAAGACGTTTCCCCAACTCCATTTTCGAAAACAGCTCTAACTTCAAAATGTCACTTTTCCGTACAACAACCTTTTACGTCACTGTGACGTCTCGAACCCATCAACCAAACATCAAGAAAACAGCGATTTCCTAGAGATTTTCGTTACTGAACTACCCACAGATGCATATGACAAGGATGCATTTCTCATTAGCGACAATGGCCAACTTTGATGTGTAAGAGACAGCCTGGTAGCCCGGTATTTGTTTGCTTCTTAGCCGACTAGTCAGGTTAGAAGTAAAGGTTTTCGCCATAGAAGTTAAAACAGCGCTTTGAATTTAAATAATTAGAAATAAGAAATGTTATTAAATAAATGAATCTATAAGGGTGCAGTTGTGTCGAAATGAGAGCAATTAAATATGTGTCTTCGATAATTAGCTCTGGTAATTTCAGGAACTCACTAAAAAATACTGTTACATATTTAACCAGAATTGATTTTAATTAATTTAACAATAAAGTGTTATAAAATAAAAAGCCTGAGAATGGTATGCTCTTAAAAACCAAAAGTACGACCCATGAGCGTAAGTTTGAAACAATTTTTGGTAACGTTCACTTGCGTCTAAAAAACATCTACTCCCAATAACTTCATAGACTTTGACTTCTTTGAGAAGGCTTAGCAGCGGAACCGCTGCACAGTGTGTTACATATATAACATAAACCGAAAATAGTATCATACTGTATAATTAAACATTGTGTTATAAAAGACTTTAAAAAAGCCATAAATTGGAAGAGCTACCTTGGTATGTCGAAATTAAGAAAAAGTGTTAGAGATCCAATGAACAGCAATGGTTTTTACCTTTAATATAGAATTTCTGTATTAGTATAATTACGACGATTTATTTACTTAAACAAAAAACGCAATGCAGGATTGATTGACGTATAAAAGACTGGTAATATGATCAAAATCTGTTCAATATCTCGATATGCATATTAGAACTGAACAAGTTGGGAAAACCAAAATATTACCTCTCCGTGTCAAGAAGATTATATAAACTTAAGTATCCAATGAAAACGTTATTATGTTTCTGAGTTGGGGTTTCCCATTTTTGTTGTTGTTGTTTTGAAAAATATATCGCAATGCACGGGCCTTGATAGATATAGGAGGCAATGAATGAAATATATCACAATGCACGGGCCTTGATAGATATAGGAGGCAATGAATGAAATATATCACAATGCACGGGCCTTGATAGATATAGGAGGCAATGAATGAAATATATCACTATGCACGGGCCTTGATAGATATAGGAGGCAATGAAGGAAATATATCGCATGCACGGGCCTTGGTAGATATAGGAGGCAATGATAATCTCTCTCTTTGCACGAGAGGTTTATCTTTAATATTTAAATAAATATAATTATTTTTAATTATTTTAATCTTCAATAATTAACATTAATAATAGTTAAATCGTTTAAAATAAAGTTATACCTATTATCTTCTCAAACTTTGCTAATATTGACGTTTAAAGTGAAGGGTACCCCTCTTGCCCGCTTTTTTCAAATTTGGGGTATATATACGATTCGTTTCCATTATAATAGTAAGGAAAAAGCGCAATTGCGAAAACCTTTGGTGGCGATCCCACCTTAGGGAGGCTAGACGTTTCTCGTAACCCTAGCTGATCGCCGCGTATATCCTAAAACCAAACGATGATAATGGAGTAGAAGCCAATGATACAGATTGGTGTCTATGTGGAATAGACGGAAGACCAGTGGATGGTGGTGTTAGAAGCCAGTGTAAGTGCAGACTGGTGTCAATGTGGGATTGACAAAGAACAGAAAATGGTGGTGATTAGTAGCCAGTAAGAACAGACTGGTGTCCGTGTGGGTTGGGCAAAGACCAGAAGATGGTGGTGTGAGAACTCAAGTAGAGGAGCCATTTCCGTGACTGTGAAAGCAGTTCGGAAATGGCGAACACGTTTGCTCCGATACGCAAACTGCGAACGCGGTCACGTGGGTGTAACAACAGACAGACAGACACACAGACAGACACACACACAGACAGACACACAGACACGGCCGTTACAGAACCTCTCCTGGACTACGTCACACGGAGAGGTAAAAATAGCCTTTAGGTTTATATCGATTCTCATGGGTATACGGAATAGACACTACCAAGACGAAGAACCCCAGGCATAATCTCCCATAACTGATATTGTACAAAATCCCCCATCCCTAGACGAAATCCCTGGATGTTAACCCTATCCAAGAAAAATGATAAATCCCCCACTCTCGGGACAAAATCGCCCGATAATTATCCCCATCATAGAAAAAATACAAAATCAATATAATCCGAAACACTTCAGCAATCCGGTAGATCAGGCGTTGGACTATTTCAAATTAATTCGTTGACTTTCATTCATTTCAAGGGAAAAATAAGTTAAACCACTGAAAGGACACTTGTGGGAGTTTTAGAATTACTCATATCATTCACGGGGTCTGAGGAAACTCTTTGCCAAATTTGAACCTTTGTTATGGATAAAGAATACTTCATCCATTTTCCTATGGTACCCGGAAGTAGGATAAAACCCACGCCAAACTGCTGCCAGTCACTGATGTTTCCACTGAGCCGTTTAATTTCGAGTTCAGGTAGTCTCACATTTTGTCCTATAGTCCCGAAATGGTTTCCTGTCATGCTGGTGGCCAGATTTTGTGAACTGGTGTGGCTTTGACGAGTGTTTCTTCGCGACGTGCCCTTGAGTTGCGCGGCACCGATTAGCAAACTTTCCGCGGAATCAATGACTACCAGGCATGCGGCGTGATAATCATAAGCCGCCGTCGCGTCCCTTTCGTAGTCCGTACCTTCTAAAATGTTCCCAATTTCCTCGTCGTAAGCAACGAGCTGGTTTTCGCTTGGTTTCAGTTGCACTATATAGTCACGGATCACTTGATGGCTTGGAGTAGCATTGGCCATTTCGGCTTTCAAATGATTTAGTGTTTTAATGATGTAGGCTTTGAGAGTACCACGCTTTTGGATGATATTTTTCAAAGTTACGACGGGATAAGGTATTGATCCTTTCGATGAGGTGCTTTCTCCACCCTCGTCCATTTTCGCTGGTCGATTGTGCACAATAATTCCGATAGTAATCCAAATTTTATGCGTAGGGTCCCGGATTTCGGCACCAAAACTGTCAAGATTATAGCGCGTTCGGTTTCGATGATTAACTGGGAGAGCTAAATAGTGGCCTGTGAGATAGGACGGACTGAAAACATCCTATGTAAGCGATTCGTTGTTACGTATAATTTATTTACTATTTGTTGGGATTGAATTGCGAGTCGACACGAATTTTAAACTTAAAGAAAGAAAACTGTTTAATTCTTGAAAATATTATTTCCGTTTACAAAAAAATTATTAAGTTTCGAGGAGATATAAAAATACGCTGGGGAGGGAAAGGTATTTCTCCTTGGCGTTTTTAAAAGCAACTGATGTTTTTCAATAAAAAGTACAAGAAATAATCATAACAACTGGCTTCTCTATAGTGGTTCCATGAGTCACGGGTTTTTCTGGGGTCCGGAAAATCTACCCGTAGCTGGAAAGCCTATTTACTTCTTGCCTGTATCTAGCTTGAAGACCACCAGAAAGATAATTTTGTATAGGTAGCTAAGGGAGCGTTAGTGACGTGGCAGGTTTTTCTATGCTTTCAACGTAGGGAATACGAACATAACCCAACGTGACAAAAACAACTCTTTCGAACAGATTGAGAAGCGAACTTGTTTTACAAATATTTAAGAAATTAAAATAAACAAGCAACCAAAAAATTACATTTCAATAAATCAAATTTTAACTCAATTTAATTAAAGTAAATATATATGTGCCCATTGTTGCTTGGACACAATATAAAATTCAGCAGCTGTAAGCCCGACCCAAGTTTCGACATCTAATGTCAATAGTCTTCCCAATTGTCCAACCAAGCGCATCCCGCTGCGCCAAATAATACAGTGTCGGCTCCCGTTTTACCTAGCGCGCTTAACCCTTCTAACTATAGTAAGGTTAGTCAGACGTCCCATAGTAGTGGACATATTTCGGGAACTCCGTCTCATCCCTTATTTTTGGGTGTCCCCTTTTTGTATTCAAACGCATTACCCGCTCCTTTCTCTATCTTTTAAAACGCTTGAAAACTTAGAAATAAAGAAAACTATCTTAACAAGTCGGTCGTAATAAGCGAAAAGAGGCTATAGGCCCATAACGAGACCACGCACCGTTTAATAACTATTTATGAAGACTTCATGGACGCTGTGGAACTCTAATGCCACGAAACCCTCGAACGCTCCCTAACCATTCAATAGAATGAACTTATCTAAGGAAACGTATCGTTATGAATATTTTATGTTTATTACTTTAAACTATTTACATTAACATTAACTCAAATGACTTAATGAATTAACATCCTTTTGGGATAATTATTTGTTGAGTGCATGTCTTAATCCTTACTTAGGTTAAGTCCGTAGTAAAGATAATCTATAGAGTCAAACCCGTTTGTCCTTATTTGGACTCATTTATCTGTCCTTACTTGGACCTCATAATCAATCCTTACTTGGATTATTTCAATACTTGTACACTGAGGAGTTCTTAATATTGCACTCAACAATCTTGGTTACAATCCTTACTTGGAGGTAATTTAAAATCCTTATTTGGATTAATAATTAATTAACTAATATTTGAACGAAATCTTTTAAACCCTTATTGTGGCTAATCGGAATTATTATTTTAACGTAGTATTTACAATCCTTATTTGGATTGAAGTGCATGACATTATTTTTCTAAATGGTTTCTTCCATGAAAGTTTTACGCGATTAATATTATTGGTGTGTTTGATTATTTGTTTTATGTTATTTTTCTGTATTAAATATTATGGTTCATTGGCAACTCAACTCGGACCCTTTTACTAGTTTAAGCCTACACACACAAACCCCTAGACAACATTTATAATATTTTTCTCGCTCAACCCAATAGTGAAATTGACGCGAGTTTCCGGGCATTTAACTTATAGCTAGTCGATTTAACGAAAATCGCTACAACCTTTGCGTGAACTAATTGAAGCCGATCCATTATTAGAAAGGTACTGTTCTCAGACGAGGATATTTAGGGATGGTACCTTAAAACTTCATAACGTGCATTTTTGGGTGGGCATTCTTGGAAACCAAATTATTGGACCCTTTTTCTTGATTAGAAAATCTCTGAAGGCGTCACGAGTTCGTTGCTTGAAAAGTTATTACAAGACATGGACAGATGAAGAGTGCCTGCACCACAATGGTAATCTCATTGAACATTTACGTTGACGTTGATGTGTACCAAACAGATTAGAGGTTGTAATTTGAGGCCCCAATTCCAAGACTAATCGTAAGACTGTGCTTTAAAATTTTCTGCTGCTTCCCCCACTTGACTGGACTGCTAGGTGATATTTCAGTAGAAGAAAATTTATTGAATTAGGGATAGCGAGATGGCAAGCTCTGTGGCTTAGTTATGGGCTAGACGCCCTTGTTTTTTGGCAACATAATTACATTGAATGTTTCTAGCCTATTTAAAATTTAAATGGAAAAGTTACATTTTGACACATTCCTTACCCTAAAATTTTGTTTTTGGAGCCTATTAATGTACTATAGTGATAATGTAATTAATTTTAGTGTTAAATACGAAAACATTTAGACTGAAAGAACATCCCGCGAAGTTTAATCTTATTTTGTTATTTCAGTTAAGGGTTATCTATAGTTACCCAAAAAACTGGTGGTTTTCGATTAATTTCACGTTACATATGGTTATTAAGTTGAAATTATCGGCTTATCTTCTTAAACTAGTGTTATTTCAGTTTATTATACGAGATTGAACAATAAATTCTCCTTAACTGCAAACTTTAGAGGAGTGACTCTTTGACTCTTGCGAAACAATCACTATTTTGCCCCAAAACTTTTAAATATCGCGCCTTTTCAATGGATCTGTTTTCAAAATGGGAAAAATGCATTTAAATGGCAATTGAATTAATCGTAAGAATTCAACCGGAAAATGGAAGCTGGGTGAAAGATAAGTGTAGTTTTAATCTTAATTTGTTAGTTTAATTATAAGATATCCATGAATTTACTAAAAACACGAATCTTTAACATTAATTATACTTGATTGAGTTTAATTTAACGGCTTATCTTGTTTATCTAGTGTGGATTTATTTTTTTTTCAATAAAATATTAACTTTAATTGCAATTACCCTAAAATTTTAATGCATGTGCTTTTGATGTATTTTAATGTATGCGCTTTTGATGTATTTTAATGATCATTTAAATTAATTTGAAAGTGAAATGGAAAACTACTGTGGCTGTACGAAAAACTTAAGATGTTTTAATCTTAATTTGAGTGTGGTTCGTGAAAGTGGATTAAGCTTAAAATTTATTTGAATTTTTTACCCTAATTGCAATGTTTAGTGCAATTTAATATTTTTGCCATATATTCATCATTATGGTACCCTAAACTTTTGAAGGGGTGTGTCTGACAACACGTACAAGTCGTGATACCCGCCTATTGGAGAAAATATGTAATCTCGTCTAATATATTGAATTAGATATATACATACCTAAATTTTGGATGTTGAATGATTTCTACACATTCTGCGGATGCATAAAATCTTCCGGGCTTAGCGGCTCATCGCATAAATCATTGTGGAAGCAGTTGATTGGTGGTAACTGAACCTCTCTAAACCGCTCCTCCGAATTCATGTATGAATAAGGGTATACATCCTTTCGTAGAAAAAAATTAACTTCTTCGGGTTCAAAAACTGAACTATATAGGGGGAATTTTTGGGGTCCCCCTTTAGCTAAGTTTGAAACCAATGTTTCAAGTGACGCCGAAAGAAAACGGATGCTATCTATGAATCGTTGATTTCACAGCGAGAAAGAAATATACGTCTCGCTATTTGATGCAATACAATCTATTCTTGTATTTTTTATTGTCGCTATATGTTGCATAATGAGATTAGCATCATATCTGTGGAATAGAAAACAAATGGTTGGTTAAAATAATAATAATAAAAAATAAAAAATAATATATGATATATAATAATAATATATAATACCTGCTTAAATTGTGCATCACGACTGGGATGAATTTCGGCGCTTTTAATTTCAGATTACAGCTCTGACACGCGCTTCCCCTATACGCTCCGGTGTAATGATCATGGTCGCGTGTTTTGATTGATGTTTCCAGGAATACCTCTTCAAACACAAAACAGCGACTCGCGGATTGGAACGAGGCCTCCTCTTCCACCGTTAACTCCATTGGGATATTTTCTTTCAAATATTCGACTATTGTTTTTGACTCGTCGATAAGCATTTTCAAATACTTCATCCCACCGTCAATCCCTCTATACGTTTCCTGAATAGAGTATTTAGTTAGATGACTATCGTATTGTTTCACAGATTTGAAATTACCAGTTGGGCCAATAATGGTGTAGGAGAACCCACACGCTACATGCAGTGATTGATGATAGCGAGGTTTCGGGAAGACACGTAGCCACCTTTGTCAAAAAAGATTTGAAAACCGCGACAATGGTGTATGGCACCTACCAGTAAAATAATTTATTTCAACGGAAAACGGTAATGGAACGTTGTTTTTTCTTAAGCATGCATTTAAGTTTCAATTAAAAGGAAAAATTAATATCTGGTCCTTCAGACAAGTGATAACCTCAGTCTTGTCGATACATTTTAGGTCTTGATTCTAATCAAGACATTTTTGATTAATAAGAGAAGCTGTTATAGAGATTTGTCAACCTATCATTTTGTTAATAAATTACCATTTGATTCCAAATTTTTGAATTTCAGAATAGGCTCATGGTGTGGCATTATAGCTCGCTGCTGGTCGTGCACGTTACACTCGCGAATATGGTCATTATATACCGCTTCGGATGAGCTTCTTTTTAAACAATACCGACGGTAATACGATTCATGATCGTGCTTGGTGAAACCACTAAACAGTCGACTTAGGTGACGAATTAATACGAAATGTTTTGACTGACCATTGGACACCATTAAGAAGTCAACTTCCCTAGACTGTTGCACTTTGTTCTCGCTTACATAATAATAATAATCTAAGCTTTGTCTACGAAGGGATTTCCACACTAAGCCTGTGGCTTGTTTACAGGTGGGTCCCTTTACAATGCATAGAGGGGTGGTGGCTAGCCCCTATGCCACAGCTAACCTTCAGCGCCCTATACTAACTATTACCGTTAACCTCTGCAAGTTTTGATGGAAAGGAGAAACCGGGTTAGACCGCGGAGGAAAACTCCTTTAACAAGCGGGGAGAGAACTTGCAAACTCTACGCAGAAGGATTTGTTCCCAGATTTTCACCCGGTGCCACAGTCCGGGATCGAACCCGGGATCCTCTTGCTGCGAGGCGAAAGCGCTAACCGCTACGCCACCCCACCATAACGCGGAAAATATCCTTTTTTATATGCGAAAATATTAATTGATAAATTGTTTTTCTCCTCGAATCGTTTCAATTTAAATGCATCTAGTTCGAAGGGGAATTTAATACCACATAAATCGAGTTCATTCTCGTATTGTTTATAATGCGCTATGCGACTTGGGTTGACTAAAGCCGGGTGTAGTTTCGCTAAAACAGACCACAGGAAGCACTTATTATCCCGGGAGTCTTCTGGGTTAAAGTTCACTGTAGCCCGTTTATTCGCAATCACACGTGACAATTCGAAGTATGTACCTCAAACTAGGGGTAAATATTGGATGATATTAATTTGTAAATATATAATTCGATCCAACACCCAGCCGCTCCCCATAGCTTTTAAAGTGCTCATACTTTCGGCGATATTATCTCGACTCGAGTTTATTTGCCTCGATATAACTTCCGGTGTCATCGTTACATGCTTAAACCTACGGAAGAATGATAAAGTTTCTGCCTCTGTGGCAGTATTAGCCAACTCCCGAGTGTACCGCGCTTGTACCACCATGTACCATTTAACACCGTTTTTCACGCTTAGTTTGTTTCTGAGGTAAGTTTCTAGTTTTTCCCGGTGTTTGTTTATGAACAAAACGGGGTCCGTCACACCTTCTGGGGCGGTAATTCTGGCCGAGAAAATCGCGTTATCGAGCGCGTTCACCTCCTCAATGTCTGGATCGTTTTGTTCGGACTCCCAGTGGTCCATAAACTTGCTCAAACCGAGATCATCTTGGGAGAGCAAGACATCATCATCATTTTGCTGAACTTCAAAATTTTCTATAAACTCCTCAAGACCACCGTTATCTTGGGAGAGCAAAGCATCAGCCCCATTTTGTCCACCTTCCCACCCGTCCATAAACTCCCCAAGACCATCGTTATCTTGGGATAGTAAATCGTCATCGTTCACATCACCTTCACAAATACCTTAGATTTTAATTCTTATACCAATTTAGAAAAGAGAGATTGTGTCTAAAACCCCTGGTTGTTAGCTACACTTTACAGGGGCCGTACCTGTTCCGGTAAAGTCGTGTTTTGCCAGTCTGATTATTTTTGGCTTTGGGCAATTTTTTTTCCCCATAAATGTTTACAGTTTTATCAAAATCGTTGGGTGAACATCTACAGCATTCGGATTTAGGACATTTTTGACTTCGCGTCCAGTATTTTCCACTCCTCAGGTAGTTTTTTACCAGCGTTCGCGAGTTAAACCTCGGTCAATGTTTTAGCTCGGGCCCAAAAGTCGGTTACAAACGCTACACGCCGCAGTTTTTGCCAAGAGGAGGGCACGTGATGTCTGGAACTCCCCGCGTAGAGGTGAGCAAGTTACGAACGCGGCTTAACGAAAAAATTAATACCTCTCGCGTAACGTCACCCCATCAGGGGGCAAAGTCGAGCTCTCAAGGATCGACTCTTGGTGTGAAACCGAATACCAGGGCTGCAAGCATGTTAAAGAACACTCTGTCAAAAGCAAGGAACATGCCGAATCGAATGTAAATTCCATAAATGAGGATCATCTCCTCACATCAATTGATAAACTGCTAGAACGTAGACTTGCCACCGGAATGGCTTTGCTAAAATCCGAAATAGCCGAAGAGTTCGATTTGAAGCTTACTGGTTTACGAATCGACATGGAGTCATACTGCTCACAGTTAGTGGTCCAGAAACTCAAAACGGAAATTAAGTAGTCAATGATCAGTTTGTGGGGGTTGAGTCGAAATTTCAGGATGTCTCCGCGGAGGTTGCTAAACTCAATGGGATAACTACAGAGAATACGGCAGGTCTTAAACTACTTACACAACGGTTTGACGAGGCTATGACAAAGGGCAGTGACCTGGTCCCGAACCAAACCGCAGTAGATGCCGTGACTCGTCGAGTTGTGAAAGAAATGCAGGATCATGACGCTAGAGCACTGAATATTATGGTCTTCGGCTGTGAGGCACAGGAGTTAGCGGAGGTTAACACCGCCGAAAGCTGGCTCACAAATGTCCTGGAGCTTGATCCGTCCTCAATTAAAATTACTGCCGTCCTAAAGATGAAATCATCGGGAACCATACCGAGTCCTTACCGCTTACGGTGGAAACCCAAGCAATGAGGAAACTAGTTTTGGAGAAGGCTGGGAGGCTTAAGGATAAACCGGCTTTTAAGGGCGTTTACATCCGAGAGGATCTTTCGATACGGCAGCAGTGGGGCCGTCGCGCGTTCTTCGCCCGGAAACGACAGAACGCGGTTTGAAATGCGGCGGGGGCTGTGGCTAACGTGGCCGACGCAACCGGCGCTTGTAATGATCAATGAAGCGGGAGTAGGCAGCGGGGGCATGGGAGGAAACAGAGACATCGTAAATCGCGTGTAAATAGCACATTCAAAATATCATTTTTAAACATTCAAAGCGGGCGCAAGCGCGAACTGTGGTCTGAGTTGTATCCCCAGATGACCCAAGCAAACACCGCGGTTTTCGCGGTAGCTGAAACTCATCTGCGTGATGACGAGAGCCCAGAATCTTGTCCAGGGTTCCAATGGTTTGGCTTAAATAGACAGAGGGGAGCGAAAAAAGGTGGTGGTCTAGGAGTCGTGGTTGCGGATCCCACCCCATGCAAACTTTTGCGGTTCTGCGAGGAACACATGTGGATCGAAATCAGGTGCGGATCGGTTGAGGTTCTTATCGGAGTGGTATATCTCGCGACGGATAAAGAAGACGTGAGTTGGAACGCCAACATTTTACAGTGTCTCGCGAGGGATTTATCACAGTTAAATACCAATGGTAGAAAACCGGTCTGCGTCTTAGGCGATTTCAACGCCCATATTCCGGAGCAAGATGGTCGTGATAATCAGACGGGTCGCCAATTCGTGTCATGGGCTATGGATCAAGATCTCACGATTCTAAACACACTCAGTGAAGTGTGCGTGGGCAGATTCACTTGGTCGGCTCGGGGGCTGGCTACCACCATTGACTATGCACTGGGAAATGATCAGTTCCTACGAATTCTGTCGCGCATGGATATTGATGAGGACGGTTTTTTGAGCCTGGGCAGTGACCATAATGCGATCACGCTGTCTTTAGACATCTTGGGTCGACGTCGTGAATCGGTGGTTCCGGCGCGTTCGCGACCGCGTTGGCGGACAGATGTTCCTGCCAAAATGGAGTCCTATCAAAGGACGGTCAACGAAGCTTTGAGTGACACGACGTCTATAACGCTGGAAGAGTTCCAATCTATCGTGGTTTCCGCGGCTTCTAACACGTTAGGACAGTCGTCGGGGGAAAGTACGCGAGGCCCACAGAAGCGCTGGTTCGACAATGTTGTTAAAATGGCTATCCAACAACGCAAAAAGGCAAATCGTAGTTATCGTAAAGCCGCGAGGGAAGGCCGCCGTCACTCGAGTACAGTTTCGCCGGAGTACATCCAGGAGATTCGGAACTCCTATTGTGCCCGTAAACGTGAAGTCGCGCAGCTTGTAGCAAGCAAGATTAAAGAAGTAAATCGGGCCATGGAACAGGATATTTTATCTGATAAACGTTTGGCTGGTTAAAATTTTTGGCGATTATTTAACCCGCCACACCCATCTCAGACCCTGGCGGCAGTAAAGGCGGAGGATGGTTTTAATCTTATATCAGGTCCAGAGGCTATTAAGCAAGTAGTCCACTTAGCCTTGCGAAACCGTATCGTTACCGTTTTAAGTTCGTAAATCATCCGAAAGAGGGCGCCCATTACCTAAATCCGAGAGAATCGTTTAAGAAACGTTATTAGATGGCGTTCTGTTCGTATTTGGATACGTGACGTTACGTTAACGATACGGTTTCACAAGGCTTAGTGGACTACTTGCTTTAGATTACGAGTCTCGGAATTCTACCGGGCCGAGGAAGAAGCTTTCATAAAATGTCACGCGTTCCTTCCGGGGCTACAAGCCGGTGTAGAGGTGCAGTATGACGACTCTCTCCAAGATGATATTCTTCCCCATGAGCTTGATACAGTTCTCAACGCTCTCCCTACGGGAAAAGCGGCGGGGCCTGACTCTATATCGTATGACCTCATAAAATCCCTGAACGGGTGCTCGCGTCGGGTATTGTGCGAACTATTTAATGGAGTTCTACAAAATTCGACTGTCCCAGAGACGTGGGGCCTCACGGAAATAAAACTGTTGTACAAAGGTGGAGGGAAGGACATTGAAAATCTAGGCTCGTTCCGGCCAATTGCCCTATCACAGTGCGTCTCTAAGGTGTTTGTGGCAATTCTAAAAACACGCTTGGAACATTTTGTTGAGAACAATTATATCTTAGGGGAGTTACAGAACGGGTTCAGGTGGGATAGGCGAGAGGCTGATAGTCTATTTATAGTATACCAGTTGTTGGACATTGCTCGAATTGAACAACGTTCAGCGTTATTCGCTTTTCTGGACCTACGAAAGGCTTACGATAGCGTCTGTAGGACTCGGTTGTGGGCGTTACTGGTGACCCTAGGCATTCCAGGTCATTTTGTTACTCTCTTGGCTAGGCTTTATGAGGATGTAAAGTACCGGTGTTGGTTTGAAGATGTGGTAACAGATTTCATGTCCAGTGGGGTGGGTTTAAAACAGGGGTGTCCCCTGTCTCCTCTCCTCTCTGCACTATATCTGGAACCTCTCGACAGGGCCCTAAGGGCTTCCAACCTCGGTTTTACGCTTAGGTACCCTGGCGGCGCGACGCGGGACTCTCGGATAGTGGGTGGATTTTTTGCGGATGATATTTTTGTTGTTGCTGAATGGCGGGTAGGGCTGCAAGCCATTTTGGATATTTGTGGGTCCTACGCAGCGGAATATGGGTTGGCTTTTAGCCCAGATAAATGTGTAGTCCTCGAAAATAGTTTGCCTTTTGAGAGGGGGTCCGACCCTGTTTTCCTGCAAGGTTGCGTATTAGCAGAAGTGACTGAGGTAACCTACATAGGTGTAAAGGTATCGAATAGGGGGAAGTTTTTGGAACCGCAGGAAAGTATTGTGATGGCTAAGGCCAACCGTCTGGCTGGTGCCCTAAAGCACAAGGGGTACCACTCGTACAATAAGTACAGTGTAATGAGGACACTATGGAAGGCTGTCGTGGTTCCGGCGTTAACTTACGCGAATGAGGTTATGTGTTTCTCATCTACTACGAGTCGTCGACTTAATCAGGCTCAATTTACCGTGGGTAAGACCGCGTTGGGGGGTAACATTATTACATCATATGCCGCTGTCAAGGGTGAAATGGCCTGGTCTGCCTTCGAGGAGAGGGAGGCTAAAAGTAAGCTCCGCTATCTGGGTCTGTTAATGTTTATGGACGACATGCGCATTGCACAGCGGTTTTTTTTTGCTATATTCGAGCAATGCCCAGGAAAACTACCTGGCTAAAGCGCGTTGAGTTTTTTCACGAAAACTATGGTGCCGGAGTGTCCCGGAGCTCGGTTAAATCGTTACATGAGTGGTATGCCAAGGTAGATAAGGCTGTTGCTGAGTTTTCTCAAGCACAATGGCGGAGGGATGTTGCTGGCCATCCGAGTCTGAACCTGTATTCGTTAAAGGAAACACCGGGCATAGAACCTTTCTATGATAATTCTTTTGCCAGTGGGTTGTTTTTCCTGGCCCGGACGGGGGCGTTAGCAACATCCTCCGTCTTTCCCACATTTTTGATAAGGAGGTGGCCGGCTGTCCTCTCTGTGGGGAGGTCTTAGAGGACATCGAGCACGTAGTGCTGTTTTGTCCGGCCCTGGCACAAGCAAGAGCCCCGTACCTGAGGTTTGGGCCCATTACCCTGGCGGATAGCCTATCTCTCGGGAATAGGTCAAATATAGAAGTCATTAATATCACAAAAAGTATTTTAGTCAATTGGGCGAATTTGCGCCTCCTCTGCCCCATGCCCTATTAGAGGATGGAATCATATTTCGATCAGCTGTCATTATACATAATTGTAAATAATTTTCTCGTTGACTTTGTAATGTGTAAATTTTAATTTAGTGTTTTTTATTGTACAACATTTAATGCTTTGTTTTAGTTTTTTTTATTTTCGGACCTGTGAACCCACGTAAGAGGGTTCCTCCCTGTTCCAAAAGGGATTTTAATCAAAAGGGTCAATAAACCATTCATTCATTCAATCAATAAACTAAATATTTACCATTTTCTACTTTTCTTTTCTTCCCTCCGTTTGTCAGAATCGGTGCCGCTTTTCTCTTTACGGGAGAATTGGGAGGGGTGACGCGGTGTGTTGGTCCGGGTTGCGGGGACGTTGAACGCGTATTATTTTCCACGACTTTATTCCTACAACGTGGTTCATTTGTCGTTGATGGCGGTTTAAATTATCTTTCCGCGCATAACTCTTATTACAAACTGGACACGCAAAAGAAATATTACCGTGTTTGGTCCGCATATGACGACTAAGGTTCGGCTGGTTGGTGAAGACATCGGCGCATGTGGAACAGGAGTACATCTTGAAATCGAATGTGACCATAGGACCCATTTCCCATCCCTTTTATAAAATTTCTAGGTTCACATATATATTGTTTCACCCTTTCCCGTGACTCCCATTGGATAAAAATATTGTCAGCCTTAAAAAGTGTCTTTTTACTTGGATTTTCCGGAGTTTCAAATTTTCCACATCAACGTACAGAAATCCAATACACCTAAAAATAAATTCATTCAAAATTTACAACGGCCTTACGAGTTTCTAAACCGGGCTTTCACGAATGAGGGGTGATCTTACTGGTTCGCTTAGAAATGCGCAGAGGCAGAATTTTAGTGTCAGAATGTTTTCAGCCAATGAAAAAATGTCACCTTTGAGTTTGAATTTCTGTTCACTAGATGGCGCTTGCTTCATTTTCAATCTGCCCCTTAACGGGCGTATATATATGGCCAGCTTGTTTATTTTATTTTTAGGTCTATTGCACCTGGTTTAAGATTGTGTAATATGGAAGACCCAAAAAGAACCTTCTTGAAACAATGGAATGTTCTGGAATCGGTAAGAATATTCTAGATGGTCCGAGGTAATCGACACTTCATTGTACATCCGGATTCGGCTTATATTGTAGGTAGTGTAAAGTCAACGTGATGCTTTGATGTGAAGACTCCCTCGAGTCTAAGAAATTTTCTCCTCTGATAAAAAACCCAAACTGTATCTTAAACTATAGTAGCAGGAACAATCGTACAAGAGGGTTTGTCACCCAATTTCCGAATGTATATATATGTTTTAGAGTTTGACCACCGAGAATAGAGACTGGATATCACCTCGGTCGAGACGTCAAGATGACATGTTTGGTTAAGACGCACGTGTTTTCGCCTTCTAGATGGTTCGAAACGAGGGGCCGGATACATCTTATTCTATGTACCATGTCCTTTAAGTTATCAGTATATTTTGAACTGGTAACCGACCACCCAGTAATCGGGCTTGATTTCTTCGCGCTTTTTGGGTTTTTTGGGGAATCCCGATTGAAACCAGTGATTCATAGGTGTATGGTTTTTAATGATACAATTAATACTAACTGTTTGAAGTCCTATTGTGATTTGGTGAAAATCCGTGGAACGGTTAGAGGTTTTAATGAGGAAATTATCATAAACATAAACTGTGATGGATACCGGTAAATACATCCATATTTATACACCCCACCATTTGTAGCGCTAATTGATTTCGTTTAGCATCATGGATACCGTACGGGTTTTGTTACTCCCGAGTATGGCCACCCCCACTATCCGGACCCTTTTGGTCACCCTAGAGGATTTAATTGCGGGATATATGCGCCCAAGGTGTGTGTTGAAAATATAGCTAAGTTTTAGATTATTTATTAATATATTTTGGGATTCCCCCCCCCCCTAAGCCCGACGAGGGATATCAATGGGGCTTACCCCACCCCGTATGGTGAACACCCATCCCCGAACTGCGATGGATACATTAATATTCGACTTGGAGCTCTCCATAAAAAGTGTTCCAGATGAAACTACAAGATCAACACTAAGTTACTTTACTTATAATAAAGCACCGACACTGCAATCGGAATTTTCATAAAAGGACGCAAGGCCCCCAGTCCACCGATGGACTTTAAAGAAAGTCGTTCAAACTTCTTTCGTTCAAAGTGAAATTTACAGACGTATAATTCCCCCTTTTAGCAGTATATTTTATATCTATTGTATCAACTCTGAAGTAAAAATATTGCTGTGGGGCTAATTCTAGGCGGTGGTTGTATATTTGTATATGAGTACAATTATTGAATAATTTTAGTTCCAGTCACATATTATGCTTCAAGTATCAATTTTGCATTAAGAAAGCCATTTATAGTAAATGTTCCAGCCCGTTGGATAGAAATTTATTTTAATTACATGCCAAGCACCAAAGCGTAATATGGCCGAGGCCATCTTGTTTTTGTATTGTATTAACTGTTTTGAAAAATTCCATAGAACTACAATTCGGGCCCTCAATGTGTGGTTAAAATTTCAAAGAGATCCATTAATTAGTTTACTTTATAAAAAATAAAGTTGCTAGGGGTGGTTTTCATTTCCATAAAATTAATCACAGATTTTGACGAAAAACTGGAAATTTCCCATGGAAATAACATAGGAAATTTTCCAAAGTTACAAATTTTGTCCATACCCTTACAAAAATAACTATACGCAGGGTGATTCTAAAATGGTGGTATAACCGAACTACTGCGGGTTCTATGAGCGGATTTTAAGTAGAAAATGTTCTATGGGATTTTGTCATCCAGGCCACCGTTTCAAAGTTATGATAAGGATAATTTACGGATGACCCCTTAAAATTAATTAAATTCGAAAACAAAAGCCCAGCGGGTTGAATACATTTTTTAAGGGGACTCACGTGTTTAGTAATCGTGCTCGCGATTTACTCCCTCGTGAACTCCATAAAGAAGTCCTCCACCAATGTAAGCTTGAAAATGGGTTCAAATGGGAAGATTCATTCCGAAGTGAGAAAAACCTAACCCAATGGGGAAAAGCATTGAAAATTAATAAAAAAGGACCAAATGGGAAGATTCTTGCCGGATTGAGAAACACCTAACAAACAATCAACAAAGGTTTAATGTTTTATTTCCACTCTCTTCTGAGAATCGCAAAAAGAAGAGAAGCTTTTCAAGCAAAATTACAAAACACGGTTTTTGTTTAAAGCGGATCAAAACTTAATTTTATCAATTTGATCGTTAATGGAGTAAGAAGTTACGGAACACATGGGCTCTACTGCAATGTAACGTAAAAACTGTAAAGTCAGAAGCCAAATTAAGAAGTCAACTAAAGGCTCGTTTACACAAGCGCGAGGTTCTCTAGCTGAAGCGGAAAGTAGGTTCCGAAGTATGAAGTCGTATCTCGCGCAAAAAATCGGTTTCAGCGTGAGCTTGTTCTCTACGCGAGGCCTATCGTTCACATTAGCGCTTCATGTTTGCGCGCTTTTGGGGACTCTTGCGAGAAACAGAGAAGGTAAACATGCAAAATGGTGGCGGGACTAGTAACGACGTTACCATTTAATATAATATCAATTGCTTGTCATTTTCATTTCCCTGGCAATGGCATTCCATTTTAAGTTTTGCAAGTCCCTGTCTCGATAATTAATGTTGGACTTGTCCCAAATCTCCGAGTAATCGCGAATTATATTTATTAAATGTTCCTTTCTTTCTTGTACCTTTTTCTATTGTTGGCTTTTAAAGTATTTTCATGTTCTTTTTTTCTTTCAAAGACATCGTTCTTTCTATTCTGTAAAATTTTACTCTCAAAATCAAGCGTGAATGACTAGGAGACAAAGACAACATAACCACCGACCATGCGCCGACTAATCAAATGCTTGTCATTGGATAGCAAAAGTCACATGACATACCGATTAAGCTGAACTCGTGCGAGAAAATCTACCTTGGCTGATCGCTAGCTTATTCGGATAATCAGCTTCATCTCTAGGCAAAAGCTCGTTCAAGTGATATTCTCGCGGGCATGTGAACGGTCACGCGAGAAAAAGAAACGCGGGTCAGCTTCATCTCTCATCTTTAAGCTTCATATTCTCGCGCTTGTGTAAACGAGCCTTAAGCATTGGAAAATGATAGAGGAAATAGATTATGAAATTTTATTAACTCTACTGAAACAAGAAACATGGGTCACAATATTTACTGAAATGAACTGTAATTTAGGGTGTAAACAATTTATTAGAATTATACAAAAACATTTAATATCATGCACGACGAGACGTACGATAAAATTATCACCTAAAGATTTGAAATTAAAACCCTGGATAACTAATGCGCTTGTAGTGTCAATTAGGAAAAGGGATTCTCTTGCAAAGCGAGTTAAAAATGAACCATTTAACTCTACTATTAAAAATAATATTTAGGCTACCGAAATAAATTAACAAAATTAATTAGAATAGTTAAAAACAATTACTTCAAAAATAAAATCAATACGTCCAAAAGTGATAATAAAAAAGTCTGGAACACAGTTAATGAAGCGATGAGTAATTGTAAAAAACAGGACTCAATTGAAAAAATTATCTCAAAAAATCTTACCTTCACGTTAAAAGAACACCCAAAGGAAGTAGCTAACTCTTTTAATGAACATTTTAGTCTAGTTGGGTCTAAATTGGCCCAAGATATTCTGTCGAACCAAAACGTTACAACACAAACACATAATCTCAGGAACCCTAAAAGTTTATTCTTGACCCCAATATCCCCTCATGACATCGAAAAAGAAATAAACTCTTTAAAAAATTCCAATGCTAAAGGGCATGATGGAATTGGGATCAAAGGCCTAAAAAAAGTAAGCAAATTCATTAGTGAACCACTAGCACATCTCGTAAACCTATCGTTCACAACGGGCATATTTCCAGATATTCTTAAAAGAGCTATAATAATACCAGTTTATAAATCAGGATCCAAGCTAGACATGCAAAATTACAGGCCTATATCGCTGCTTAGTAACATCTCGAAAATCTTCGAAAAAGTTATGAAAAACCAACTATCACAATTTTTAGAAGTAACTAATTATTTATCAAAAAATCAATATGGCTTTCGAAAAAACTTAAGTACTAAAGATGCTATAACAGAAGTTACCGAGCGGCTGTATAGGGCGGTGGACAAAAACCAAAAATTAATTGGAGTATTTTTAGACTTACAAAAGGCCTTTGACACCGTTTCCCATCCAATACTAATAGAAAAATTAGAAAGAGCCGGCATTCGAGGCATTACTTTAGAATGGTTCAGGAGCTATTTGTATGGACGTGATGCAATTGTTAGAATCGATGGGGTACAGAGTGACCCCTTAGTTATAGAGTTTGGTGTACCTCAGGGAACAGTGATTGGACCTATCCTTTTCCTAGTATATATAAACGATTTATGTAACCTTATAATTGATGGAAAAATAGTATCCTTTGCGGATGACACCGTGCTCCTAGTTGAAGGTTTAAACTGGGGAGATGCCTTCTCCAAAGCGCAAGAAGTTCTAAACAAAACCATACTTCAACTAGACAAAGATATTCTAACACTTAACATTAAAAAAACTAAATTTATTTGCTTCACTACTACACCAATAGATTTGGCTGACGACCTAATAATCCATACAGATATCTCTTGTTCAACACGCCGAGAATGCGATATAAAATGCCATACACTCGAAAAGGTAAATACAGTAAAGTACTTAGGCATTAAAATGACTCTAACTTAAAATGGCAAAGTCAAATAAATTATGTAAAAAATAAAATAATGTTTGTGCGAAGTTAAGTAAATTCCACGCTATTCGTAACTTTCTGGAACTTTCATGGATTAGAACAATATACTTTGCTATAACACAATCAGTGATATCTTATGGCCTAATTGGTTGGGGGGGAGCTTATGGTAATTTAATGGAACCATTAGAAATCCTCCAAAGGAAAATAATACGTATATGTTTGAAAATAGACAATTTATATTCTAGACAATTATTATACAACGAATTTAAAGTTTTCTCGGTAAAACAACTATATGTAAAAGATATTTTGTTATACACTTTTAAAAACAGAGTAAATTTATTACCAAGTCATACGTATATTACACGTTTTACCACAGAAGGTAATCTTTCTAGTGATAGAACCTTCAAAACCATTGGTCAAAGACATGCTTTCCATTTGGGTCCAAAATTATATAACTATCTAACCTCGGACGTAAAAAATATCGATACTTATCAAATGTTTAAGAAACAAATTAAAATTTGGATAATTAACAAAGGAATATCAAATATTAATGACATGTTAAAAACATAAATCGCAATTATTTTGTATATTAACACTATTTTCTATATATAAAGCTCACCAAAGTCATTGTTGTAGAAATACTAGAACGTAACTTGTAAATCCTACTTATTATATTATGTGAATAAGCCCTGCCACGCACAAGCGCTTTCAGCTCCTGTGGCATATAGGGCAAGTGAATTATGTAATTGTACATCTTTGTAATTGAATTATGAGCACTAATAAATTAATAATAATAATTATCGGGGCGTTGGCATTATCCTTTTCCGAGGTTTTTCTTTTCTTATTCGGGTTACCCTGCACTGCTTGGCTTGATCTAACATTTCCCCTTGAAGTAGAAGCACTATTGTTAACTGAAGCTTCATTTTCAGTCTCATTCACATCATTGATTATGTCAATAACTGCATCATTAACAACACTCGTATCTATTTCAAGTTCTCTTCCATCAGCCAAATGAAATACCTAAAATAGGTAATAACTGCGGTGTTAGTGGAATTCAAGTTATTCGTGGGTATACGTACGTCTTCAGTGGTTCCTGAGTTTTCATTGACATCAATAGGGTTGTAGTAGGTTCTTGTGCTAAAAGATATAGCAATTCTAATTTCGTTTTCACAATTTTAATCTTGGATAAACTCTTGGCACCTACTCTCTTCTAGCGACTATGGCTCTTAAGAAAAGCATTTGGTGGAAAAATGGCCATTTTATTTTACCAAATTCTGTGGTTTCATCGTACGCAGCACCGCGTTTCTTAATAGTAGCACTGTGATAGAGATTTCTAAAGTTGTCAAGCAAACCTTTCCAACATCTTTTACATTCATCCTCTATTCAACAGAATAGAATGAGTTATTGTTTATCAAACATAGAATTCCAAATTAAATATATCTCTCATACTTGATATTCCAATTTCGATAGAAATTTCGGCCCAGGCTCCATCTGAAACGCCTCTTAGTTTGTGAGAATCTAACCTCCTATCCCAAATTGCTTCCCATTGCTTGACAGCCTTTATAAGTTTTTCTTTTTTCTCTATATCAGAGCGCCGCTTTTCTTCCCTTTGTTTTTTCAGTGCTTCGCTGAGTTTCGGCATTTTAAAAATTTTAACATGTATCAAAGTCAAACCAGGTGGTGACCCACAGGTGTTGAAAGATCGAAAATTAAAATGGGCAGACGACGAATTTTTCCCGCCAAAAACTATATTTTAGAATCGCTCTGAATGGCTGAAATAAGTCACGTGGTGTTGAGCTTTAGCGGATTTGAACAGCTAAAGCGGGAAATATCTGTTTCGATTTGATCGGCGCGGAGAGAGAAAATCCGCTTAAGCTTTAAACTTTCAGCGGAATATTTCTGCTTTCGTGAGCATTAAAACGACTCAAGCGTGTAGCGACAGCGGATCTTTAGTGTGTTTTTCCCGCTACTAGCGAGCATGAAAATGCACCTATAGGGTCCAGAAATAATCAAGGCAAGTGTCCAGAGAGATACAAGGTTAGTGTCTAGAAAGACACAAGGTTAGGGAAATATGCGAAAGGAAAACGCTATTCATTGCCCACTAAAGCCACGAGAATTTACCTTCCCAAACAAACTCTCCCCATCAAAAAGAGGGCTTGTTACCATCGGAACGACAAAATGATCTGGACCCATCTAAATTATATTACAGCTAGGTCTATTTTTTGGATAAATATGTCCGATGTCTACAAAAAAAATAAGTACTTTCGGTATACTGTGATGATGATACGCTGTCGGCATCTGATGAGCATTTTCCAAATCAAACGTGATTAATCGTGTTTTGAGTAGTTAAAGGATGATCCCTTAAAATAATCTCGTGAAACTGAAAGACAATGCTAATTTCATAGAGGTGTGGTAAAAACTCCAATCATAACTTGAAACGCTGGCCCGGATTGCAACTGTCATAGAACATCTTAGGCTCAAAATCGCCCGTAGAATATCCCCCATAATTTGTTCCATACCTTTCAGTGACACCCTGTATATTTTTTCAACGTCTCGTGTTATTATGTAACGTTTCGTTTCGAGCTATTGAAAGAATAAACTATACCTATACTCGAAGAATCAACCATCAAAAAAAATTTATGGTTGGATTTTCCATTGATTCGATATGATATGCCATGAATCGAATTCTTCGGTCAGTGCTCCGGTTCATGATCGTAGTGACCCTGCTCTTCGCAGTCTAACAAGTTTGTTTCAGTTGGGAATGGGGAGAGAAAAACTACTAGATTATTATAGAAACTAATGCCCAGAAATAAACTATTGTTGTTAAGATGAAATTAATTGCCATTAATGTTTGTTCTTAACGTTATTATCGGTATTGTTAAAAGGCTAGTATATGGATAATAAAATTTAAAATTTTTTTTAACACCTAGTTACCTGACAGTTCTCTGAAGGAAAAGATTCAAACAAAAGTGTTGAATACCATTTTTTATTGTCGAATGACTTCCAAAAATGTTATTATCATGATTTTTAATTTCTTTAAAGGTGAGTGTATTACAATTATTACTGAATAATTTTACAATAGTATAACCATTGGTTGACTTGGTTCAACCCTAATCATTGGTGGATTGTTAATATTTGGGGTACACCATGGCACTCAAAAACTGCAGAGTGGCAAAGCTATTTGAAAAGGACCAATAGCATCTATCGTTCTCGAAATCGTAAACCTTGGCTATGAAGAACCAGCAGTGACTGCTTCTTGTTAAAACCCGGAGAAAGAAATTTCAACACGTAACTGATGTCGCCGTTGATTGAGTCTCACCCAAATCTTATAAAAAGATTAGAAGGTTATTGACTATATAAATTCATATTATACGTGGTAAAATTTTTTTCCCAAGCATGATGAAGAAGCACACAGTCTACCTTATACGATTTCGCGAACGATATATCCATCATTATACACGCTTTTCAACTTCTTAAAATAGCTACACCACTCTAGTATTCGAGTGCCATGGTTAGCCCCATTATCAAAAATGAAAATTCGCCAATATTTTTTATTTTTAAGCTTTTGTCTATGAGGGTATTTCCACTCTAAGCCTATGGCATGTATGTGTTACAATGCTAGCCCCTATGCCACAGCTAACCTACAGCGCCCTGTACTAACTATTACCGTTAACCTCTTAAAATTTTGATGAAAAGGAGAAAGTGGGTTAGACCGCGGAGGAAAACTCCTTTTAACAAGTGGAGAGAGAACTTGAACCAAGTCAACCAATGGTTATGTTATTGTTAAATTATTTTGGGTTTCCTCCAACATCTATCTTTTTAAGGACCTCTATTCCGTGCTTAGTGAACCTATTTTTATTGGGGCTCCTTTTCGCAGGGAGAGAGCTCATAGTTAGGGACCAGGTTTTTTTTTCCATAATTTTTTACGGTGTGCTTTTTTTTGGTAAAGAAGGTTTTTGGTCTTTAAGGCTCGATAAGATAGAAGTTAAGGGTTTACATATTACGCTTTAAAATTTTAACTATAGTATAAAATAAAATTTTTGTCATCGAAAAGGTGTAGAGATATTATAAAGAGGTGAACGTTCGTAACAATGATTTCTAGGGCTAGCATTACTTTGTTATTAATTATTATTAATACATTTTTTAAGTTTATACCTGGTGTGAAGCTACTTTTATTTATTTTTTTACTTCAATATTTGTATCTTCAAGCTGATTTTAATTGACATTATGAAACGGGACAAAGAAGTTGTTCATCTAACTGTCAATTTGTAATTAGTGATCTTTATAGCAATAAATTTCGGGACTAGATTTTATCGTGGTTATTACCTCTATCAGAAGTCCATTAAATTAGCCTAGGAAGTAACCAAAAGCGGGGTTTGGGACTCCCCTCTCTTGTGTAGCAATAATGAAGAAAAGCGACACATTCGCCACCTCGCGGTAATTTTTCTCAGATCTCCGGTTTAGGTGCGACTCGTACGCCAAAATTTGCCCTATCGAGAGAGAAAAAACTATTGGCCGAAAACGCCCCCTTCCACTGTAAAACCGAGCCCTCTTTAGCATAGGAGAAGGGATGGGGGTGTGAATTTTGGAACAGTCACGGTCATTCAGTTTTTTATGACTCTTCATAAACCTATTGAAAAAAATATTTAAAGGGATGGTGAAGTAGAAAATCAAGTGATTTTTTATCGATTTTCCTACTAATTACAAGACCAGTCTGCATAATCAAACATTCAGGAAATGCTTCCGAATGATTTTAAAATTCAAATTAGGTTCAGATTTAAAGGTTAATTTTAAATAAGGAACGTCCGACCATTCGCGTAACCCCCTACCTTTTTATAATTAGTAGAAGAATCTCCTTCTGCGTAGAGTTTGCAAGTTCTCTCCCCGCTTGTTAAAGGAGTTTTCCTCCGCGGTCTAACCCGGTTTCTCCTTTCCATCAAAACTTGCAGAGGTTAACGGTAATAGTTAGTATAGGGCGCTGTCGGTTAGCTGTGGCGTAAGGGCTAGCCACCACCCCTCTATGCATTGTAAAGGCGTTAGATAAGTGGCAATAAGTCGCAAGATGACTTGGTCGAATTAGCTAGCTAGCTGAACTAGATATAAAATACACTTGATTTTCTACTTCACCCTCCATTTAACAACCGTGGCCGTTCATTTTTTAATTTTTTATAAAGCAAACAATCTACCCTTTAGAGAGCCAGCGTTCATTGGCTGAAGAAGTCACGCCCCGCTCACGTCAAGAAAGACTTCCTAGAGAGGAGCTCGAGATTTCTAACTGTGTTAGGAAAGGGGGAAAAATTTAACCCCCTATCCATGGAGTTAGAAGGAGTTTTTATCCCAGCAGAGACGAACGCTATACCAGCCATTGTAATTGTTCACTTCCTAGGCTAATTTAATGGACTTCTGCCTCTATTAATGAGAATGATTTCTAGGGCTAGTCATTTTTTTTTTATTTTTTTTTTCAGGGGGTTAATCACAAATTTATAAACCATTTTGTGCTGTGCACAGTTGCATTAAGTATCTTGAAAATGTTTCTGAAGTTATTTGTTATGTTTTATAAATATTTGAGTATTTTCTTTAACTCCAATCTACAACCTGATTTTTATTGACATATAATTTATTGATATGAAAGAAGAGGCGGGTCATAGCGACAGAGGTAAAAAGGAATTACGTATTTTTCGTCGTCCCCGTCAGCAACGTCATCAAAAAGTAGTTTATGTGAGTCAATAAGATAATTTAAACTTTTCGTTACGAGTTGGAGGGAGTTGCTCTATACTGGGCTATGAGTCGTAGTGAAGTAAATACTGACCGTTCTCCATTCCTACTTCTAAAATTAAATCTATCCCTGATATAGGAAATCAAAATTCCCATGTCAAAAATTTATTCACTAATTAAACGACTTTTTTAGCTCTACGGACAGTGCAAATTTTTAGAAAATATGGAGATGACTTTCTTGGAAGAAGAATTCTTCAAAAATCCTGAATATTTTCAAATGTTTATCAAAAATTTCATCGATGAACAAATGATTCTTGTGGGATACCACTCACGTATCGTGTGGTTACTTGATAAAATAAAGAGCGAGCTTTTTGCGAAGAAAAAAGGTTACTACGTTCGTATTGGAGAGCTTACAAACGACTAACCATTCGGAATTATGTTCAAACGACGAGCAAATTCTCATTTGAAAGAAAAGTTCAACACAGTGTATGTAACTATTTGCCTTTTCATGTATTCCTTTATCCATGTATTTCCGCTGAACTCGGTGACCCAGAATTTATTAGCACTCGACTGGGACTTGATATAATCAGGAGTTCATAATAACCCCCTTCGGGGTGAAGTACGAAACTGGTTAAAAAGCCCGTAACAACAAAGTTTCGCCGTAAAACTCAGCGGATTTATACACCGCTTAACTGCCAAAGAAATAGTTACCCCAATTTTTAGCGCCCACGCCGATTAACTTCCACACTTCCGCTTTAGCACTATTTTTATCTTGTGATTTTGGGGACGAAAATGGCTCACGTCTCTGTCTGTTGGCGCGGCGGAAATTAAACCTTGGCTAAGTTTTTCGATGCGGTTTCTAGTTTTTTAGAATAGATTTAAACGATCGTCATTAATGTTTTGTTGTCATATGTGTGAGTGAGAATTCCGTGGTTTAATTAAAATGGTTTGTTGTTGGGCGGTATTTTGCGGCTGGTTTGAATTTCAAAATATCTAACGTGCTTTTCTTAATTTTAAAACTTTTAGTTCGATTTTTTTTCTGGCACACATAATTTTAGGCACATTTTTTACCTAAAACTGCTCTCATTTTGTACTAGTCGGAAAACATTGAGAGTATCACTTTAAAGGTAAAATGGCGTCTGGTTTTCTGTATCTTCGCTATGCTTGGAATACTGCTTTTGTAATTCGTAAATTTTTACTTCAAAAAAAGAGATATAATTCTTTATGCAGGTTAATAAGTTTGTATTAGTAGTCCTCCTCTTGACTCGGAGAGGTAATATTTTGGTTTATGAACATTTTATGAGCCAAAAAGCAAATTTAACATTAACAATGGGCTCCTATGTATTTCAGGCACTTATCTTCTAGCTGACAAAAACGTGTGCATTTATTGCGATACCATGACACCTGGCAAAAGGAAACGCTGAAATTAACGGACCAGGTACCAAGCAGAGTAGAAATCTTATGTTCAAACGAGCCACATATAGATGTATAACACCAGAAGTGAGATGAGACTAGAAGTTAAGGGCTCTAGAATTTATAGTAGATCCTGGCACTAGTGAACAAATTTGAGGATTTTATGCCGCTTCCCACGCGCTAAAACTAGAGAGAAAAAAATTGGTCGAGTTCCAAAAAAATTTCCTATCGCCTTCCTCTCAACCTAAAGCGGCGGAACACGGACCCGGCTCCTTGAATCTAGTTCGGCCGTCTACCACCGTGAGCGTCTCACGTTTTGGAGGGAAAATTCAGAAACCGCTACTAGAGGGCCAACCGTTCTTGTGTTATCAAGAATATTCACTTTCGCCGAGTGAAGAATTTGGTTAGCTCAGTACTTCTGGTCTCATCTCACTTCTGATAACACTGAGAACGGAAAGCGCAGGAACATTTTTTGGTTGGAAAAGGTAGTGGTCGGCATTTGGATAGGATAATATCTGTTTGTTTTATCTTTATTCATAATTTGAAATTATCCACGGGAAGTCTATGATTAATGCAATGTAATCACGAAAAATTATCTGATTATTATCCATGAATAACTGATTAACCAAAATTCTGTGGATTATCTTGTCCAAACGCCGACCACTAGGAAAAGGTAAGCTACCATTTTCAAAAGTATTGACTTCAAAACACCATTTCATTAGTTCCGACAGAGAAGAAAACACCACCTCTTGCCAAGCAGCATCACTAGAGGCAGTGCGAGTAGGCTAGCATCTAACTGGCGTTGCCTCTTGGCGCGATGGTGTCTTGTTTTCTCTGCACGTAATTAATGTAATAAAAATGCAATTACGTACAGTCTGTTAGAAAAGTCTTTGCCCGTTGATTTTTTTGCCGAAATTGTTCAATAATTCAAAGACCGTTAATCACAGTGATATGATACTTGAAACTATCGTAAATAATATGGTTTACCATCAAACGAGACTCACGTTTCTGATAAAGGTTGAAGCAAGTGCTTAAAAATCACAAAATGTCCAAAATCTGAAATGTTGAATTTTTTCAACTATGGAATTGTAAAATAAATATGATTTTTGGCATCAGCAGGGTCGATTTATATTTAGAAGGTGTGAATATTTTCTGAGCATCTTTTTTAGTTTGCGAGATATTATAGTTTATTTAAAATCATAATATTGAGAATGTCCCAAGTTGCACACAGTGTGGCAGTGCAAAAAGCGTTAACGCAATGCCTAGAATTCTCGCATGCAGGGTTTTTACTCCCATTAATTTGGCGATGCTACGAAAAGGTGCAATAAAGTTTTTGATAATATTAATGAGATACTTAAACAGTATAACTTTTGTTATTTGTCTGAAACTATATCAGTAAGAAGGCGATAAATTATAAAAGAAATTTAATTATTAAAACATTAAAGTGAAACTTGAAAAAATTATTCAATCTAAAAATCATCTTAGTAAGATTATGAAATACTACATAAATAGGATACGTAAAAACATGCAGCACACCAAACACAAGTTGGGAAAACCAAAATATTACCTCTCCGAGTCAAGCGGTCTACTACTACAAACTTATTTTCCGAGATATGGAATTATTTCACTTTTTTGAAGTAAAAATTTACGAAATATTGAAGCAGTATTCCAAACATAGCGAATGTACAGTAAAGCAGACGACATTTTATATCCAATAAGGATAAATCTAGTAGTGATAGCTATACAGATTCGCAGACATCCAAGATGGCCGCCACCCCAAGATGGCCGACAGACCATCATCTACCAAACTCAAACCAAACTTCCAAACCAAGATTAGCCTATTTTATCTTACCTGACATACCCTGCCTTCCAGCATGCTTTGCCTCCTTTATGATCCTTTTAATGGATCAACCCAGACTTGTGTTATTTTGCCAGATCCCTGTTTGAATTTCCCGCCATAAGCCCGTGTCTGAGAAACAAAGACAAATATACAAATAAAGATTTTTTAATAACAAATACCAAATAATATATAGAATAACAAGAATATAAATATAAACAAAGATATTGCCATTGTTTGTCATCGGCTACCAGCTTTTTTCAGGCGTTAGAAAAAACACATTTTGAAGTACATGCCTCCATTGACTCAAGAAGATCTTGGGCATTTCGGCTCCGAATCGTATCCACGTTGATCGAGCGAACAGCTGTTAAGTTTGAGAAGGACATCGAAGTCAAGGCCTCACTGAAGAGAACGTGCTCTAACTGGTGCACGGTACGCAGAACTTTATGCGGTAGCAGGGCTTGTTGGGTTGTACGGGCCATGTCCCATAAAATTCTTCGTTGACCCTTTACCTCCCGAAGGAAGTTACATCCGAGCCACTGTGGGGCTTGTTCTTCTTGTCCAGGTCTGGTTGGGGGCCCCCAGGACTTCTCCTACATTGCGATAGTCCGTTGTATGGACGCAAATGACTATCGCAATGAAATTCGATTCATGAACCACAACCAACAAGCTTTGTTCATGCATTCTGATGGCTGTGGCAACTTTTTAAGTTGGCTAGAGCGTACGTATCCCCGAAAGCATTACGTAAATCTAGCCCATGAATCGAATTTGGTCTCTTCTCAAGCTATGCCCGAGAAGAGACGGATGGAAAAATCGAATTTGGTCTCTTCTCACACGACTTTTGTTGTGTGAGTCCAGGAGCGGTGGAGAAAGACATCTTCGTAAAAATAGTACTGGAGGAAGACATCAGCGTAAAAATAGTACTGCACACGGTTAAACATGAGAGCGTAGTCAGGCAACTGATAACTTTTTTTCGAAACACCGCGCTTATATACTAAAATACGAAGGGCAAATTTAATATTAAAAGAGGTTTCGAGGCAATGCTTTCAAGAAATTTATTTTTTACCGACCACACCCTTTAACGTACTATTAAAGCCGCGTGTCTTACATAATAACTCCATCAAACAAGTTGAAAACCGGCTCGAACTAGTCAGGGCGTTGTCTTTTTTTTATTGGAATCGGGGTAAGGTCAATTACCTAATTACGTAGATTTTTCAAGGGTAACGACTCTAAAAGTTTATGAATTTTAACGTTTTGATGAAGATAAACGGCGTGTTTTTTAAGATCGTCCATAGCTCAATGGGTAAAGGCAGGGTTTACTAATGTGATACCCAAAAGGTGGTGAGTTCAAATCCCGGCCAGTCCACCGAGCTATTCACGATCTTTTTATGTATAAAATAAGGTTAGTTTAAGAAGTTGGGGTTAGTTGATAAACAGGCGTTAGTCATGAATGACGACTTTTTTTAACTTTAGCGTCTAATACGTGTCTAGATATATACCCAAACAATACCCAATCAAGTTTTAAAAATTATTTGCATCAACCTTTGAACTTGACTAGTGATTATGAAGTTGGGTTGGCAGAAATCATATTTCCAAATCATTGGGTGAATATAAGCGAAGAGTTTAACAAGTTTGCAATTCAGGTCGTAAGTGACCCAAACCGTGACAACTATGCGGCTGTTCGAGAGCCTGTTGAATATCAAAAAATAGAGATACCTGTCAATCGTTATACCAAGACCAAAGAGTACGAACTGCCTCAAAATTTTGTCGAGCTGTTAAATGATGATGTAAACAGTCATCCGTATTTAAAAGGCAAATTATCTTTTAAATTAGTGAATAAATATAAAGACGGGGCCCTGGGAAAACAGTTAGATACAAACTTTCCCGTTTACTTGCAAGTTTTAGGAAAGGAAAACATACGGTTCAAAATACCTGCTGATTCCCCTTTGACCACATTATTTGAATTTAAAGAGAATAATTACGAAGATGTTCCCTATATATCCAAATATCCTGTATCAAAGCATGCTAAAAATATAAGTTTAAATTACACTAACAATTACGTGGAAATCGAAATTGATAATGTTGGAGATAGTTTTAAAAAAAATTTGATTACAAGTACATTCCCAAGGCAGCCATTAAACGTAAAACAAGCCACGAAGTTCCGCCGATAAGAAAAAAACCTCAACCGGAATATAGGCCTGTACCGCCATCTATACCTATTTTACCGCGAACTACGCCTTTTCTTCCGATACCTATTGCTACGACTGAACCCGTAGTACTTGTACAACCACAGCCACCAAAAATAACCCCTCCACCCAAAATAACTATTCCAAAACAAACCTTCCCAGAGCATAATAAACCAAAACCCTACTATCCAGCATTTCCGAAAATTGACCCACCTAAAACGACCACTTCGCCATCCACTAACCCAACCCCTCCAAGTTCGACTAAACGGGTACCTCCAAGTTCGGATAAACTAATACCTCCAAGCTCAACTAATTCAGCCCCTACTACAACGATTAATCCAGCATCTACCACAACAACTAAGCCAACATCTACCACAACAACTAACCCAACATCTACTACTACAACAACAACAACTAGGCCAACCCCGTCTACTTCAGATCCCTCAAAGATTCTGACTACAGAGCCACCAAAGGCTGAATTACCAAAGTCAAAGCCGGAGACAACGAAGTCCGAACTACCAAAACCAAAGGCTGAATTACCAAAGTCAAAGCCGGAGACAACAAAGTCCGAACTACCAAAACCAAAGGCTGAATTACCAAAGTCAAAGCCGGAGACAACAAAGTCCGAACTACCAAAACCAAAGGCTGAACTACCAAAGTCAAAGCCGGAGACAACAAAGTCCGAACTACCAAAACCAAAGGCTGAACTACCAAAGGCTGAAGTACCAAAGTCAAAGCCGGAGCCAGATCCCCTGAAACTTCCAGATCACCCCAAAATTCCAGCTCCAGACCCCCCTAAAATTCCAGCACCAGAGGCTCCGAAACCCTCTACCTTCGAACCACTGAAGCCGACCCCCTCGCCAACGGAGGTTGAGGAAATATATATATTTCCAGACCCCTCAAAACCTGACTTACCGAAACCCGACCTATCGAAACCCGACCCATCCAAGCCTGACCTCTCAAAATCTCCAGACTCTACAACATCCTCAACTTTTGAGCTACCCATATTACCGACCCGCTCCCCGCCACCGGTTGATGAAAAACCCTTGTTTCCGCAACCGGTTGATTCGCCAGAGAAAAAACCCGAGCCAATTATCTCTGAAAAGCCTAAGCCAATTAACCCTGAAGATTATGATAACTACACAGTATTGTTCTTACCTCAAACTTTTAAAGCCAGTAAAACGCCAGAGAAAAACGCCGAAGGGCTTTATCGAGCCGTAGCCAACACTTTAGAAAAATTAGTATTTAAAAAATTCAAGTAACATACCACACAGTAGATAATTGGGGGGATGCTATCGTGTATAATTTCAAAACACCGGAATGGGTGGAAATTAAATTTTCTCCCCAAGTAGCTAAATTGCTTAACGCTGACCCCGATAGATATTATTCCGGAAGACACCAGCTTGGTCCCTTGAGCATGACGTTAGAAGAATATACTATAGACAAAGACAATGCATACGTAGAATATCGAGTCAATAGAACCATAAAGCGCTATACCCCCTGGGAAGAACCGTGGCTTTATTTCTTTTTTAAAATGTCAGGCGAGTTTAGATCTTCAGATGATTATAAGATTTATGAAGAAATTGCCGAAAACCTCCAAATAACTGCGCGCAATTTTGACCCTTTAAGATTGCAACAGGCCGAATTTAGCGTTATTAAACAAGGAGCGGAACGTTATTTTAGAGTCTATTGTCCGGCAAAAATTGAAATGCTCTTCCCAAAGGAATTGCGTGATATATTAAATTTAGAAGCTGAATACGTTGGTGGGACGTTTCTATCCACTAAACCTTTAGAGCGTAATTTTACGCATTTCAAAACAACTAATGACACATTCGTAAATTATCGCGTTCATGACTCACTAATGTATCTATTTACTAAGACTAGTTTCACAAAAATCAAAATACCCGCGGGCGAATATACCTGCGATTTTACGGCAAGCGGGGCCGTAATTCCCTTCTCTTTACATTTAAAAATTATAAACCAGTTATTGGGGGTTCAAGAATATATGCCTCGCCAGTATTTTAAAATGTACATTCTCAAAACGGCGCTGGAAGATAGATTTTATGTTCGTCTCGAAATAGAACCAGGTGTTCGCGTATCGGTAGCTGGACCAATGGCTCAGTTATTTAACATTCCTGAAGAGGGAGAATTATTTCAACACAGTCATTCGGGAGTAGCTCTGGTAAATCCTCGATTAAGAATAATGACCCTGACAGCGGATAATATTTTTTGGACAAGCGAATACGATGTGGATAGATTTCCAGAAGACCCAAATATGGCTGACCAGCCGTATTTACCCGGGTCTCAAGCCAGACGAGTTGATAATTTCGCGTGCGAGATTCCTCCCGGGGTATATTATCATATTAGCGATGTTTTAAGTGCTATGAGCGAAGCCATGTCGCCGACGCATAGAAAAAGTCTAAAATTTACGCAGAATGTAGACGGAACCGTCACGGTTTCAAAACTGAACGATACGGTCTCAATTTTGTTTCCCAAAACAACACCCGGACGAGGACTGGGACGATTGTTAGGTTTTAGTAGTAATCAATTGGATCGGTATATCAATAACGAGACGTCAGAGTATCCCGCGGATATCATGAGAGGCGTCGATGCCATGTTTGTTTATACCAATATTATCCGTCAACAAGTAGTGGGTGGTGGTCAAGCCCCTCTGCTACGTTTCATAAAAATGCCGGCTTTTTCGCTGCTAGACGAGGAGAACCAGGAAATATTTAATAATATCGATTTTTATCCAATTTCAACTAGCGATATACAAGAAATTGAAATTGAATTGAAATCCGATTACGGGGAAAATATCCCGTTTAATGTGGGTAAAGTATATATTAAACTGTTTTTTAGGCGTCGACGTCAATAGAACTTGAGCAATGGTACCCAATAGATATACTCTGTATTTCCAAAGAGGATCGTCTCTTCCGGCTTTACACGCGAACGTTTTCCAATCGGGGGTCGTTTTAGTGTTGGCGGTATCTTCAATTCTTTATTGCGCAAAATTACACCCTTTATTAGGCCGGCCATTAGTACTTTAGCGTCCGAAGCTGTTGGGTTAACGAGTAGAGTAATTAATATCACCTCCAGAATCGATTAAAAGAAATGTCAAACAATCTATAAATTCCCTACTACATAAAGGCGTGGACCGGTTTGTCAACACTCAGAGCGGGACGGGCCGAAAACGAAAGAGGACTGCTAAAACAAGCCGGAGCAAACGTGTTAAGCGACGCACTAAACGCGATTTTCTAGACTAAACATGTCGACCTACGAAAGTGTTCTATCCGATTTTGAAGTATTTGAAAAGCCAGTGGTGAATAATAATATTGTTGGGACTAAAACGACTGCTCATTATCCAATTGCTCCACTAACTAATGCTAAATATGTAGAATTTATCATTCCTCCCTCTAACAATTATCATGATTTGACTAAAACTCTTTTGAGATTAAAATTTCGCGTTTTACACGAGGACGGCACGGCCGTTCCAGATGCGGAAAAGAAAGTCTCGGTAACAAATTTAATAATTGCCTCGCTATTTTGTCAAGTAGAATTATTTCTTAATGGCGTCGCCGTCCAGCAACCTAATAATATGTACCCATATATGGCCTATTTTAAAATACTTTTAAATTATGGACAAACGGCGGCCAATTCCTGGTTAACTTCTATGTTATATTATTTGGATACCATTATCGATCCGGCGACGGCTTTAGAAGATGCCAATATTAACAAAGAAGATAATGGTATTGGTCGTCGCGCTAAACGCGTGGCAAAATCAAAGACGTGCGATGTAATTGGCGAATTATTTTTGGATATGTTCAAAACGCCCAAATTCTTACTAGATAATATCGAGGTGCGAATTAGACTTCATCGAAGCTCCACGGATTTCGCTATTATTCACAATGAAGCGGGCAAAAAGTATAAGATTGATTTAACGGAATGCACCTTGTTTACGCGCGAAATTGAGGTTAATCCCGAACTGCAACTAGCTCACGCTCAGATGTTAAATTCGGGAATAAACGCTCGCTACGAAGTAAACTCTATTGTTATGAAAAATTTCTTAATAACCACCGGAACGCAAGATTTTATTAGGGACAGCTTGTTTACGGGGCAATTACCCTCGCGAACTGTCGTGGCTTTCGTTACTAATAAAAAATTTGTAGGGGAAGCAACTTCTCCAACACTTCAAACTCGATTTCATGCAATTCTCTTTAAATTCGCAAAATTAACCCGATATCCCGTTTACGCCTAATTTTGACGACGATCAATACGTTAGATGTTACAATTCTTTATTCGAGGGTCTCGAGATATTAGGTCTTGACCGGGGAAATATAATTTCTTACGATTTATATAAAAAAGGCTTTTTTGTCGTTGTTTTTGATTTGAGTAGAGAACATCTCGCCTCGTTAGGTCTAAATTCCATGCCCCAGACTGGTAACTTGCGATTATCGTTAAGATTTAGCTCTCCGCTAACCGAAAACGTCACGTGCATTGTCATGGCCGAATTTCCAAACAATCAGTTAATAATATCTAAAAACAGAGAAATTATTTATAATCACCCCAACGTATAAAAGACTAAAACTTTATAAATACAATATCAGTCGCGCGCCAATATGCACCAAGTACACACCGTCACGCCAAAGCTTGACATTTGCGTCATTGAATCGATTGAACCTAAAATTTTAATTCAAAGATCGGATACGCGTACAAAAACTATATTAAAACCTAACGCCTGGTACGCTTTGTTTCGGTTTCAAAATGAACTCACGTCCTTTTTTGACGGAAAAATACCTCGCTATCATATTTGGTTGCCCGTCAAAGAGCGCATCAAGCTGGAATGCTTCGTCAACTCGAAAGATGAACGTCTAATCGATCTTCGATACTATGAACGAGGCAGCGGCAGTCGTTATTTCCTCAACTTTAGCACCAGCGAAGGATTCAGCCTGAACAAAACAGGATGGCAGACATTGATCGATTTAAAGCCGTTGATTGACGAGGCTCTCAAGGCTAAAGGGATAGCTGTCTGTCGCATGCGCGAATTAATTTTAAACGAGCTTACTACCACTTTGTTTGACGTCACTTCCACTTGCGCCAACGTCGAGTGTCGAAAACAAATATGCCACTCTCAAAGCTGCTCGGAATTTGACACAAATTTCAGTGATCGAGTCGAACGTAATTTGCACGAAGCGCTGCCTCAACTGGATCGTGAGAAAATTTTGCATCAATTTGAGACCGACCATGGCTGGATCGAGGATCAAGAGGATATTTACGCTTATTTTGTCAACAGTTTTGCCGATTTAAAGAATGCCTTGATTTATGGCTATTAAGATAAATGTACTGATATATCGTATTTGTTTAACTGATATTGTTTTTATAAAATACCTTTGTGTGTATTAAATAAAGTTGTTTATTGGGAAACTATTTAGTCGTTATTTATACTTGTTAAGACATGGACGGTAAAATTAGAAAAATTTATTACGACGTGGCAAATCCGGCCGCTTATGGGTCGCTAGCGAGATTACAAAAGGCCTTACCGCACGTGCCAAAAGCAAAATTAGTCGCCTTTCTCGAGAAACAACCCGCCTACACGAAACATCGATTTCGACGTTTCCGATTCAAAACCAATCAGGTGTACGCCTCGATTATCGATGACGTTTTTCAAGCTGATTTGTTGGATCTGCCAAAATTAAAACGTTTTAATAAAAATGTTCGCTATGTTTTGTGTGTCATTGACGTCTTAATAATAATAATAAATGCTTTTATTGGATCAATCAATTAAGGCATAGCCTTGTTTACAATGATGTCCCGTCATTAAATTAACTTAAGTTAAGAATACTAAAAGAGTTTTTATATTTTATGAAATGTCTATTTTTATGTATTACAGGTTTGTGGTTATTGTTTAATTCAGTTTGTCAGAGATGTAGTTTCGCACCGCATTTTTAAATTGGGTTATTGATTTTAGCGATTTAACCTCATTGTCCAGTTTATTCCAACATGTTATACCTTGAAATTTGACACTTCTATCTCTGTTACGTGAGGTACAAGTTTCAGTGTAAAAGTTGAACTTATCTCCCCGAGTTCTCGAATCGGAACTGCTTTTTAGGAACCAGTTTGAAACATATTCTGGTACAATCGAGTTTTTGACCTTAAACATAAAAATTAACAGGTCTATAAAATAGTTAAAATCCGGTGTGTTTATTTGCGCGACTTCTCTGGCCAATGTCGCTGAAGAGTACTTGCGTTCATTTGAGATTAGTTTAGCACACTTATTATGAAGGGAATACAGCTTAGATTGGTTGGCCTTTGATGTATTATGGTAAAAAATGTTGCAATATTGCAGTATCGGTTTTATACAGGAATTGTAAAGTGTACGTAATGTCTCTGTGGGAAGATTATTCTGTAACGGTCTAAGTATCCAGAGACGAGTGTTTACCTTCTTAAGAACGTAGTCTACGTGATTTGACCAAGAAAGGAGCTCGTCAAGCCACAGACCCAAATATTTGTAGTGTGTTACTCTTTTTATTGACCCGTCACATAGTGAGGTTAGACAACTTGCTAGTTGTCTCATCTGCTTGTTCGGAGAGATTAGCATAAAGTTTGTTTTCTCGGTATTTAAGATCAGACCCTTTTTAAGTAGAGTTTCCTTAAATGATCTCAGATCATGTTCAGTGTCTTTAATTAACGTCTGCAGGTCCTTGTTTGATGAAATTAGGGCTGTGTCGTCAGCGTATTCTTTAGATTTAGATGATCTTAGGCATTTATGGTTATCAGACGTATATATATTGAAAAGAAGGGGACCCATAACACTACCCTGTGGGACCCCGTGTTTAACGGACCCTTTTTCCGAGTAATATTCGTTATGAAAGAGGACTTGTTGCCTATTTTGTAAATAGGATCTGAACCATTCGAGGACTTTATCGCGAATTCCTATGTTTTCGAGGTCCCTAAGCAGGTTGGCATGTATCACAGTGTCAAACGCTTTGGATAGGTCAATAAAGACTAGTATTACATAGTGGCCCTTTTGTAAATTTCCTAGTACTGTTTCAAATAGGTCAAAAATGCATGTGGAAGTGGAATGTCTTGTTCTGAACCCGCTTTGGTAAGGATATAAGATTTGATTTTCTTCGAGATAATCGTATACGTTTCTGTAAGCCAGTCTTTCACACAATAGGGATAGGGCTGGCAGGATTGAAATGGGGCGATAGTTTTTAAGATCTTTGACGTCCCCGGACTTGTAAATTGGAATGACTTTGGCCAGTTTCCATTGTGTTGGAAATTTTCCAGATGCCAAGACTAGGTTGATAATTTTCGCTACTATTTTAGCTATTATGGCAGCTAGCGCTTTAAGAAGTGCTGGGCTTAGATCATCAATCCCGCATGCCTTATTGGTGTCCATTTTTTTGAGCATGTTGAAAATTTCATTTTCAGTAACCGGTGGAAAATTCGATAGGGTTTTTACCTCAGTTTCTTCTTCAATATTTACGATTTTGTGATTTTGGGGGGTAGCATTTGGGAGGTTTTTATCTAGTAATTGTTCGGCTACGTTAATATAGTAGTCATTGAACGCGTTTACTATATCACTAGGGTCTTCTATTGTCCCGTTCCTATAGGTAACTTTAGCGATTAATTTTCGTTGTTTTTGTTTAAGAAATGGTTTTAGCGTCTTCCAGAAAGCTGCCGTAGATTTGCCTTTACTAAGGTTATTTTGAAAGTAGTTTGTTCTACTTTGGTGTATTAGACGGTTTACTAAATTTCTCTGCTTTCTATAGAGTTGAAGGTAGATTTCTTTTTTATCTGGGATTTTAGATTTAGTTTTATACATATCTCGCACGTGCATTTGATTTTTAATATAGGGGCTTAGCCATGGATTCTTGTTTATTGGGGTAAACTTTTTCTTTGTAGGGGCGTGTCTATTTAAGAAGTACATTAATGTTTTTTGAAAGGCTTCCAGACCTGCTTCGGGGTCTCTAATGTGGGGTTCTATTTCATTTAATGCTAAACTCAGTTCCTTGGTAAACAGATCCGTATCCATGGCTTTGAAACTTCTAGAGCTTTTCATGGTTTTTTGGATTTTAGGGCAGGTTCTTTTCCTTATAATCCATGTTAGGTCATGGTCTGAGACACTACAAGTTTTCACTTTTACTTCTATTATGCGGTGCGGTTGGTTCGAATATATGTGGTCAATAAGGGTCTTTGTTTCGAGAGTGGTCCTGGTAGGGTCAGTAATCACTTGTTTAAAATCTTTAAGGGCATGTACTAGAGTTTTGGTTTTCGAAGAGAGCGGTTTTGAGGTTAGGTCGCAATTTGTATCGCCCATTAGAATCAGCTCCGAGTGGTTTTTCTCATTCAGGCAGGTGATCCGTGAAAGTAGATCGGCAGTAGTGTCTTCCATGTTAGCCGTAGGAGGTATGTACATTATTGCGATGAAGATTTTACCAGAGTTCCTATAGGTTAGCTCAGCCCATATAGATTCTAGTGCCGAGCAATCTGGGCTGTTTTCCGATTGGAACTGGACATGGTTTAGGGGAAGCTGTGACTTGAAATAGATACCGACTCCGCCACCGTTTTTGCCAACACGGTCCTGTCTCCAAAGAGTATATCCGGGTATGTAGCATATGACATCTGGCATGAGGTCGTTTAGCCAAGTCTCTGTTAGGCCCAAGATATCAATGTTATTTTCCGTTAGAATATACTCGATTTCATGAATTTTATATTTAAGGCTTCTGATATTTAGATGGGCTATCTTTAGGCCCCGGGGATTTTTGGCTATTTGTGTGTTACATTTTGAGTTAGATTTGTCTAATACTGTTCTAGTGCTGCTGATTAGGTCATCTTTTGGTCAAACCTCAGATATGTCCGTAATTTCTGGATCGTAAGGATCAGTTGTTAGGTTCTCGGTTGCCCATGCTCTTTTAATGCGTAACGGGTGCGGCCAGTTTTGGGGATCTCTGATTATTTGATCATGTTTTGCACTACATTCAATATTGAAGCCCGTTGTCCAGAATTCACCGTTTTTATTGGTGGTTACCTTTGCGTTGTTTATATTTAGTTCTTCAAGGTGCAGAATAATGTCTTCTATATTTATTTCTGGGCCACAGTTCGATAATAGATAACTAGTCTTAGGTGCGTTAGACAATGTCAGTAGGAGTTTGTCTTCATTTGTGCCCCAAAGTTTGGGAGAGTCCGTGAAGTTCTCGTCTCTTGTGAGACGTCGGCAGGAAACTCCTACTGGCCAAATTTCCGCGTTTAATACTTTGCGTGGATCGCTGCTGGATCTGATTATAAAGTTTTTTGCAGGGTTTTCTGATTGTTTAGACTTGTAGGTCTGTCTGATACCGATGACAGAGATACCGTGGTCTTGTAAATGTTTGTGGATAAGCGCCTCGTTTGCCTTACTGGAACAATTTCCCAGAAAGTAGTCCTTCATTTGGGTCGTTACTTTAATTTTACAGTTGTTTGCCCTGTCTGTTGGCATGTTGCCGATGTGAGAGATTAAGGGTTTTGATACACTGGGGTGTTTCATAGGTGGAACTCTGTTATGCGATTTAACCTGTGCCTTGGACCTCGGTTGTTGGGCAGATTTCTCTTTGTGTTGTTGCAATGGTGGTAAAGTTCTAGAGTTATTATCCCTTGTATTCATTGTAAGAATTTCAGTATATGGTTTCTTATGAAAAGGTGCAGGTTGGTTTAGTAAGATATTAGACGGCACTACTAGTGGTACGTCTAATGATCCCGATGTTAGAACTTCAGCAGCGCGGTTAACTGGTAGTGGAGGCGCATTTATAATGCTGAGTTCCGATAAACTATCGGACGCAGGCGGTTTATTAAATGCGTACAGTTGTCTCTCTAGTACAGCGAAACTTTCTTGTAAGTTTGCTTGGTTTATTTCAACTTTCTTATCCACATCGTCAATAATCTTATGTTTCATTTGTTCTATGGTATTTACTAAGGTGTCGAAGGTAGAATTACAGGTAACTCGATGGGCCGAAAGTTGAGTTGAGACTTGGTTTATGGTTGCTAGTTGTTTAAGCTCTTGTTGTACGCGTACTTTATCCTCCTGATGAGCCTTTCGAAGGGCATGAAGTTCTTCCAAAGTATTAGAGACGGTTAATTCTACTTCCTTAATCTTTGATGCTAAGCCTTTGCATTGGCAAGGTGTATTGAATTTATTTTTACAGTCTTGACAAAGATATAATCTTTTCGCGTCAGTAGTCTTAATGTCAATACATATTATATGATAAGTCTGTGAGCAAAATTCACACATTACCGTAGAAGTTCTGTTTGATTTCTCTTCCCTTCGATCGAATTTACATCCGGACCGCAAACAAAATTTTGCAACGCTCGTACTATTCCGACGTCCGCTTGAAGGGCTGCCTTTGTCCATAGCGCGAAGTTTTGAAAGTGTTCAGAAAAACAGTTTAAATAAATATCGGTTTATAATTTAAACCTCGTTAAAATCCGTAATAAAACAAACTTTGGATCTATTAAGATCTACCGTGGTTGAAAAATAATTAAAAGCGTGAACTGGCAACTTGGCAAGGCTTAAGGTATCAACGAGCGTAAAAACATGCGACCGTCTCCGACTAGCTTCAAATTGCTTGTCATGTCGCCGACGCATAGAAAAAGTCTAAAATTTACGCAGAATGTAGACGGAACCGTCACGGTTTCAAAACTGAACGATACGGTCTCAATTTTGTTTCCCAAAACAACACCCGGACGTGGACTGGGACGATTGTTAGGTTTTAGTAGTAATCAATTGGATCGGTATATCAATAACGAGACGTCAGAGTATCCCGCGGATATCATGAGAGGCGTCGATGCCATGTTTGTTTATACCAATATTATCCGTCAACAAGTAGTGGGTGGTGGTCAAGCCCCTCTGCTACGTTTCATAAAAATGCCGGCTTTTTCGCTGCTAGACGAGGAGAACCAGGAAATATTTAATAATATCGATTTTTATCCAATTTCAACTAGCGATATACAAGAAATTGAAATTGAATTGAAATCCGATTACGGGGAAAATATCCCGTTTAATGTGAGTAAAGTATATATTAAACTGTTTTTTAGGCGTCGACCTCAATAGAACTTGAGCAATGGTACCCAATAGATATACCCTGTATTTCCAAAGAGGATCGTCTCTTCCGGCTTTACACGCGAACGTTTTCCAATCGGGGGGTCGTTTTAGTGTTGGCGTTATCTTCAATTCTTTATTGCGCAAAATTACACCCTTTATTAGGCCGGCCATTAGTACTTTAGCGTCCGAAGCTGTTGGGTTAACGAGTAGAGTAATTAATATCACCTCCAGAATCGATTAAACGAAATGTCAAACAATCTATAAATTCCCTACTACATAAAGGCGTGGACCGGTTTGTCAACACTCAAAGCGGGACGGGCCGAAAACGAAAGAGGACTGCTAAAACAAGCCGGAGCAAACGTGTTAAGCGACGCACTAAACCCGATTTTCTAGACTAAACATGTCGACCTACGAAAGTGTTCTATCCGATTTTGAAGTATTTGAAAAGCCAGTGGTGAATAATAATATTGTTGGGACTAAAACGACTGCTCATTATCCAATTGCTCCACTAACTAATGCTAAATATGTAGAATTTATCATTCCTCCCTCTAACAATTATCATGATTTGACTAAAACTCTTTTGAGATTAAAATTTCGCGTTTTACACGAGGACGGCACGGCCGTTCCAGATGCGGAAAAGAAAGTCTCGGTAACAAATTTAATAATTGCCTCGCTATTTTGTCATGTAGAATTATTTCTTAATGGCGCGCCGTCCAGCAACCTAATAATATGTACCCATAATGGCCTATTTTAAAATACTTTTAAATTATGGACAAACGGCGGCCAATTCCTGGTTAACTTCTATGTTATATTATTTGGATACCATTATCGATCCGGCGACGGCTTTAGAAGATGCCAATATTAACAAAGAAGATAATGGTATTGGTCGTCGCGCTAAACGCGTGGCAAAATCAAAGACGTGCGATGTAATTGGCGAATTATTTTTGGATATGTTCAAAACGCCCAAATTCTTACTAGATAATATCGAGGTGCGAATTAGACTTCATCGAAGCTCCACGGATTTCGCTATTATTCACAATGAAGCGGGCAAAAAGTATAAGATTGATTTAACGGAATGCACCTTGTTTACGCGCGAAATTGAGGTTAATCCCGAACTGCAACTAGCTCACGCTCAGATGTTAAATTCGGGAATAAACGCTCGCTACGAAGTAAACTCTATTGTTATGAAAATTTCTTAATAACCACCGGAACGCAAGATTTTATTAGGGACAGCTTGTTTACGGGGCAATTACCCTCGCGAACTGTCGTGGCTTTCGTTACTAATAAAAAATTTGTAGGGGAAGCAACTTCTCCCCAACACTTCAAACTCGATTTCATGCAATTCTCTTTAAATTCGCAAAATTAACCCGATATCCCGTTTACGCCTAATTTTGACGACGATCAATACGTTAGATGTTACAATTCTTTATTCGAGGGTCTCGAGATATTAGGTCTTGACCGGGAAATATAATTTCTTACGATTTATATAAAAAAGGCTTTTTTGTCGTTGTTTTTGATTTGAGTAGAGAACATCTCGCTTCGTTAGGTCTAAATTCCATGCCCCAGACTGGTAACTTGCGATTATCGTTAAGATTTAGCTCTCCGCTAACCGAAAACGTCACGTGCATTGTCATGGCCGAATTTCCAACAACCAATTAATAATATCTAAAAACAGAGAAATTATTTATAATCACCCCAACGTATAAAAGACTAAAACTTTATAAATACAATATCAGTCGCGCGCCAATATGCACCAAGTACACACCGTCACGCCAAAGCTCGACATTTGCGTCATTGAATCGATTGAACCTAAAATTTTAATTCAAAGATCGGATACGCGTACAAAAACTATATTAAAACCTAACGCCTGGTACGCTTTGTTTCGGTTTCAAAATGAACTCACGTCCTTTTTTGACGGAAAAATACCTCGCTATCATATTTGGTTGCCCGTCAAAGAGCGCATCAAGCTGGAATGCTTCGTCAACTCGAAAGATGAACGTCTAATCGATCTTCGATACTATGAACGAGGCAGCGGCAGTCGTTATTTCCTCAACTTTAGCACCAGCGAAGGATTCAGCCTGAACAAAACAGGATGGCAGACATTGATCGATTTAAAGCCGTTGATTGACGAGGCTCTCAAGGCTAAAGGGATAGCTGTCTGTCGCATGCGCGAATTAATTTTAAACGAGCTCACTACCACTTTGTTTGACGTCACTTCCACTTGCGCCAACGTCGAGTGTCGAAAACAAATATGCCACTCTCAAAGCTGCTCGGAATTTGACACAAATTTCAGTGATCGAGTCGAACGTAATTTGCACGAAGCGCTGCCTCAACTGGATCGTGAGAAAATTTTGCATCAATTTGAGACCGACCATGGCTGGATCGAGGATCAAGAGGATATTTACGCTTATTTTGTCAACAGTTTTGCCGATTTAAAGAATGCCTTGATTTATGGCTATTAAGATAAATGTACTGATATATCGTATTTGTTTAACTGATATTGTTTTTATAAAATACCTTTGTGTGTATTAAATAAAGTTGTTTATTGGGAAACTATTTAGTCGTTATTTATACTTGTTAAGACATGGACGCTAAAATTAGAAAAATTTATTACGACGTGGCTAATCCGGCCGCTTATGGGTCGCTAGCGAGATTACAAAAGGCCTTACCGCACGTGCCAAAAGCAAAATTAGTCGCCTTTCTCGAGAAACAACCCGCCTACACGAAACACGATTTCGACGTTTCCGATTCAAAACCAATCAGGTGTACGCCTCGACTATCGATGACGTTTTTCAAGCTGATTTGTTGGATCTACCAAAATTAAAACGTTTTAATAAAAATGTTCGCTATGTTTGTGTGTCATTGACGTCTTAAGCCGCTACGGATGGACACCTCTTAGAAACAAAACATCTGGCGAGGTTATCGAAGCTTAAAAAAATATTTCGAGAGAGGATCCCTTTAAAATATACACCGATTACGGGGGGAATTTAGTTCGCGCAACTTTGATTCCTTTTTGAAACGTCACAATGTGCAAATACATTTTGCCCGGAGTCAGCATAAGGCCAGTCTAGCGGAACGCTTTATTAGAACAATTAAGGAACAAATTGCCCGGGTTATTACGGCCACAGGGAATAAAAATTACGTTAAATATTTACCTTTAATTACTCAAGCCTATAATGAACGGGTTCATTCAACTACTGGAATTGCACCGGCTCATGTTAATATAGATAACGAATCAATCATTTGGAATAAACTGTACGGGAAATCAAACGGAATTAATCGATACGCACCGAGGCTTAAAGTTGGCGATCACGTGCGTCTCTCTATAGCTAGTCGAGTATTTAGAAAATTAGCTCGGGAGGCACGTTTACTGACGAAATATCCGCGTTGTTGACGTCATACCCAGGTCACCACCCGTCTATCGCGTAGCGGATTTAAAGGGGGAGCAAATTTTGGTGTTTTTCTACGGCGCCGAACTACAAAAAGTCTCGTTACCCGAGACTAAATTATGAACACTTCGCAAATAAACGCTCTTTTAACTTGCGACAAAAGAACGCGACCCTACTATTTAGGATGCTTCCCATAGATAAACTCCCAGCACATCCTAAAAGACCCAAATTTGCTTCATATTCAATAACGAAGCAGCTGGAGAGGCCGGAGAACATTGGATAGGAATCTTGTTCTAACAATACCGTAGAAATGTTTTGCACGTACGGAAATTCGCCGCGATACTATAAAGTTAATTTAAAACGATACGGGAAACGAGTTGTTTACAATAAACAACAAATTCAACATCCATTTTTTCAACTGTGCGGTCTGCATTGTAGTCTGTACCTAGCGCTCCGTTGCGAGGGCGTGGCTAGAAAGACGATATTAGACGCCATTTACCTAATAACCTTAAACTTAACGACTATGTGCCTTATTTATTTATCTTTACATTTAAAAAACATGTACACAGATATTGTTCACAATAAAACAATTTTTTATTTGTCTTAATATTACATTTTATTAATCAATATCACGCCATTTATGGTGTCGAGGCCTTCGTTCGTTAGATGGAACTACTACTGGCCGAGATTTTGAAGTTCGTCTTTCTTTTTCCGAGGTTTTTCTCTGTTTTTCTTTTTCTTCTGTTTAGCGGAGGCCGTCTCAAACAGGTTTTCCAAGTCCGTTAAATTGTCCGCTTCCGCTTCCGCTAAATTCTCTTGTTCATCGGCGATTTCTTCTTGAAAAGCGTCGTTCGGATTTGCATAACCGACAGCCCCTTCTTTTCGCTCCCTCTTTTTGGCGTAAAAAATGTTTTTTGCAAACGATTTGCCAAAACTTCAGCTTGCCGTTTACCATGTTGCCAACATAGGTCGGTCCTATTGCTGGTAAAAATCTTCTTGTGTTGGTGTCCCAACAGCCGTTTCGCTTTTAAAAACCCTTTGTCGAGGCTCGGTTCGTTTAGGCGTAGTGAAAGAACTGCCCGACGTGCTGTTTGTGGTGATGACGTGGCATAGCTCGGCCATGAAAATTGTTTTTTTCGCGGCGGCGTTTTAGGGGTGACCGGTAATGGCGGCACGCTGGCATTCGCTATTGCCTGTGTTACGACTTCAAATTTAGGTAAAGGAATTTGTTTCTCGATACTTAAATATTTCTTAAAAGCGTCTAAATATTTATATAATTTATCGTAGGCATTCATTGGCGATTTTAAAATATCCAATCTCTCGGTCCAAGGCCGAATGTTCTTGGGCAGCTTTGAAGTTACGGCGGTGGCCGGTACAAGCACCATTTGTTTCATAGTTTAGCAGCTATGGCTTGGACAATTGAAGGCAAAATTGCTGCAAGCAACGTCGTAAGAAAGCCACCTGATTGCTGCAACAACAGCTTTTTTTTGCTTTTCTGCGACAAGGTACTTGATCCGAGTTGTCTAATAATTTCTTGTACTTTGCTAGCTTTTCTTACGGTCTTTACTCAAATAAAATGCCCCGCCCTTTAAATTCTTACAAATTGCCTGAATGCTTTTAATTGAGGCGCGCTACTATTGTTTAAGAGGGTTCGCCGTTGTTTACAGCTAGTTTGACGCAAATCTGTAAATAAGGGACAAATTTGGCAAACTTTGCTGAGGGACGCGATACGACGAGTCGGGAGCGTTTTCCTGATCGACGTTTAACGCGTGGGGCCATTATTCAAATGACAATTAAATTTAATCGACATACACATACATAGGGCGCCCGTGAGGTAGAACTCGCGACTCTAATCGTAAATTTTCCGGAGTTCTT
>JAEQBA010001061.1:54523-103537 GCA_019434445.1 Phalangium opilio | reverse complement strand
AAAAGGTATTTAAACTTGGAAAAAGGTATTTTAACCTGGAACAGGTATTATAATGTTTAAACGGCATTTTAACGTGGAAAGATATTCTAACAAGGAAAAGTTATTTTAACCTGGAAAAGGTATTTTAACCTGGAAAAGGTATTTTAACCTGGTAAAGGTATTCTAACCTGGTAAAGGTATTTTAACCTGGAAAATGTATTTTAATCTGAAAAAGGTATTTTAACGTGGCAAAGGTATTTTAACCTGGAAAAGATATTCTAACAAGGAAAATGTATTTTAACCTGGAAAAGGTATTTTAACCTGGAAAAGGTATTTTAACCTGGAAAAGGTATTTTAACCTTGAAAAGGTATTTTAACCCGAAAATAGTATTTTAACCTGGAAAAGGTATTTTAACGCGGAAAAGGTATTTTAACCTGGAAAAGGTATTTAAACTTGGAAAAGGTATTATAATGTTTAAACGGTATTTTAACGTGGAAAGATATTCTAACAAGGAAAAGGTATTTTAACGTGGAAAAGGTATTTTAACGTGGAAAAGGTATTTTAACGTGGAAAAGGTATTTTAACCTGGAAAAGATATTCTAACCTGGAAAAGGTATTTTAACCTGGAAAAGGTATTTTAAACTGGAAAAGGTATTTTAAACTGGAAAAGGTATTTAACCTGGCAAAGGTATTATAATGTTTAAACGACATTTTACCGTGGAAAGATATTCTAACAAGGAAAAGGTATTTTAACCTGGAAAAGGTATTTTAACGTGGAAAAGGTATTTTAACCTGGAAAAGGTATTTTAACCTGGAAAAGGTATTTTAACCTGGAAAATATATTCTAACAAGGAAAAGGTATTTTAACGTGGAAAAGGTATTTTAACGTGGAAAAGTTATTTTAACCTGGAAAAGTTATTTTAACCTGGAAAAGGTATTTTAACCTGGTAAAGGTATTTTAACCTGGTAAAGGTATTTTAACCTGGTAAAGGTATTTTAACCTGGAAAAGGTATTTTAACCTGGAAAATGTATTTTAATCTGAAAAAGGTATTTTAACGTGGAAAAAGTATTTTAACCTGGAAAATTTATTATAACCTGAAAAAGGTATTTTAACCAGGAAAAGGTATTTTAACGTGGAAAAGGTATTCTAACCTGGAAAAGATATTCTAACAAGGAAAATGTATTTTAACGTGGAAAAGGTATTTTAACGTGGAAAAGTTATTTTAGCGTGGAAAAGGTATTTTAACCTGGAAAAGGTATTTTAACCTGAAAAAGTATTTTAACCAGGAAAAGGTATTTTAACCTGGAAAAGGTATTTTAACCTGGAAAAGGTATTTTAACCTGGAAAATGTATTTTAACCCGAAAAAGGTATTTTAACCTGGAAAAGGTATTTTAACCTGGAAAATGTATTTAAATCTGGAAAAGATATTTTAATCTGGAAAAGGTATTTTAACGTGGAAAAGGTATTTTAACCTGGAAAAGGTATTTTAACCTGGAAAAGGTATTTTAACCTGGAAAAGGTATTTTAACCCGAAAATAGTATTTTAACCTGGAAAAGGTATTTTAACGCGGAAAAGGTATTTTAACCTGAAAAGGTATTTAAACTTGGAAAAGGTATTTTAACCTGAAAAAGGTATTTAAACTTGGAAAAAGGTATTTTAACCTGGAACAGGTATTATAATGTTTAAACGGCATTTTAACGTGGAAAGATATTCTAACAAGGAAAAGTTATTTTAACCTGGAAAAGGTATTTTAACGTGGAAAAGGTATTTTAACCTGGAAAAGGTATTTTAACCTGGAAAATATATTCTAACAAGGAAAAGGTATTTTAACGTGGAAAAGGTATTTTAACGTGGAAAAGGTATTTTAACCTGGAAATGGTATTTTTACCTGGAAAAGTTATTTTAACCTGGAAAAGTTATTTAACCTGGAAAAGTTATTTTAACCTGGAAAAGGTATTTTAACCTGGAAAAGGTATTCTAACCTGGTAAAGGTATTTTAACCTGGAAAATGTATTTTAACCTGGAAAATGTATTTTAATCTGAAAAAGGTATTTTAACGTGGCAAAGGTATTTTAACCTGGAAAAGATATTCTAACAAGGAAAATGTATTTTAACGTGGCAAAGGTATTTTAACCTGGAAAAGGTATTTTAACCCGAAAATAGTATTTTAACCTGGAAAAGGTATTTTAACGCGGAAAAGGTATTTTAACCTGAAAAAGGTATTTAAACTTGGAAAAGGTATTTTAACCTGGAACAGGTATTATAATGTTTAAACGGCATTTTAACGTGGAAAGATATTCTAACAAGGAAAAGGTATTTTAACCTGGAAAAGGTATTTTAACGTGGAAAAGGTATTTTAACCTGGAAAAGGTATTTTAACCTGGAAAATATATTCTAACAAGGAAAAGGTATTTTAACGTGGAAAAGGTATTTTAACGTGGAAAAGGTATTTTAACCTGGAAATGGTATTTTTACCTGGAAAAGTTATTTTAACCTGGAAAAGTTATTTTAACCTGGAAAAGTTATTTTAACCTGGAAAAGTTATTTTAACCTGGAAAAGGTATTTTAACCTGGAAAAGGTATTTTAACCTGGTAAAGGTATTCTAACCTGGTAAAGGTATTTTAACCTGGAAAATGTATTTTAATCTGAAAAAGGTATTTTAACGTGGCAAAGGTATTTTAACCTGGAAAAGATATTCTACCAAGGAAAATGTATTTTAACGTGGCAAAGGTATTTTAACCTGGAAAAGATATTCTAACAAGGAAAATGTATTTTAACGTGGAAAAGGTATTTTAACGTGGAAAAGGTATTTTAACGTGGAAAAGGTATTTTAACGTGGAAAAGGTATTTTAACGTGGAAAAGGTATTTTAACGTGGAAAATTTATTTTAACGTGGAAAAGGTATTTTAACGTGGAAAAGGTATTTAGGAACTAGACCTGGGGGACTGAATAGTGCGAACAAGGTCGCCGGCTTCACCGCCGTTAACTTCAGGGGCATGAACTGGTTCCAGTTCGCTATCGCGAGAATTATGGAGCTTTAATTGCGTAATAGGGTACGTGACCTTTAAACTTTACCATTGCGTATGGTATCTAATCTATAGGTGAGAGGACTTAATTTTCTATGAATTTTTAAAGGCCCATCCCAATTAGCTAGTAATTTGGCAGCTATTCTCTCACCTGCGCAAGACTGATTATGCTTCTTACGCCAGACCAATTGACCTTCAGAGAATTCAACATCTCTTCATTTCTCATTAAAATAGGCAGACTGCCTTGACTGCTCTGCTAAAATGTTATCTTTTGCCCGCTCAAGTGCGGACGTTACACGTTCCTTAATACTTGCGGCTTGCTCAACAATATTAGATTCAGAGGTATTTAAGTGAGGATGGACTCCTAGGGTTATATCGAAAGGGGTGCGGAGTTCGCGCCCAAAATTTAAAAATTCAGGCGTGAACTTGGTTGTTTTCTGGGGTGCGGTACGTAATGCCATCGCGAGCTGCGAAATGCCTACATCCCATTCCCTATGGTTTTCAACATATGTTGCCAACATAGTACCTAACGTTTTATTAAACCTTTGCACTGGGTTTCCGCGTGGACTGTAAAAAGACTTAAACCGATGGTTAATACCTAGTTCTTTACAAACGGAAGTCATAATTTTGCTAGCGAATTGGCTGCCATTGTCGCTAATAACTGTAGAGGGTATCCCAAACCGTGTAAAAACTTTATCGACTAATTTTGAAACTATAGTTTTCGTGGTAGCTCGCCTTAAGGGAAATAATTCAACCCATTGGTCATAAGGTCAAAAATTACTAACAATTGGGTAGCTCCTCTTTCACTAGCAGGGAACGGTCCCTATAAATCGATTGACACTACCTGCCACGGGTCGGACGGTTCGGCTGATTTCATAAGGCCTGCTGGAGCGCGTTGGGAGTTTTTATTCGCCTGGCATGGTTTACAAGATCTGATATAATGGGTAAGGGACCGTCCATAAACTACGTCACGCAAAAAATGGCATTTTCTGACCCCACGCTCCCCCAGATCACGCTTCGTCACGTTTTCTAAGACCCCTCCCCTGAAAAGCAAGTTTTTCCTCGACTTGAAAGTCAAAGTTCATTTCCGTTTTAAGCATTTACAAATATCGTTTGCCTCTGATTGAGCTTTAGAACTTTATTGTCTGGATGTGCTTTTTTATAACCTTTCAAAATATTTCCATAAAGTTTAGTTATAAGGGCAAACTTAATATTTTTCGAAATTGTCACTTGAAAACCTTAGGCTAATCGAGCTTGTTATTCAGATTTTAAAAATGTGCCAAAGAAACGAAACCATTTAAATCGGATGAAGGATCCGATTCATCCTTGCTTGTGCTAGAGGTGAATGAACAGTGACATTTAGTAATTTAAGCTGACACTACATTTAGCATTCCTTAAGGCGGGTTTCCAAACGCGCTTGAAAGTCAAAAAGATTGAGCTTGAGCGTTTCAAAATCCGCGCGTCTCAAGCGCTCCTATAACTAGCGCCATCTTGCGCCGTAGCATAAGTATGAGCACAAGCGTTACCTGTTTCCAAAGAATCTAAAAATAGCTGCTTAGGTGGCGTTGCGTAGTTGAAAAAATTCTGAAATCAAAATGGCGATTATCAACCAGCGAAAACGACGTTTGCTCATGAAAAGGAATTTGTTGTTAATTCAACTATATTATCAACTGCTCGGGTCCAAAAAAAGAACGTACGGCCATCGACGTTGGTGGATTCATCCAATCTGGCGAAAAAGGAAGTCAGAAGGATATTATGCGACACTTGTAAGCATTGCTAAGCCTTGGCTATATTTGTACCATTGGACTCCATAAAACTAAATATACATTTTGTTTGTTCAACTTAATGAAGTTGAAATGCATGAGGACAAATGACCATAAAAAATTCAGGAACTTTACGAGAATGAATCCAAATTTGTTCGATAAACTTTTAAAAATGATTGAGGACAAATTGAAGAAGTATCCCCCAAGTCGCTCTCCCATTTCACCAGGAGAACGATTAGCGTTGACATTAAGGTAAAGTATTCACGTATTTCAATAAATAGTTTCATTTCTAGAGAAATGAAATGTTCATATTCTCTTCAAGGTTTCTAGCATCGGGTGCGAGCCTCGAAAATATGACATACGCTTTTCGTCTTGGAAAAACAACAGCTCATAGAATAATCAAAGAGACTTGTGCCGCAATTTGGGAATGTTTGCTACCAGTTTATTTACCTGTTAAGGAAACGTCAGAAATCGCCTTTGAACATAATTTTATTGATGTCATCTTATCGTTAAAAGGTACCCGATGAAAAAATGTGGATCAGAATAGCAAAGGAATATGAAATGTTATGGGATTATCCAATGTGTTGTGGTGCCGTAGACGGAAAACATGTGATGATACAGCAACCAGGGAAAAGTGGAACACTATATTACAATTATAAAGTATGCATAAATAGAGTTGTGTAAAATTCCCCAGTTTATTCCTATTTAATTATAGGGCTATAACTCTATAGTGCTCATGGCTGTTGTTGATGCCAAGTACCGATTTGTTGTCGTTGACATAGGTGGTTATGGATCGCATTCTGATGGGGGGGGGTGTTCAAATCGTCTCCGTTTGGTCAAGCTGTACAAAATCAGAAAGCTGGATTTCCACTACCAAGGGCAGCCCCAAATAGCGACATAGTTGTTCCCCATGTTCTTCTTGGTGATGAAGCTTTTCAGCTTTTGCCTAATTTCATGCGACCATACCCAGGGAATGAGTTGGATTCTGCAAAAAGAATTTTTAACTACCGTTTAAGCCGTGCAAGGTACTTATTTTAGTTAATAGAGTTTGGGTTTGTTTCACTATCTAGGAAGTTAAGTAATCTGAACCATTCTTTCAGAAGATGTAGCGAGAACGCATTTGGGATTTTGGCTGCCAGATGGAGAATCTTCCGAGGTCCTATTCTTTTAAAACCATCAAATGTGGATATGGTAGTGAAAGCGTGTGTCATATTACACAATTATCTTTTAATTGAGGAAGAGAAGGAGAAATCCAAAATATATTGTCCAGCTGGTTTTGCTGATAGTAATGACTCTTTAAAAAATGTCGAGCGTGGGAAGTGGAGGGAAATCCTCGGCTGCCTGCCAGCAAGAGGATTGACCACTTTTGAACCAACAAATGCAAGAAATTTTAGTTTGGAAGCTAGTGACGTTCGAAAAGCTTTCACTAGATATTTTTCAAGTGACAATGGAGAAGTTCCATGGCAATGGGGCTTGCCAGGAGTTAAACGATAAAAATAATTAGCAATATAGACCCATATTGTTCAAAACGTTTAATTTTAAATAAAAATTTTAAGATGAATCAGTATTGGTATATTTGTACATTATTTGGATGACTTCCATTTCACACTTTAACTTTAGATTATCTGGAACAGCTTCGTGTAATCTACCAACATATCCCCCAAAGACCTCAGAAGATGATAATTCTTTTGTTAATGCTCTAAATTTATTAACATGCAATATAATTAGATAGAGGAATAAATAATTTCCATTATGACGAATTTACTTGTTTGTTGCCTCAATCGCATCCAATATTAAGGATTCCCTATTGTCAGGTTTAGTTTTCTTATTTTTTGCGTTCCAAGTTTTATTCGATTCTTTTCTTTTGGTTGTAATTTGAGGCTCACTATTTGTTGACTTTATGTTTTCAACCTCACTTTCCACATTACCATCAACCTCTTCTAAGATTTCCTCGGCGAATGAAAATGATTGGCCACTGAATACATAATCTTTTTTCTTGGATATTGATGCCTCACTACTAGATTCATTACTTTCGTCAAATGATGCCCCAACACTGCTTTCAGATTCCTGCACAGAAGGAAAGTTGGAACTAGTTCTAGAAAAGGAAAATAATGATTAACGGACTATCTAGTTGAAAATAAGGACACTGTCTATCATACTCTCGTCTAGTAAAAACATCTTTTAAAAATAGCAGCTGCCTGAAGAATGTCCAATGTTTAGAATCAAAAATGCTATCGTCGAATTCTTGACCGCTTTTCGAGTAAGTAACTGCATTGTAATGGGTGCGGAAAGCATCAACCAAACTTTTCCATAGTGATTTGCACTTTTCTTCTAATATTCCAAAGTTAATTAATAACCGAGATTTTCCTAACATTAAGATAATACCTACTCGTCAAACCCATTTCGGTTGAAATGTCTCCCCAAAGGCATTCCACTACATCTTTCTTCCTGTGGTCTTCCAACCATCTGTCCCAAATAGCAGGGTTTTCCTGTACTTTATTTATGAGCTTTTCTTTGATAGCTATCGACTCTTTTCTTTTGTCTTCGGCTTGTTTTTTCATTAAATCTTTTAATTCTTTTTGGGTGGGCATTTCTTCTTTTATTAAAAACAGTTTGGTATAAAATTGGTAAAACCGACCGCCATATATTCGACAAGCCAATGTTCTGATTGGCTAAAAAATATCCCTCAAGCAACGCCATCTATTGTGTCATCAAGCTTAAACTATATTCATCAGCTGATATCTACTCACGACAGATACAAGCTTGACGCGATTTTCAAGCGCAAGCGGGCTACTTTTCAATCGCAAGCTACTTAAAAAGCGAGTTTGGAAATGGTACCGATCTCGAGCTTAAGCGTAAACTTGAAATTTTCAAGCTTGAGCTCAATCTTTTAGCTGTTCAAGCGCGTTTGGAAACCCACCTTCACGCGTACGTGTAGCTAGTTATGCCGTGAACGTGTCTCTTTATTTTAAATGCACTTTTTAAATTGGCTAAACTTACAGTTTCTACTATTTAAGCGATGATGGAATAAAAATTTTGTTAAATTATTGTAGAGGTTGTTCTCACGGTGAACTTTGAAACGTTGCGTTTTTTCTTCTATTACTAAAGGGTCTTACTGACTTCGTAATAAAATTAATTTTAAATGTGACGTCACGCATCGAAGGACCCCTCCCTCCCCTCTCGTCACGGACCGTCACAAACTTACAAATCCCCTCCCCCATAAGAGTGTGACGAAGTTTATGGACGGTCCCTAACGAAATGATTCATATTCTCAAAATAATAACGGGACTGAATTCTTTTCAACGTTCTAAATATTCCTAAATGCCCTGAAATCTTTAAATCATGGTTCAAATGTTACATAACACCAGTGGGACTAATTCCTTAGGGATCCAAATTCTATAATAGCTGTCCGAGGTACCTTTCCTTAAAATATCACGATAAACACTTTCTTCTATAATCGTACATTTGGGGGCGTGGGTCTTGACATATTCCTTCAAATTATTGTCTGTGGGTTCGGTTTGATTAGTTAAATAAAGTTTAATAGCATTAATTTTAATATCAGCCGTTTGAGCTTTGATGATGACGTCCTCCTCAAAGTCAATGGCGGTTTCGTTGAACGCGACAGATGCCAGGATAGGTGCGTCATCGGGATTGGATTCTCTATCGACCAGCGAGTCAGTCTCCTCCTCCGAAGCACGAGATAGCGCGTCCGCTACCTCATTAAGTTTACCGGGCACATGACGTATGGCCGAAATATAAGGTTCTATGCTTAAGTGCCAGCGAGCTAATTTGCCCGTGGGATGCCTAGCTATTCGTAACCACTGCAAAGCTGAATGGCCAGTAAAGACCTCTACTTTACTACCTTCAATATACGGTCGGAATTTGCCAATTGCCCAATGCACTGCCAAGCATTCACGCTAGGTTACCGAATAATTGCGTTCTGCATTGTTTTAGGTACTACTTATATACTGAATAACAACTGGTTTACCATTGATTGTTTGACTAAGAACTGCACCTAGACCGGTGTTACTAGCGTCTGTGTGGACCTGAAACGATTGTGTGTAATCAGGGGGACATAGTATAGGGGCGGATGTTAGTAGGTTTTTAAATGGTCAAAGGCTTCCTGTTGGACCGAAGTCCAATTCCAGGGGGTGTCTTTACGTAAGAGGGTATTCAGAGGTTCAGCTATGGTGGAGAAACCTTCAATGTAACGTCGGCTGTATGACGCCATACCGAGAAAACTACGTAACCGCTTTACTGTATTGGGTGCGGAGAGTTCGCTAATGGCGGAGGTTTTCTCGGGGTCTACTTTCACTCCTTCTTCCGAAACTACGTGCCCTAAAATTTTAACCTCTTTCTGACAGAACTTTGTTTAGCTAGCCTTTATAGTGAGGCCGCATTTATACCCGTTTTTTTGGAAAATTTCGAATCATAAAAAATATTTGAGCTATGCAAATTAAAGAAAATTTATCTTCTCGATTAATGTTGATTTCAAATTTCAAAAAACTATATTAATTTCTAATTTCTTCGGAACTGTTAAATTTTAATTTCTGGCCCTTTGTGGGTTTGACAAGGGATCGAGTATAAATGCAGTGTTTAAGGACTGCGAAGCAAAACTCGTTTTTGTATAATTCTTTAAGGGTTGAAATAACCCAACCTAACCTAATACTATTTAGGTAAAAATAAACAAATTGAACCTGATTTAACTAACCATAAGTCCATACCTGATTTACTGTTATTCATTTAACTAAACCTGCACAATCGCAAACGAATATCTTTTTCATATCTCAGTTGCACTGCATTTTAAGGTCCGTCCACACAATCGGATTGTTTATGTAACCGTTTTAACAAATTCGCAGCAAATCAGAGAGCTTCCTTGATTGAACTTATATATAGGGGTTAACTTTAGACCCTCCGTGGTCGGCCTAAAAATTTACATTGTAATGAAGGAAGAATTCCGAAGAAATTAACAGAACAGTGAGTGGGAGGAATGATTTGGCGATTAATGAAGTGGAACTAATTTCGGAAGCGCGAGGTTTTCTGGAGTTATGGGACGTAAAACTTCAAACCTACAAAAATATCCGAAGCTAAGATGCAATGTGGACGATACGAGCGAAGCGATGTACCACGCGCGAGCGTTACGTACGACGCGAAAACACGTCATAATGTGGACGGACCTTCAGTTAATAAGTTTTTTACTTTCAAGAAATTTGAAGTATGTCAAAACATTTTAAATGTAATATTGGTTAAAAAAATAAGATAGATGCTTTTTTAATGAATATTGGAATATTTGAACTTCAGCCAATTCATTTTGTCCCCTTAGTTTCTAAATAGACAATTTTTGGCTCTCCAAGAGCTTTTATCATGTTATTGCGCCTGTTTTGTAACGCCGGTCGAAATTTTAGGAGTAGGTGCAAGAATGGTGCAAATAACATTCATTTGAGGAAGGCTTATTTATATTTGTACAATTAATAAAAATTCGTTAAAAAGCAGCGTACATGGTTTAATACATATTAATTACCAAATACATTTATACTAACTGAATAATAAATAAAAAAATTACAATTTAATCATAGATAGGGCTCAATTAGACAAATAATTAAGGCGAAAATTCAAAAAGCAAACACTGTATTGCCACTCAATTAGACAAATAATTAAGGCGAAAATTTAAAAAGCAAACACGGTTTTGCCACTCTACTATTATAAATATTTAGAGGTTAGGATGATTTTATCACTAAATTCCCTATTTTCATTTTCTAGTGTAGGTAGCTATGTACACACAAAGATAATTGTTACTGTTTTTAGATGATCTATTCGATAGACACCTATAATCATGATTGTGATCATTATCTTTCCCTAACTCAAACTTTATTAAGTAGACATTTTAGGCCATTGATTGCCAACTACGCACATGATGTTACTTAAATAGAAGTTGGGAAAGCAAAATATTATCTCTCCGAGGTGAGTGGAGGTCTAACCGCAAACGTCTCTGCCTATACAGGGTGCTTCTGAAAAGTCTATCAGAAATTAGGGGTTATGTTCTTTGAGCCATTTTGTTCTATGGCATTTTGCCATCCGAGCCACTGTTATCAAGTTATAATTTGAATGCTTTATGGATGACTTCTTAATTAAATTAGCATTGTCTTTGTTATGTTTAGGTTCTCACGGGTTGTAACAGGACTCACTCAAGTTAAAACAATTAGTTAAAATAAACATCAGTACTTTATTCAGGTTAAAAATAATACAACCGGTTCCTACTCCCAGCCGTAGCTGTGTGTCTTCCCACGACCCCCTCTCCTTTAGATCCCCTTCCATGGGTCAGATCAATTCAGCTCCTTACATTAGCAACCCCTGGTATAATTTTATAGAGTCACGAAATGGCGCGTAGTTTGATTGCGTTATGTTACAACTTTTTTTTTGAGATGATTGTTATTATACTTGATAGCGTTGTGGTAGTCGAATGATGCGTTGTGGGCGACCCGTTGGGCCGGTGTCGGACGCTGGTGTGTTGAGCTTGTGAGGAGTAATCATGGAAGGTGATTGAGTGTTCAAAGGCGTTAGTGTCGTCTCTTGATGAGGTGATGCTGGCCCGTTGTACGGCGGTGGTTGTTCATTTTGAGGCGGTGACTGTCTGATTTGTGGTGGTGGTTTTCTTGGGCCTCCTATGACTGTGGACTGTTTGGTTGTGTGTTCTTTAAGAAGTTTGCAGGATTATTGGACGAAGCTACGTGAGAAATTGCGGTTTCATCCATGGTAAACTGAGGTCGTATTTGGCTTCTTGTTCGTTGGATTATCTTGTTTTGTTTTGTTTGAAGTTGGTAGGAAAACGGTTCTGGTCCTACCGAGGCTATCAGGGCTGGTAACCATGGCCTGGGTCCGGCCAGATAGCGTATGGATTGGCCTGGGTATAGCGGAGGTAGTGATGTCGTCGATCTTTTATTGAAGTTTTCAGTCATGTTGGTTTGTCGTTCTGTAAGAACGCGTCGCGTTTCATTTGTTGGATATAGGGGTTCTAATGACGTGTTGGTGGTGGTTAAAGGTGTGCGTATCCTACGTCCCATCAGTAGTTCTGCTGGCGATGGGAGATAAATTTTAGGCGTGGATCGGTACTCCATCAAGACATCATTGAGATCTTTGTTTTGACGCTTGGCTTTTATCAGTGAGTTCTTTATGGTTTGGATGGTCCTTTCTGACATGCCATTCGACTTCGGGTAGTAGGGGCTTGAGGTCACATGAGATGTACCCCATTGTTCAAGGAATAGTCGAAATGCCTCTGATGAGAATGGCGGACCGTTGTCTGTGATTCGTTTTTGAGGGGCGCCATGGCGGGTAAATTGAGGTTTCATGAAGTTTATTACTGCTTGAGGGTTTGTTGTGAGCAGCTGCTTGGCCTCTACAAATTTCGAATGATAATCTACTAGTATTATGTAGTGTTTCGAGTCCAATCCAAATAGGTCTGATCCAACCGTTTGCCATGGCAATTGCGGGACCGGATGGGGAGTTAGAGGTATCGCCATGTTAGCTCAATCTCTTTCTCGGCATATGGGGCATGCCCTGACGAAATCCGATATGTGATTGGACATGTGGGGCCAGAACACGTTGATTTTAGCTTTCGCCACACACGAGTTGATCCCTTGATGTGTGCTATGTATTTTCTCGAGTATCTCATGTTGCAGGGTTTTTGGTACCACGAGGCAGGAACCGCGATAAAGCAGGTTGTCTTCGATGTGCAGTTCGTCTTTGTGCTGATGTGAGGGCCTTTTGAGTGTTTGGTCAACGTTGGTGAATGTATTCGATGATCTGTTTTAGTGTCGGATCTGCTTGAGTCGCTCGTTTATACTTGTCTTGTGTGGTTGCTGTGTGCGGACCCTCAAGGTTGTCGGTTTTTATTAGGGTATGAGACTCATGGGCTCGTGAGAGTGTATCAGCTATATATAGTTCAGAGCCGGGAACATAAACCAGGTGCATATTGTAACGGAAAAGGCGCATCTCTAGACGTTGTAGCCGCGGCGACAGGATGTGTAATGGTTTATGCACTATAGCCAGAAGGGGTTTATGGTCAGTCTGTACCGTGAACACTGTGCCCGCCGTATAGAAGTTGAAGTGTTCACATGCAAATACGACACCCAGGAGCTCTTTTTCTATCTGAGAATAGCGAGTTTGCGTCGGTGTGAAGGCAGTCGACGTGAATTCGACGGGATAAGAGTCTTGCAGAAGAACTGCTCCAACCCCACTTTGACTAGCATCGACAGAAATGACTATTGGGCGTTCCGCGTCGTAAAATGCTAGTACTGGTTCTGTTGATATAAGAGTTTTTAAGTGATCATAGTGAGACTGATGACTAGACTCCCATGTAAAGGCGATTTCTTTCTTCAGGAGTGTCCGAAGCGGTGCGGTATCAGTTGTTGATGCTGGCAGAAATTTGGAAATGTAATTAATCATTCCAAGAAATCGCTGTAAAGCCTTTTTGTCCGCGGGAGGCGGTAGGGAGCAGATCACTTTGGTTTTGCGGGGATCGACATGAATTCCTTTGTCGCTTATCTCATGACCCAGGTATGTGATTTCCGGGACAGCTAATTTCATTTTTGAGAGGCTGAACCGTAATCCATGTCTGCTCGCCTGATCCAGAATTTTCATTTGCATTATGGCATTTGAGTGTACGTCAGTAGAGGCAATCAGAAAATCATCAGTTGAAATGTACACATTAGAGAACTCCGACGTGGGATAGATGGTTCTCATAACGTATTGAAAATACTCGGTGGCCGTGACAATTCCGTATGGTAATCTGGTGTATTTGAAGCGACCCCACGGCGTGGCCAAAGTGCAAAGTTTGGCACTCGCTGGTGTTAGCTCTATTTGCCAGAAGGCGGTCTTGGCGTCTAGTGTTGTGAATACCGTGGACCCCATGAGCTCGGTGAAGATTTCTTTTGTCGTTGGAAAAGGATATGGTTGACGCTTTATCGCTTGATTGAGCTTGCGAGGGTCGATACAGATTCTGACGGACCCATCTGGTTTCGGTACAACCACCATTGGGTGAACCCATTCTGTTGGCTCGGAAATTGGTAGAATTATTCCCTCTTCGACCATCCGTGATAATTCTTTCTGAACTGGGGCGCGATAGTGATGGGGAATGTGATGAGCCGCCGATATGGATGGGGTTACATTTGGTTGAAGTTCAATAGAGTACTGGCCTGGGAGTTTTCCTAGTGTATCGAAAACCGTTTGGTATTGTTCAATGATCTTAGCTGGTGTGAGTGTTGACATGTCAGTATTAGCGTGTATCGTCATTACATAAAGTTTTGGTGGAGGTCCCAATGGACGTTGTACATGGTCGATTAGTCCGAGTTTGATTGACGCCTCAGCTCCTAATATGGGTGTACGTTCTTCGCTAGTGATGTAAAACTGGCATGTCCATTTCGCAGTATGAGAGGTGCATGGGAGGTTTGTTACCCCTATAACAGGTACCTGATGACCAGAGTATGATGTCACCCGATGGGTCGGGTTTGTCAGCTGCGGTTGTTACGGCAGGGCGTCATACATTCGTTTCGTGATGATATTAACCTGCGACCCAGTTTCGACTTTAAAAGCGATAGGTGTGCTGTAGATGTATATATCATCATATAGTTCATCTTCGGCTCTTCTTGACTGTAGGGAATCTAGTCTTTGATCGTCCCGTGAGTTAGGTACCAGTACCAGGCCATAGCTGAGATATTCCTCCTCGTATATTGGGTTGCGGTGATTGAATGCTTCTGTGTTGCTGGTGTTGTCTGACGGGTGGCCGACATCTATTTCTTTTAGTGCGTGGGTGGACCGGCAGAATGAGGCCCAGTGACCACGAGCTTTGCATTTTAGACACGATGTATCACGCGCCGGGCAGGGTTTAGAGGTGTGGGGTCTGCCCCCGCAGTTTGGGCATTTTTGAGATTGGCTTGATTGAACATTATTTCTGTGGGTCTGAGTTGAGTGTCTATATGTTCGTTGAGTTTGAGGGTACAGTGCGTTATCTGTGTTACGATATGGTCCGCGTCGGTTGTAATAGTCTCTGCGATTTGAGCGGTACCGACTTGTGTCTGGTCGTTGATTAAGGGCATCAATCTGATCATTTGGAAGTTGAGCTTTTCTGCTTATGGCCATAGCGCTGGCATGGATAGTGGAGGTCTCGTCTGCTTGACAGAGTGCTATTGCCTCTGTTAGTTGTAGATTCGGTTTTTCCAGTAGTGATTTACGGAGAGAGTCCTTTCTGATTCCAAAAACAATTGCCATACATAATAGTATGTCCGTTAGAGGTGATAACTCGCTCTCCTGGGCCTTGGTCTTGAGTTCAGTATAAAATTCATCAAAAGATTGGTTTTCTTTTGTGTTGAGGTGAAGAATTGGTATCGAATACAGGTGAGGTTCTTATACGGAGCGTAATAAGCGTCAAATGCAGCGTAAATAACTGACAGGGTTCTCAGGTGGCCCTGCTCTTGTATCGTGAGTGTTTTGTAAATTCTTCTACCTGCAGGTCCTAGTATGTGGAGAAATGTAGCTCTCTGAATCGGGACTGTCTCAGCATCAAGCTTGGCAGCCAGCGCGTATATTTCAAAGCCCTCCTTGTATTCGCTCCATGCCAAAGCTGGGTCAGGTCCAGGTGAAAAAGGTTCTGGGCTCTTAAATTGACTCATCTTCTATTCTTGTGGTGTTTGCGTGATTCAGCCGGATCCAAATTAGCACAATGAGATGCCGAGGGCTCAAGGCTTAACGAGTTCGGTACTGAGAATAATGTTCAGCATCCTACCTCTATCACCATGTTATGTTTAGGTTCTCACGGGTTGTAACAGGACTCACTCAAGTTAAAACAATTAGTTAAAATAAACATCAGTACTTTATTCAGGTTAAAAATAATACAACCGGTTCCTACTCCCAGCCGTAGCTGTGTGTCTTCCCACGACCCCCTCTCCTCTAGATCCCCTTCCATGGGTCAGTTCAATTCAGTTCCTTACATTAGCAACCCCTGGTATAATTTTATAGAGTCACGAAATGGCGCGTAGTTTGATTGCGTTATGTTACAGTCTTTTAATTTCATAAATAAATTTAAGGGGTCATCCGTAAATAACTCAAATATTAACTTTGAAAACCGTGAATAAATGTCATAGAACATTTTCAACTCAAGATGGCCCAAAGAACATCACCCTTAATCTCTGCTAGACTTTTCAGAAACACACTATATATGTTATTATTTCTCTTTATTGAAAATCAACTGCATAAATAAAATTAATGAATTATTCAAAGATCTGTTAACAACTACATTGGTGTGTAGGCACTATCCTCGAATTATACTTTCACGATACCCTGAGCCAGTGTCAATGTTAATGTTAGACCTTACTGTAACCGATTTATCTCAAGCAGCACTGAAATAATGGAACCTCCTCCTAAGTTGTAACCCGATTATTGTTGTTTTCATGACAGTTGGTTCCATGAAAATACCTAAAACTATCCATTTTAATGTGTGTTCAACCTCAGAATAATATTAATTTGGGGTTAATTAATCAATTTGAACAGTTGAGGACAGGAAAAACAAAATGTAATTCAGCTTGTGTCGGAAATTGAGTGTTTTCTTTTCAGTCAACTAAGAACAGATAAGTCATCAATATCAGGAAAGACATTAGGCAAAACTTTCCTTCTTTATCCTGAAATGTCCAAATTTGCGTTTAGGATATATATAAATGTAGTATAGTTTAATTAATATGTAAACACTTATCAATATCAAAAGTCATTAGAATAACTAAATGAAACAAAGCTTTATAGCTTGAAACCTTCTTAACGCATCGAAATTCCAAAAACAATTCCATTTACTTTCGTTTTATATTGTGAAGAAAAAAGGTTTAGTAGGATTTCTTTTCATAGAGATATAAGGAAAATATTGCAGACAGTATGAGTTTAGGAGTAAAAGCTGCATTCCAGATATAAAACGAGTTTCACAAGATTTCTCGTTTAACATTCATCCGAAATCGACATCTGAATATCGGTTCTCATAAACATTTCGCGAAAACATTTTCTTTAATTGGCCTATGTTAACTTTCGAGTTTCCTTGATATGTAATAAATAAGTAAGTTCTTAATTACTCGCTATATATTAACTATGAATTGCATGTAGTGATCTACTTCTTAAGCAATCTTCATTACTTGTCTTATATTAATTTTGACAAAAGAAGATTCCCTTAGCGGAGGTAAAATTCTTAAATAATTTAATTATAATAATTGATATTATATATTTTCATGGACTGTTCCTTAAATGAATTTTAGTTAAATATTTTTAAGAAACTTTCGTCCTAATATCTTTTGAAACTTAGCTATTATTAACGATTGACACCTATCCTATGCCTCTCCGCGATATTCTGGAAATAGCAATATATAAGTCAGACTGGTCAGACGATTCCCATCAAATGAAGGGAAAAAAGCGCATTAGCGTGAACCTTTAATAGAGCCGACTGTCATGACCACATCAATATTGCGATATCAGTTATCGGACAATCATTAACAGTCATACTCGTTGCTGTATGACTAGAGGATATTGTTTACACGCCAACCTATCTGTAAATAGAGCTTCGAATAATGCTTAAATAATTCAGTAATTTTAACTTTAGCGGTTGCTTATAAATAAAGAGCGGTAAATACATACTAAAGTTAATTAGTTTGTAGGTATTCATCGACTGGATTCGGAGAGGTAATATTTTGGTTTTGAAAATTCTTGGAATCGGTTCAGTAGTTCTAGAGATTGCCCACTACATACATTAAAACAAACAAACAAATTTTACCTTAATACATTATTTGTACAGATAAGAATAAAGAAAAATACTTAACAATAAAAAATTGCAATTAAAAACTATATAAGTTTTAATTACATCGCGTAAGGTTTCCTACTTCATTAACCTATAAAATAGAGCCATGTGTCGTCAAGACGTCAAAGCGTCACATTATTCATTATATTCGATTTACGACGAATAGGCGAAAATTTTCTTTGTAAAATACAGTGCTCACCTTTTCTTGTATTGTGTTGTCGAATCAATGTTAACTCGATCCCAAGAAAGAGAGATGTGTGACAAATTTCGAACGCATCTGTTTCCTTTTTAGGCTCTTGATACGATGATCACATTTAAGTTAAAAAAATCAAGAAATGAACTCATGATTTCGACATGGTTGGTATCATAAATAATGGGTTAAACATTAAACAATCTTAATAATTGCACAGATTATAAATCTTTGAAAATTTGAAAAATAACGCATTGGTTATCGGCAACTGATGATTCAAGTTTTTATTTCGAAAGCTGTTTACGCGTAAATTCGAAATATTTAACGCTATTACTTCCTTGTTTCAAGTTAGTGAGGAGTGCAAAGTTTGAGAAGAAATATTCAACATTCCACTCTCTTTTGGTATGTTTAAATGTTAATGCATATGAACCAATCCATTGCAGTTACAAGGAAATCAAAGCCCGTGATTCAACTGAAATATATATCCAGCTCCATTTCTCTGAGAGCTTGTTCTACCCTTGAATTCTTCCGCGCATACCAGATTTCAGCGAAAAAAATAAAAATGGACAGTATGTTTAAAACCGCGAATAGTATAAACATGATGCTGATATCATGAAAGGACGTCTTCGAGAATACCATGCTCTGTTCTTTCTTCATATACTTTGAGCACGATTTCCCATGCATTAGATTCTGTCGGATTTGATGTCCAGTTTCCCAATAATTCTGAATTCTGAAATCAGAATTTAGAGCAAATCTCAAAAATACATTACGTACATTGATGGAATATGACGAGGTAAGTTTGTTTAAGCAATCTAAGAACTATTTCTTATAGGAAAGATACCGACATTAAAATATTTTTTAAAGAAATTTACACAATTTCTAGTATGTTGCTGGGGTTAAGTTACTAACCGTCCAGGTCGAGCATGTACGAGAAAGAGCAAGACGAAGCCCAGAGTTATGAGAAAACATGTGTACTTTCTTCCAACAAGATGACCCCGGTTCGCATTACACTTTTTCGCGCCTTCTAGTGACTGAAATTAGTATTACTATATTCATTATATGATGACCCAGGCTAATTTATAATTTTCGATTTTATGTATTCTTTGGTTATAAATTGGCATTACTATTATGAATAAAATCAAGAGCTAGTAATTAAACTACAGTAATTACTCATTAGGTTAATTTGAAATTTGAACTATAGTACCTTATCTTAATACAGAATAATATTCATTAAACTATAGTTACTTCCTCAATCGGTTAATTTTAAACTTATAATTAAGCTACATCATTAATTATAAAGTTATAATAAACTGCAGTATATTCATTAAAATTTATAAATTAAATTATGGTAACTTCCTCAATCGGTTAACTTAAACTTAATTAAATTTCAGCGCCCACGGAGGAAGAACAGGATGGGTCAATGTAACCGAGCCCCGACCGCGATCATGGCACCATAACGCAGCTTCTCTACACCTATCTACGGCAAAGGAGTCCTCCCAGCATCCTCAGTGTTTTGGAACGGTGCGGAAACGTCTAGGATGCCCCCTGTGCCTTAAAAAAGGTTGTCCTCATACAAATACAATGGCTCTGATGAGAAATCGCCTATCGTAGGGTTGGTGCGTGGCAAAGGTACGCTGAGAGACTTTTATACTCGCAGATGGGCCATAGCCATTTCGCCCTTTCTTACCTGATTGAACCGTCATCTTTTTTCCTAAGAGTCTCTTCCAAAACATAATAAGTAGAGGTGCAAAGGTTTTCCGAAACCTACTACGAATCTAGGACTGAAAACCTGTCCTCTGGTATTTCCCCTTTTATAGTGGTCATAAACACCGCGGAATAGAGTTCTTTTAAACTCGGATTTCACTGGGCGAATTTCTTTGCGTCAAGAAATTCGCTAAGAAAGCAAAGTAGGTAAAGCAATTTTTATACCTGTGTGTTCGGTTTCCACTGGGCGAAACCGTGGTGGAAAGAAATGTCTATCCGAACTGAACTGACCCGAGTTAGAGCCACGATCATCTGTTTTTTCAGGATAGAGGATAATAGTATCGTCGAAATTCCAACCATGATTAAGTATGTTGCTTTCTGAAATTTTTTCTCTCTCGTATACGCCTTTCTAATCACGTAGATTTTGGTAACTCTCTTAGATAAGACTTGATACTGACTTTAATGTATAAGGGCAGTATTTTGATTGGCTATAACTTTTTTCGCATTATGTTTACTATAATTTGAAGAAATCCATTAACTACAATCCGTGACCCTAAAATGTGCTTAAAATTTCAAAGTGATCCTTGCAATAGTTTTTCTTACAGAAAATAAAGCTGCTATGGGTGGTTTTCATTTGCATAAAATTAATTACAGATTTCCACGATAAAGTGGGAATTTTCCCGTACTAATAACATGAGAATTTTTTTTGTGATAGCCAAAGTTTCTACACCATTTTTTGAGGACTATACACTGTAAAAATAATGGTGCATTCTTACACCATATATGCTGTTTTTTTTCGGTGCCAAAATTGACACCATTTAAGGTGTACTTCTACACCATTTTTATGATAATTTCACGCCATTTACAAATATTATTTGCAAGTATGAAAGAAATATTAGGCATTTATGCACCATTTATAGTGCTTTTTAACATCTTTTTCAGGAAATCTTTTGAACTCTAATATTACTACTTAGTTTAATGCTGTTAATGTAGGCAAAGTTACGCCACGTATATCACATTACTACACCAAATGAAGTGAAGGTGTTAAATATTTTTTCTATATTTAGCACCACGTTTAAGGTGTAAAACAAAGCCATTAATACACCATTTCAAGTCTCTGTTCACTCCATTTCAAAGCCCTATTTACTCCATTTCAAAGCCATAGCTATTTACTCCATTTCAAAGCCCTAGCTATTTACTCCATTTCAAAGCCCTAGCTATTTACTCCATTTAAAGCCCTATTTACTCCATTTCAAAGCCCAATTTACTCCATTTCAAAGCCCTATTTACTCCATTTCAAACCCCTATTTTCTCCATTTCAAATCCCTATTTACTCCATTTCAAAGCCCTATTTACTCCATTTCAAACCCCTATTTTCTCCATTTCAAATCCCTATTTACTCCATTTCCAAGCGGCTATTTACTCCATTTCAAACTCCTATTTATTCCATTTCCAAGCCCTATTTACTTCACTTCAAACCCCTATTTACTCCATTTCAAACCCCTATTTACTCCATTTCAATGCCCTATTTACTCCATTTCAAACCCCTATTTACTCCATTTCAAACCCCTATTTACTCCATTTCAAACCCCTATTTACTCCATTTCAAACCCCTATTTACTCCATTTTAAACCCCTATTTACTCCATTTCAATGCCCTATTTACTCCATTTCAAACCCCTATTTACTCCATTTCAATGCCCTATTTACTCCATTTCAAACCCCTATTTACTCCATTTCAATGCCCTATTTACTCCATTTCAAAGCCCTATTTACTCCATTTCAAACCCATATTTACACCGTTTCAAACCCATATTTACACCGTTTCAAACCCATATTTACACCGTTTCAAACCCCTATTTACACCGTTTCAAACCCCTATTTACTCCATTTCAAGTCCCCTTTTAACAATTTCAAGCCCCTGTTCACCCCATTCCAAGTTGATTTTACTACGGCAATTAACAGATTGTCTTCCATTTGGCTGAAAAACCCCGCAATTTGGCGGATTTTGGATTCGGTATATTATGATTAAAGGTTCTTAATGGAAATACAGTAATTCTCGGGAACACGAAGACTCTATACCCGAGATAATCTGATTATCTAATGAAGGTTGAGTGGTTAGGTAAAATGAGCAATAATTCCATGTATTTTTTTAAATATTAAGCAAAATTTAAAGTTTAGAAGAACGAAATATTTTCAAATCGAAGAAATGTACCTTGATAAAGCGTTTAGCAAATTGTTATATTTAAGTCATATGCATTATATAACACTGTAATGAAGTTTGAACATAGAATGAGTACCCAAATTCTATTATCTAACGTAACATAGTTCTTCTAAAAAACATTTCATTTTTAAACGCTGTCACCGATAAAGTACGATCCAAGCGACAAGGGGACAAAGAGTGTGAAATAGATGTTGAGGAAACAACTCAAATCTGTCACGTGACCCAAAAATATCTACCTCCATACTGAAAATTCAGTCGTAGTTTGAACCGTCTACCGCCGGACGACAGCGTAAATTAAAATTTTTACCGTTGGCTGTGTGATTTCCGCCGGTTTTTTTTCGGTCGAGTGGGAATCTAGTTTAATGCCTAAGAAAGAAAGGTGTTGCTTTAAAAAGTAACATGTGCTCTTTATTAATACCGATCTGACTCCATTAGTTGTTACCCAAGAGAGATCATTTGGATAATTTTACCAAGTCCCACCGAACACGACAATAATGATCCCAGTAAATGGGGTGAATAGGGGTTTGAAATGGGCAAATAGTGACAAGAAATGGGGTAAATAAAGACTTGAAAAGAGGTAAATAGGGGTTTTGCAATGGTGTAAATGGGGCTTGAAATGGGGTAAATATACACTTGAAATGGGCTAAATTTAGACTTGAAATGGGTTACATTTAGACTTGAAATGGGGTAAATATAGATTTGAAATGGGATAAATAAGGACTTGAAATGAGGTAAATAGGAGTTTTCAATGGCGTAAATAGGTTTAAAATGGGGTAAATATAAGAAATTGAAATGAGGTAAATAGGGGTTTTGCAATAGTGAAAATAGGACTAGGAATGGGGTAAATATAGACTTGAAATGGGGTAAATATAGGCTTGAAATGGGGTAGATATGGAGTTGAAATGGGGTGAATAGGAGTTTCGCAATGGTGTAAATAAGGCTGGAAAAGGGGTAAATAGGGACTTTAAATGGGGTAAATAAGGGTTTTGCAATGGTGTAAATAGGGGTTTTGCAATTGTGTAAATAGGGGTTTTGCAATGGTTTAAATAGGGGTTTTGCAATGGTGTAAATAGGGGTTTTGCAATGGTGTAAATAGGGGTTTTGCAATGGTGTAAATAGGGGTTCTGCAATGGCGCAAATAGGGGTTTTGCAATGGTGCAAATAGGGGTTTTGCAATGGTGCAAATAGGGGTTTTGCAATGGTGCAAATAGGGGTATTGCAATAGTGTAAATAGGGTTTTGCAATGGTGTAAATAGGGCTTGAAATGGGGTAAATATAGTTTTGAAATTGGGTAAATAGGAGTTTCGCAATGGTGTAAATAAGGCTTGAAAAGGGGTAAATGGGGTAAATAGGGGTTTTGCAATGGTGTAAAAAGGGGTTTTGCAATGGTATAAATAGGGGTTTTGCAATGGTGTAAATAGGGGTTTTGCAATGGTGTAAATAAGGCTTGAAATGGGGTAAATATAGACTTGGAATGGGCTAATTAAGGACTTAAAATGGGGTAAATAGGGGTTTGCAAAGGTGTATTTTCGTATTATTTTAACACCATTTAATGGTATAATCGAAGGTGTTATTTTAATTCGTTTATGTATAATTTGAGCAACTTTTATCGAATGATGTTTTATGAATCCGTTTTTTGCACCATTCATTTTTGCTAATGGTGTTTGTATAATATCGCACTATTTTCATACAATTTCAACACATTGTCAAGGTGTACAAATACTATGGAATAAATTTTACACCACTACAACACTTTTTAGGTACCTTAATTTAGAGTGCATAACTCCATTTTCACGTTATTTCACCATCTTTTATATGAGTCTTGCTCACCTTTTCGAGGATGAGGTTTCTTCAGTCGTTTCTTACACCTTCTATTTAAGCGAAAGGTGTTTAAAAGATAACTCCATTTTCACATTATTTCAACATCTTTTTAAGGGCCTGCGAAGGTGTTATTTTATATCAATTGCGCACCTTTCCAAGGATGAGGTTTTTTCCGCCCTAATTTACACCTTCTATTTAAGCCAATGGTGTTCAAAACATAACTCTATTTTCACATTATTTGAACACCTTTTATATGGGCCTTGCGAAGGTTTTATTTTATATCGTTTGGGTATCATTTGAGCGCCTTTTAATGAATGAGGCTTTTTCAACCCTTTTTCACACCGTTTATTTAAGCGAATGGTGTTTAAAAAATATCGTACTAATTCTATGCCATTTGAGAACCATTTAAAGGGGTATTCAATGGGGTTATTTTATATAATTAAGGTATCATTTGCACACCTTTTAAAGAATTATGCTTTATAAACCCATTTCTACACCATTCGTTTAAGCTAAAGGCTAAGTCCTATAGAGACGCCGCCAGCTCAGAAAAGATGGCCATTGTTAACAAAAGGCTATCCGACGGCGGTCATCGCGGAGGAAGACGTGGGCCCAATCCAGAAGGCGATTCTACACTGTAAAAAATTGTGGTGGTGGTTAAATAGCGCCATAATGGTGTTAAAACAATGTGCACTATTTGTGCACCTTGACAAGGTGCAGAAATAGTACGAAAATGGTTCGATATTTTAAAAACACCATTAGCTTAAACGAATGGTGTAGAAATGGGTTTATAAAGCATAATTCTTTACCCCATTTTAAGTCCCCATTTACCCCTTTTCAAGCCTTATTTACACCATTGCGAAACTCCTATTTACCCAATTTCAAAACTATATTTACACCATTGCGAAACTCCTATTTACCCAATTTCAAAACTATATTTACACCATTGCAAAACTCTATTTACACTATTGCAATACCCCTATTTGCACCATTGCAAAACCCCTATTTGCACCATTGCAAAACCCCTATTTGCACCATTGCAGAACCCCTATTTACACCATTGCAAACCCCTATTTACACCATTGCAAAACCCCTATTTACACCATTGCAAAACCCCTATTTGCACCATTGCAGAACCCCTATTTACACCATTGCAAACCCCTATTTACACAATTGCAAAACCCCTATTTACACCATTGCAAAACCCCTATTTACACAATTGCAAAACCCCTATTTACACCATTGCAAAACCCCTATTTTCACCATTGCAAAACCCTTATTTACCCCATTTAAAGTCCCTATTTACCCCTTTTCCAGCCTTATTTACACCATTGCGAAACTCCTATTCACCCCATTTCAACTCCATATCTACCCCATTTCAAGCCTATATTTACCCCATTTCAAGTCTATATTTACCCCATTCCTAGTCCTATTTTCACTATTGCAAAACCCCTATTTACCTCATTTCAATTTCTTATATTTACCCCATTTTAAACCTATTTACGCCATTGAAAACTCCTATTTACCTCATTTCAAGTCCTTATTTATCCCATTTCAAATCTATATTTACCCCATTTCAAGTCTAAATGTAACCCATTTCAAGTCTAAATTTAGCCCATTTCAAGTGTATATTTACCCCATTTCAAGCCCCATTTACACCATTGCAAAACCCCTATTTACCTCTTTTCAAGTCTTTATTTACCCCATTTCTTGTCACTATTTGCCCATTTCAAACCCCTATTCACCCCATTTACTGGGATCATTATTGTCGTGTTCGGTGGGACTTGGTAAAATTATCCAAATGATCTCTCTTGGGTAACAACTAATGGAGTCAGATCGGTATTAATAAAGAGCACATGTTACTTTTTAAAGCAACACCTTTCTTTCTTAGGCATTAAACTAGATTCCCACTCGACCGAAAAAAAACCGGCGGAAATCACACAGCCAACGGTAAAAATTTTAATTTACGCTGTCGTCCGGCGGTAGACGGTTCAAACTACGACTGAATTTTCAGTATGGAGGTAGATATTTTTGGGTCACGTGACAGATTTGAGTTGTTTCCTCAACATCTATTTCACACTCTTTGTCCCCTTGTCGCTTGGATCGTACTAGAAGGGATATTTTCTAGCTTCCTCAGTAAACTTTTCCTTATTAACATCTTATCTGTTTTTACTTCCGTTAATTTAATTTTTCTTTCTTGGTGGTCTGTTTCCGATAAGCCTTGGTCAACCACAAAAAATGGCGGCTATCAATCGATCTCGCGTGTGCGTGCGGTCTTGAAATTTATGACGTTGTCAGTGGGATAATTTCATTGTCTGAGACACCGGCGTAACGCCGAACACGACCGAAAAAATAGAACACAACTTACGCCCGACCGAACGGAAATTCCGTCGGTCGAACCAATTTCTGCCGGGTTTCCGTCGTCTTTTCCGTGGAGTGGGAATCAAGCTTCATAAAAGCGGGCCTATTCGAAGAAATTCTCCATTTCTTTAGGTGCTTGAACAATAACGTTATATTAATTAAGGATTTTGAAGAAAAAGCATCTTCTTTTTTCAAAATATTGCTTGTTTTATAGATCAGATTAGGGTTAGGAAAGGCATAGGTTAGTTTTGCTTAGGCGTCTTTGAGACCTACGGTTCCTAAATTAAGCATTTGACCTCGTGATAATAAGCGTATGCATATATTCATATCCTATAAATGCTAAAAATTGAAAAACCATTTCAATGATAACATTTTATCGGTGACAGCGTTTAAAAATGAAATGTTTTTTAGAGGAACTATGTTACGTTAGAAAATAGATTTTGGGTACTCATTCTATGTTCAAACTTCACTACAGTGTACATAATGCATATGACTTAAATATAACAATTTGCTAAACGCTTTATCAAGGTACATTTCTTCGATTTGAAAATATTTCGTTCTTCTAAACTCTAAATTTTGCTTAATATTTAAAAAAATACATGGAATTATTGCTCATTTTACCTAACCACTCAATCTTCATTAGATAATCAGATTATCTCGGGAATAGAGTCTACGTGTTCCCGAGAATTACTGTATTTCCATCGGGAACTTTTAATCATAATATACCGAATCCAAAAACGGCCAAATTGAGGGGTTTTTCAGCCGTATGGAAGACAATCTGTTAATTGCCGTAGTAAAATCAACTTGGAATGGGGTGAACAGCACCCGGGCTTGAAATTGTTAAAAGGGGACTTGAAATGGAGTAAATAGGGGTTTGAAACGGTGAAAATAGGGGTTTGAAACGGTGTAAATATGGGTTTGAAATGGTGTAAATATGGATTTGAAATGGAGTAAATTGGGGTTTGAAATGGAGTAAATTGGGGTTTGAAATGGAGTAAATTGAGGAGTGAAATGGATTAAATATGGCTTTTAAATGGAGTAAATAGGGCTTTGAAATGGAGTAAATAGGGCATTGAAACGGAGTAAATAGTGCATTGAAATGGAGTAAATAGTGCATTGAAATGGAGTAAATAGTGCATTGAAATGGAGTAAATAGTGCATTGAAATGGAGTAAATAGGGCTTTGAAATGGAGTAAATAGGGCTTTGAAATGGAGTAAATAGGGCTTTGAAATGGAGTAAATAGGGCTTTTAAATGGAGTAAATAGGGCTTTTAAATGGAGTAAATAGGGCATTGAAACGGAGTAAATAGTGCATTGAAATGGAGTAAATAGTGCATTGAAATGGAGTAAATAGGGCTTTGAAATGGAGTAAATAGGGCTTTGAAATGGAGTAAATAGGGCTTTGAAATGGATTAAATAGGGCATTGAAACAGAGTAAATAGTGCATTGAAATGGAGTAAATAGTGCATTGAAATGGAGTAAATAGGGCTTTGAAATGGAGTAAATAGGGCTTTGAAATGGAGTAAATAGGGCTTTGAAATGGAGTAAATAGGGCTTTTAAATGGAGTAAATAGGGCTTTTAAATGGAGTAAATAGGGCATTGAAACGGAGTAAATAGTGCATTGAAATGGAGTAAATAGTGCATTGAAATGGAGTAAATAGGGCTTTGAAATGGAGTAAATAGGGCTTGAAATGGAGTAAATAGGGCTTTGAAATGGAGTAAATAGGGCTTTGAAATGGAGTAAATAGGGCTTTTAAATGGAGTAAATAGGGCTTTTAAATGGAGTAAATAGGGCATTGAAACGGAGTAAATAGTGCATTGAAATGGAGTAAATAGTGCATTGAAATGGAGTAAATAGGGCTTTGAAATGGAGTAAATAGGGCTTTGAAATGGAGTAAATAGTGCTTTGAAATGGAGTAAATAGGGCTTTGAAATGGAGTAAATAGGGCATTGAAACGGAGTAAATAGTGCATTGAAATGGAGGAAATAGTGCATTGAAATGGAGTAAATAGGGCTTTGAAATGGAGTAAATAGGGCTTTGAAATGGAGTAAATAGGGCTTTGAAATGGAGTAAATAGTCGCTTTGAAATGGAGTAAATAGGGCTTTTAAATGGAGTAAATAGGGCTTTGAAATGGAGTAAATAGGGCTTTGAAACGGAGTAAATAGGGCATTGAAACGGAGTAAATAGTGCATTGAAATGGAGTAAATAGTGCATTGAAATGGAGTAAATAGGGCTTTGAAATGGAGTAAATAGGGCTTTGAAATGGAGTAAATAGGGCTTTGAAATGGAGTAAATAGGGCTTTGAAATGGAGTAAATAGGGCTTTGAAATGGATTAAATAGGGCATTGAAACAGAGTAAATAGTGCATTGAAATGGAGTAAATAGTGCATTGAAATGGAGTAAATAGGGCTTTGAAATGGAGTAAATAGGGCTTTGAAATGGAGTAAATAGGGCTTTGAAATGGAGTAAATAGGGCTTTTAAATGGAGTAAATCGGGCTTTTAAATGGAGTAAATAGGGCATTGAAACGGAGTAAATAGTGCATTGAAATGGAGTAAATAGTGCATTGAAATGGAGTAAATAGGGCTTTGAAATGGAGTAAATAGGGCTTGAAATGGAGTAAATAGGGCTTTGAAATGGAGTAAATAGGGCTTTGAAATGGAGTAAATAGGGCTTTGAAATGGAGTAAATAGGGCTTTTAAATGGAGTAAATAGGGCTTTTAAATGGAGTAAATAGTGCATTGAAATGGAGTAAATAGTGCATTGAAATGGAGTAAATAGTGCATTGAAATGGAGTAAATAGGGCTTTGAAATGGAGTAAATAGGGCTTTGAAATGGAGTAAATAGTGCTTTGAAATGGAGTAAATAGGGCTTTGAAATGGAGTAAATAGGGCATTGAAACGGAGTAAATAGTGCATTGAAATGGAGGAAATAGTGCATTGAAATGGAGTAAATAGGGCTTTGAAATGGAGTAAATAGGGCTTTGAAATGGAGTAAATAGGGCTTTGAAATGGAGTAAATAGTCGCTTTGAAATGGAGTAAATAGGGCTTTTAAATGGAGTAAATAGGGCTTTGAAATGGAGTAAATAGGGCTTTGAAACGGAGTAAATAGGGCATTGAAACGGAGTAAATAGTGCATTGAAATGGAGTAAATAGTGCATTGAAATGGAGTAAATAGGGCTTTGAAATGGAGTAAATAGGGCTTGGAAATGGAGTAAATAGGGCTTTGAAATGGAGTAAATAGGGCTTTGAAATGGAGTAAATAGGGCTTTGAAATGGAGTAAATAGGGCTTTGAAATGGAGTAAATAGTCGCTTTGAAATGGAGTAAATAGGGCTTTGAAATGGAGTAAATAGCTAGGGCTTTGAAATGGAGTAAATAGCTAGGGCTTTGAAATGGAGTAAATAGGGCTTTGAAATGGAGTAAATAGCTAGGGCTTTGAAGTTGAGTAAATAGCTAGGGCTTTGAAATGGAGTAAATAGGGCTTTGAAATGGATTAAATAGGGCTTTGAAATGGAGTAAATAGGGCTTTGAAATGGAGTAAATAGTGCTTTGAAATGGAGTAAATAGGGCTTTGAAATGGAGTAAATAGGGCATTGAAACGGAGTAAATAGTGCATTGAAATGGAGGAAATAGTGCATTGAAATGGAGTAAATAGGGCTTTGAAATGGAGTAAATAGGGCTTTGAAATGGAGTAAATAGGGCTTTGAAATGGAGTAAATAGTCGCTTTGAAATGGAGTAAATGGGGCTTTTAAATGGAGTAAATAGGGCTTTGAAATGGAGTAAATAGGGCATTGAAACGGAGTAAATAGTGCATTGAAATGGAGTAAATAGTGCATTGAAATGGAGTAAATAGGGCTTTGAAATGGAGTAAATAGGGCTTTGAAATGGAGTAAATAGGGCTTTGAAATGGAGTAAATAGGGCTTTGAAATGGAGTAAATAGGGCTTTTAAATGGAGTAAATAGGGCTTTGAAATGGAGTAAATAGGGCATTGAAACGGAGTAAATAGTGCATTGAAATGAAGTAAATATTGCATTGAAATGGAGTAAATAGGGCTTTGAAATGGAGTAAATAGGGCTTTTAAATGGAGTAAATAGGGCTTTGAAATGGAGTAAATAGGGCATTGAAACGGAGTAAATAGTGCATTGAAATGGAGTAAATAGTGCATTGAAATGGAGTAAATAGGGCTTTGAAATGGAGTAAATAGGGCTTTGAAATGGAGTAAATAGGGCTTTGAAATGGAGTATATAGGGCTTTGAAATGGAGTAAATAGGGCTTTTAAATGGAGTAAATAGGGCTTTGAAATGGAGTAAATAGGGCATTGAAACGGAGTAAATAGTGCATTGAAATGAAGTAAATATTGCATTGAAATGGAGTAAATTGGGCTTTGAAATGGAGTAAATAGGGCTTTGAAATGGAGTAAATAGGGCTTTGAAATGGAGTAAATAGTCGCTTTGAAATGGAGTAAATAGGGCTTTGAAATGGAGTAAATAGCTAGGGCTTTGAAATGGAGTAAATAGCTAGGGCTTTGAAATGGAGTAAATAGGGCTTTGAAATGGAGTAAATAGCTAGGGCTTTGAAGTTGAGTAAATAGCTAGGGCTTTGAAATGGAGTAAATAGGGCTTTGAAATGGATTAAATAGGGCTTTGAAATTGATTAAATAGGGCTCTGAAATGGAGTAAATAGGGCTTTGAAATGGGGTGAACAGAGACTTGAAATGGTGTATTAATGTCTTTGTTTTACACCATAAACGTGGTGCTAAATATAGAAAAAATATTTAACACCTTCACTTCATTTGGTGTAGTAATGTGATATACGTGGCGTAACTTTGCCTACATTTAACACCATTAAACTAAGTAGTAATATTAGAGTTCAAAAGATTTCCTGAAAAAGATGTTAAAAAGCACTATAAATGGTGCATAAATGCCTAATATTTCGTTCATACTTGCAAATAATATTTGTAAAAGGCGTGAATTTATCATAAAAATGGTGTAGAAGTACACATTAAATGGTGTCAATTTTGGCACAGAAAAAATCGGCATATATGGTGTAAGAATGCACCATTATTTTTTACAGTGTAGCTAACAATTTCCCATAGTTTTAAATTTGCCGCCAGTTTGAAACGTCAGTAAAGCGACATCTAGTGCCATTTGTGAAATCCTAACTTCCACCCCCCTTTTATTCCTATCGCAAGGCCTAGTATTAGAGAAGGCAGTGGAAATATAGTAGGCGGTAAGGAGGAGTGCATTTTTCGAGGGGTCCGTCACTCGTTAAAAATGTGTACGAGATTTGAAATCTATGCAAATTTCTTTGATTTGTGATTTGTTACGGATTGGAAGATTTGTTAAGGATTTAAAGATTTTTTAAGGATTTGAAGATTTGTTAAGGATTTAAAGATTAGTTAAGGATTTAAAGATTTGTTAAGGATTTAAAGATTTGTTAAGGATTTAAAGATTTGTTAAGGATTTAAAGATTTGTTAAGGATTTAAAGATTTGTTAAGGATTTAAAGATTTGTTAAGGATTTAAAGATTTGTTAAGGATTTAAAGATTTGTTAAGGATTTAAAGATTTGTTAAGGATTTACAGATTTGTTAAGGATTTAAAGATTTGTTAAGGATTTAAAGATTTGTTAAGGATTTAAAGATTTGTTAAGGATTTAAAGATTTGTTCAGGATTCGATGATTTATTAAGGATTTGAAGACTTTTGGGGATTTGAAGATTAATTAAGGGTTTGCAGATCAATTAAGGGTTTGCAGATCAATTAAGGGTTTGCAGGTTAATTAAGGGTTTGGAGATTAATTAAGGGTTTGCAGACAAATTAAGGATTACAAAATTCATTTCGAATTTGAAGATTTATTAAGGGTTTGAAGATTTATTAAGGATTTCAAAATTCATTACGAATTTGAAGATTTATTAAGGGTTTGAAGATTTATTAAGGATTTCAAAATTCATTACGAATTTGAAGATTTAATAAGGATTTCAAAATTTATTACGGATTTGAAGATTTATTAAGGACTAGCGTGTAATAAGAACCAAAACGATATAAAGAGTGGGTATATTTTACTGATGACTAATATTTTTGTAGCACCCTAGGAGCAAATTAGGCACTCGGCGTTGCTCGTCAGCCCGTCGGGACATTTTTTATTGCTTTTCATACTGACCTTATTCCATAAAGAATGGTTTTGAAGTTTTTGGCCGCTATTTAAAAAGATGGCAAAAAACAGCACCCGAAAGACCTTTCAGCCAGTCTATAGGTTAAAGCATAAGCTTATCATTAAAGGAAACCAGTGTACAAAATATTTGTAAAACCCGTTGAAACGCGCGGACTCTGTTGCGTAGAGAAGTTTTTTTTACATTTTTAGGCCCCATTTATTAGGATGGCGGCAAATTTGAAAAATCTTTCTTAGTACGCGCCTACTACTTATGAGTAGCGTTCCTACAAAATTTCAGCCTTCTAGGGCAACCGGTTTGGGCTGAGCCTTGATTATCAGTCTATCATTCAGTCAGTAAGGATTTATATTGATATGGATTTAAAAAATTGTCTAGGGATTCGATAATTTGTAGATTTATTAGAGGATTTGAAGATTTGTTTTGGGATAAGAATTTGAGAGCAATATGATAATATTAATTTTAAGACCTTTTTTCGGTAGGATTAGTTATTTTAAACAACTCTTTTGAAAACATGCCATATATAACTTTTTTCGTGCGATACTATAGTCTGTCAAACGAAAGAAGAGCCCTGAGAAATTTGTCCAAATTGGTGTCGCCACCATCGACCCCATAGTACTTTATCAACTTGTTTTGTTTTGTCAATAGTCGTCTGTAATATAGTCTGCTATAAACAGATAGGCTTAGTCGCTATAGAACCAAAAAATTTTGCTATATTTATTTAATATGATTATGTTTCATGGTTTTGTACGATCATCGAGTATTAAAGAATAAAAAACAAAATTAACGACAAGACACCAGTTTTATCTTTATTGAACTAGCATTGCAATATATTTTAATGGCATAAGTTAAAGTACTTGTCCATAAGTCTAAGTAGTTCAGCATCAAAGAGTCTTCAGTCCACGTCTTCATCAGAGTCTTCGCTGTCTTCTTGCATATTAATTTTAAGAGGTTCAATTGTGGTTTCGATGATGGAATCTTGTTCCCAATACTCATGCATTATATTCTCGACGTGAACTTTCTGAAATAATAAAGCGTCACAAGTCCAGACCAGAACCCTGAAGTACGAAATTGACGAGGTTGCTAAAAGTAGAGGTCACACGGTAGTGAGGATTCCACCGTATTATTGCCAGTTTAACCCGATTGAACTAATATGGGCACAAGTGAAGAACGGCGTTGCGAAGCAGAATTCTGGTTTCAAACTCTCGACGGTCAAAGATGAAACATTGAGGGCCATTGAACGTGTGACACCAGAGAATTGGCGTAAGGCAATAGAGCACGTCTAGAATATAATGCGTGAGTATTGGGAAAAGGATCCCATCATCGAAACCACAATTGAACCTCTTAAAATTAATATGCAAGAAGACAGCGAAGACTCTGATGAAAACGTGGACTGAAGACGCTTTGATGCTGAACTACTTATGGACAAGTACTTTAACTTATGTCATTAAAATATATTGCAATGCTAGTTCAACAAAGATAAAACTGGTGTCTTGTCGTTAATTTTGTTTTATATTCTTTAATACTCGATGATCGTAAAAAATCATGAAACATAAACATATTAAATATATATATAGCAAAATTTATTGGTTCTACTGCGATTAAGCCTATCTGTTTATAGCAGACTATATTACAGACGAATATTGACAAAACAAAACAAGTTGATAAAGTACTATGGGGTCGATGGTGGCGACACCAATTTGGACAAATTTCTCAGGGCTCTTCTTTCGTTTGACAGACTATAGTAATCACCCCTTTAAAAACAGTCAATTTGGTATCGTCCAAAATGGGGACTGGGAATGGAAGTTATGGAAGAGTCTATGAAGTCCTTTCGCGGGAGGGAAGCACTCCGTTCATCGCTGCTTAAACCCCGGGAACATACGGGTTTTATGTAGTCAGCTATGAGAACGCTTCAAGAAATGTAGCAGTCACGTGGGATAACTGTCTGTGTGGATTTAAAACTTGAGAATGATTTGAACGTTGATTTGAAGAATGAAAGACTATGGGAGTATATGGGTTGAAGATTGAAAGATTGGGAATTTTTCGATTTATTTTTTTATGGATTTTTAAAATTTATGGAAGTTGTGAGATTGGAAAGCTTTATCAAGGATTAGAAAGATTTTCTGGGATTTGAAAGATTTTCTTGGATTTGAAAGATTTTCTTGGATTTGAAAGATTTTCTTGGATTTGAAAGAGGGGTCCGGATCACTCATCTTGGATTTGAAAGATTTTCTTGCATTTGAAAGATTTTCTGGGATTTGAAAGATTTTCTTGGATTTGAAAGATTTTCTCGGATTTGAAAGATTTTCTCGGATTTGAAAGATTTTCTGGGATTTGAAAGATTTTCTTGGATTTGAAAGATTTTCTGGGATTTGAAAGATTTTCTTTGATTTGAAAGATTTTCTTTGATTTGAAAGGTTTTCTTTGATTTGAAAGATTTTCTGGGATTTGAAAGATTTTCTGGGATTTGAAAGATTTCCTGGGATTTGAAAGATTTTCTGGGATTTGAAAGATTTTCTGGGATTTGAAAGATTTCCTGGGATTTGAAAGATTTTCTGGGATTTGAAAGATTTGAAGGTTTAAAATCTTCTACTGTACGAGATTTGAAGGAGCGTCGGACCCCTCGGCATTTTTACTTCTCCTGAGAGACAGGCTATAGAGAATAGGTATGTTGGTGATCCTCAAATATAACTTTACTTAACTCTTTTATATTACACAACCCCTCTTTTTTCGAGTCTCGGACGTTTATGTTCGGATAATATGGATGGGTTTCGGAAGGAAATCGAAGGCATCCATTTTCGAATTAAAAAGATAGCATTATCTATTATTCCCATCTGATGTTACACATTTATTGTTGCTTTTATCGCCATTTCAACGATACAGTAAGGAAAAGTAATTTTCAAGCCCGGTAATCAAAGACGTTAAGTTTTTAAACACTTAATTTAGTTTTCCCACTAAAACCTGTGTAATTTTGCTACTAGTTTAAGGTGGTATTGCGAGATCCCTATAGCAAAAGTATCACAGATATACTTTTTTGGTGTTTGGAGGAAAAGTATTTTGCTATATAGTCCACTAACGTAATAATTATGGCTTTTTGGAATTGGGTTTTATCGAAAAGATAGTAACAAAAAGTGAGTTAGGCGATCATATCATAAATAACTGATACGGAGAAAAACGTATACATGTTAAATTCTAATAAAAAATAATAGTGACAATATTCCAGATGAATGTCTACTACAAAAATATGATTTCGATATTTTTTGCAAAGCTTAAATTTCAAAATATTACGCTTAAAGTTAAACTTCAAAGCAAGTGGATTTAGAAAATAGAAAATATTATTAATTTAACTGAACGTAGAGTACGACCCTTTTTTCTACATAATTTTTTTTCGGAAAATTTTGTCGATTGAATACATTTGTCAGTTAAAATCTTACTAAATTCAATCTCAAAAAATATCATCTAAAATTGTTGTATTGTTTAAACGAATAAACTTCTGAATAGTTTTCGATTATTTGTAGTCAATCGTATTTTTCGAAAAATTCGATCAAAAAACCCCGAGCCCTAATTATGGGGACCTGATATTCAACGCTGCAGCAGCAACTCAATTAAAAATATTACAAGTTCAACAAAATAGGGCAGCCAAGATTATCATAGGTGTTCCCAAGCGGTCATCAGCTTCTGCGGCACAAAGTGCACAACAACCTGACATCCGGATATATACAAGACATCTTCAATTTAACCAGGAACGGGCATTGTTACTCTACAAGACAAAGTGACACTGCCTACAGAGATCCAAAGGAAAAGTATCATATACCAAGGTCCCCTACACTGGAACAAGTTACCGGCAGAAGTCACGTCGGAAAACCTAACAATAACGCAATTTAAACAAAAAATACATAAACTTCTTACCTAATGTATAAAAAGATTTTAATATAACGAGTTTTACTTTTACTTTTTACTCTAAAAAAGAAAAAAAACCTTGTACACTTAAGCTGACTAATGGACCCATCTGGAAAGCAACTGTATTCCAGTTGAGATGACAATCCAATAAAGCCATTTATTTAATATTATTATTATTATTATTATTATTATCCTGAACCCCTAAGAAGAATATAAAAAACAGTCTTTACAGGGAAAACTTATTTCTCTTTTCAAGTTAACTCTGTGCATTTTGAAAGTCTAAGTTTTCATGATAATGCTATGGAATTTAGTAAACAAGTCAGTTCTCAGACTCTCGCTGTAAAATGTATTCCTAAAGATTGGGTCTTGGTTACTGTTGATGGTGGCATTGCTGTAATAATTCAAAACGTAGAAAATGGACTAATAACTAAATCATATGTTTTAAAAGATTGTGAGGCCAGTGGCATTCTAAAATTTAACGGGAAAATTAGCACTGTTCACGAGCCGAGCTGAGCGAGCTTTTTAAAAGCTCGGCTCGGCTCGAGTCAAAAAAACGGCGGCTCGGCTCGACTCGAGCCGAGCTGGGTCTTGGCTCGGCTCTAGCTCGGCTCGGCTCGAAAATGATCGAGCCGAGCCGAGCTGGCTCGATTAACATATACATGATTAAAAAAATTGCTACTACTAACGTCAAACTTGAGAATGACTATAAATGCCATCCCATGTTTAGGTATGTAGTGGTTCAGTAAAACCCGCTCTTTAAAATATGTTCAAGGTTAGAGACGAGAGATTTTTCCCACGCTTTATTTCATGTAAAGATACAACGGAACGCTATTGGTGGAGAGAATAAAGACTAAAAGGAAAGCACTATATCAGTGACTAAGCTCGCGAGCCGGCTCGCGAGTCGGCTCGGCTCGATGCCTATCGGCTCGGCTCGGCTCGACCATAAAAAAGCTCGCTCGTTAATTAATCGAGCCGCAAAAGTGGCGGCTCGGCTCGGCTCGAACTCGGCTCGCTCGTCACGAGCCCGAGCTGGCTCGAGCTCGTGAACAGTCCTAGGGAAAATTATCCCTCAAAACCATCGTTTAGTAAAATCGTTGCCTGAACTTACTAGTGTTGACGCCGTATTTAAACTCCTTGATGATGTGAATTCATTTCCACTATGTACTGGTATTATTCAAAAGGAACTTCTGAAGCACTTTGCTACTTAGGAAGAAACTGCGGGCTACATAAACAAATTTGATGAGGCTGTTCAATCAACAGTATGTAACATAGTTTTGAGTCAGCATAAGAAACAAAACAAAATTAACTTGGAAACTAAAGATTTATGTGAGCCATGCACATAATACCGCAGAGTTTTGCTAAATAGCATTAATCGTCAGAGGAAATCCAATTCGACCAAACATGGCGAAAGAAGAAATAGTTTCTTACCACGAGACAAGTTAATAAAAAAGTTACAACCTAAATCTCACAGAATTATAGACCATAGAAAAAGAATAAAGAAAATCAAAAGTAAGATTAAAAAGAATAGCAAACTGTGGCCAATATTTCCACGACAAAGATAGAAAATTCATCGCAGATAAGTTAGAAGAGCAAAAGAAAAGTTTGCCTAAAAATTCCTTTAAGAGATTATTTGTGGAACAACAGTTAGCGATTATGAGAACAAAAACAAAAAGGCAGCGTAGATGGCACCCTAAAATCATCAAGTGGGCTATTCATCTGCACAAATGCTATGCTTACGAGTGGAATATTTGAATTGCCATCCAAACGAACCTTATACAACTACAGTTCACATGTTGGACTTAACTCGGGATTCAGAGAAGAAAGTTTAATTCAGGCAACGGAACTGTTTAAGAAAGCTTGTCCTGAAGAGGATCAAAAATTCGTTTCAGTTATTTTAGATGAAATGAAGGTCAAGGACGACATCATTTATCGAGCTAGTACGGGCGAGCTAGTTGGCTTTAGTAATTTGGACGACACTGGGAATGAAATTTTAAAAATAAGAAATCAAGGTGATGATTTACCAGAAGTAGCAACGCACGTCTTACAAGTAATGATTAGAAGCATTACTGGTAATTTTAAGTATCCGCTTGCATATTTCCCTTGCAAGGACATGAACTCGGATAGCCTTCATCGAATCATTTCAGAAGCAATATCAAAATTAGAATTTAATGGCATCAAAGTGTTAAGCGTTATTGGTGATGGAGCAAGCACAAACCGTAAAATGTTTCAAAACTTCGTTCAGGATGGTTTTCGGTGGAAAGATATGTATGCCTGCGATTTAGATCAGTATATATATTTTATATGTGATCCCCCTCATCTTTTGAAGACAGCTAGAAATGGATTCAGCAATAGCAACTTTCATACCAAAACAAAACATATAATCAAGAACGACAACCAATTTTGTTGACGCATCTTTTAAATTTATACGATTTAGATAACCAAAGAACTGTTAAACTTGTGCCGAAACTAACAAGGGACCATCTATTTTTGGATTCACACTCCAGAATGAGAGTTGGCCTTGCAGCCCAAGTTTTCAGCGAAGCAGTGGCAAATGCGCTCGAATTTGAGTTTGGAGATGTGTGCCGTGAAACCGTGAAACTAATTAGATTAATGAACAAATTTTTTGACTGTATGAATTCAAGAAATTTTAAAGAAGGAATTTTGAAGCGTAATCCCAACTTGGCCCCCTTTTCTAATGAAAATGATGAAAGATTAAAGGTATGTTAATGGGTTTTTTTCACACTAGTTAGATAGACAAAAACAGAATCTTCTCTTATTTAGTGGCTGGAAGGACCCTTCTTACAGTATTTGAAGAGTGGCAAATGGAAGTTGACAGATTGCCTAAAACCTTTAAAGCAGCTGAAAGGATCAAGATGTCTCTAAGTAGAGAAACTGTTCTGGGTTTACAGATGACAGGTAATATATTATTTATGTTTATGGGTAAAAACTATATTAATAAATCTTCACGTGAAATTTTCAGGCAAATCAATTCCTGCTATAATTCGATTTCTACTAAGAAAAAACGCTAGGTTTGTGCTAACAAACCGTTTAAATCAAGATTGTTTAGAACAAGAATTGGCAAACAGAGAGGTTCATGTGGAGTCAATAACAATCCTGATATTTTACATAATGCGCAAAACGTTGACCGATTCAAAGATTTGGATGAAATTATTAAAGCTCCTCAAACTGGAAACACTTTTATCGAAAATTAATGGAAAGGCTTAATTTTTTTGGCTTTTTTTTTAAGTTTATTAACTCATTAATGTGCCTTATCACAAGCAGTTGAAAAATAAAATTTTTACAAAATTATTTTTCTTGAAATTTGTTTCAAAATTTCTTAACGCATTAATGCGCTATATCACAAGTTGAAAAATAAAAATATCACAAAATTGTTTTTCAGCGAAGCAGTGGCAAATGCGCTCGAATTTGAGTTTGGAGATGTGTGCCGTGAAACCGTGAAACTAATTAGATTAATGAACAAATTTTTTGACTGTATGAATTCAAGAAATTTTAAAGAAGGAATTTTGAAGCGTAATCCCAACTTGGCCCCCTTTTCTAATGAAAATGATGAAAGATTAAAGGTATGTTAATGGGTTTTTTTCACACTAGTTAGATAGACAAAAACAGAATCTTCTCTTATTTAGTGGCTGGAAGGACCCTTCTTACAGTATTTTGAAGAGTGGCAAATGGAAGTTGACAGATTGCCTAAAACCTTTAAAGCAGCTGAAAGGATCAAGATGTCTCTAAGTAGAGAAACTGTTCTGGGTTTACAGATGACAGGTAATATATTATTTATGTTTATGGGTAAAAACTATATTAATAAATCTTCACGTGAAATTTTCAGGCAAATCAATTCCTGCTATAATTCGATTTCTACTAAGAAAAAACGCTAGGTTTGTGCTAACAAACCGTTTAAATCAAGATTGTTTAGAACAAGAATTTGGCAAACAGAGAGGTTCATGTGGAGTCAATAACAATCCTGATATTTTACATAATGCGCAAAACGTTGACCGATTCAAAGATTTGGATGAAATTATTAAAGCTCCTCAAACTGGAAACACTTTTATCGAAAATTAATGGAAAGGCTTAATTTTTTTGGCTTTTTTTTTAAATTTATTAACTCATTAATGTGCCTTATCACAAGCAGTTGAAAAATAAAATTTTTACAAAATTATTTTTCTTGAAATTTGTTTCAAAATTTCTTAACGCATTAATGCGCTATATCACAAGTTGAAAAATAAAAATATCACAAAATTGTTTTTCTAAACTAAAAAAATATCACAACCATTACGGTCCTGGACTATACCCTTTACTTTAAAGGGTAGCGTAAAATCTTTCCTAATCACAGTTAGATTTTTATCTTTGGCGTTTCCTGAAGCTTTCTTGTTTTCCTTACACTGTTTCAACCCTTTCCGCAAACTTGCCTGCGATTTTAAATTTTCATTCTTCTTCCCAAATTATTTCGCTCGTAAATATAGTTGCAATCCATTGCCCCTCAATTTTAGATAACTTTCAGTCAGTTTCCTTAGAACGAAATCTTCTTTCCCATTAGGAACTTCAGAACACTGTAATAAAGTCTTCCAACTATCCTTCACAGTGTCATTTTTAACAACAGCATCTCTTGCCTCCTCCCTTCGTCTTGGATTATTATCGGCGAGGGTCTTTCCATCGTAAACTATGTTTATTATCTTGTCAATTGTTTGGAAAAAAATAAACGTGCCCTTTTTGACATAGAGCAGGCCCCCTCTATCATTCAACATAACCCAGCTAGTTATTTCCAAGTTAGGTAATTCCTCGGATAGATACTGTTTAATGTCATTTCCTGCACCTTTAATAGCAAGGCTATCTCTAAGATTAAAATCCCGCGCTATCGCTTTGCTTTTGCAAATAGAATTCACTGTCGAGCCAGCAACAAAGTACAATATCTGAAGCTTTCTCAGAACTTCTTTAGTGTCAAACTTGACAGGAACATTTATGCTTTTAAGACTGTCGGATTCCTTTTGAAATTCCACTTCTACTCTTTCTACATGTATTTCTAACAAATTTAAAAGGTGTCTAAGTAGCTCTGCAGCACAGTATTTTCTTAAGTGATAGTCAACGCAAGCAAAAATCTGCAGTTATTTAAAGAAAAAATATTAATTTTTGAATAAGAACAATTAGCTTAAACACCTCACAGGAAGGGCAAATGAAGATAAATATGACATTGCATCCTCTAGTATCTTCTCATTTGACTGTAGTAGTTGAGCATCTGTCCAAAATCCTTTAGCTTCTCGTAACGTTAAATCAAAAGCTTCAAAACCTCTATCCCAAGGAGGGATTCTCTTGTCTCTAACCGCACAACTAAAATCTTCTAGTACTAATCTTAGTTCAATCACCGTTCGTGGTTCATTATATTTTCCTAATAGAGACAACTTCCCCACGCTCGTCACCAAATGGTCTTGGAACTCTTTTTGTGAAATTCCTAGGTATTATAACATTATCAATTATATACCTAAAGTTTGGAACAAAATGTTTAATAAAGCATTACTTGACTTAGGGGTTCCCTTTACTCTTTTCTTGGGAGGAGATTTTTGCACTGCTATGTTTTCCCGAACAAGAACATATGGTTTTTGAATTTCAAGCTAAGCTCGTTATTAGTCCACAATACTTCAGAATGTTCGTCAGGTTGAGGAAGATTTAAAACTAAATCTATATTTTCATTTATTTCCAGTTCCTCTAGCTTGTTTTCTGGCCTTTAAGTATAATTATATGCTTAAATTTCAAGTTTCAATTAAAACAAGATTAAAAACAGTCTGAATGTCTGCCTGAGTTGGGAGTTCTTGTATAAAATATGAACCAAGGCTTAATGAAATGTAGATGATAACTAACAGATCTAGGCTATTATGTTATTTAAAACTAATGTATTTAGTTTAGCACTTTGTAAAATTGCAAGCCATTAATATTAATTACCTTTTAGAATATAGGTGATCCTCATGTGGAACGTTTCTTGGTCTGTTCTTATCGCCCTCAAACCTAAGCGACCTAAACCCACGCGCCATTTTGATTTTCTTAAATGGCCTTGAAGGACTCCCTCTAGTTTGATCGGTATACGGGGTTGGAAAACGAGGGGGTTTGCTGGTCCTCTAGATTCACCGTCCATGGATAACCCAATGATCTCCTGAGGTCTTAATTATAATGTGGTGTGTTTGCCAGAAATCCATAAATTCAGTAACTTTCGCATAACCCCAAGACAAACTAGATGCATGTAATCCAGAGGGAAGTGTTCAACCATTTTCAAGTTTGCGATTTCTTCTAGAATTAAATAACCAATATGATGGTTTTTTTACCTTTTCTCTAAAAGTTTCGTTTGCTCTTAGCTCGGTATCAAGATCAGGAAAACAAACTATACCTTGCAAATGCTCACCTCGGACCATGCACTTATCACAACCATAGTATCCGGAATTACCCTTTACTAGATAAATAAAAGAACGGGCAGGTGTATCTTAAATAAATCCGGGTAATTCTAACGAAGCATAGCCATTTTGATTGATGTTTAAACCTTTATCATTGATTAGTACAATTTCATCTACAAAACTTGTTAAGAAGCCACTGTAGCTGTCTGGTTTAGATTTTGCTTGATATATACCAATTATAAATGGCTTACTCTTCTTTATTAAAGTTATCATACCCAACATCGGCCAAAACTGACTATTAGAACTATTTGTCAGGGGCATTCCATAAATATTAACTAGCATTTCGACGTGTCTGTGTGTGCGTGGGGGGGGTGCGTTTGAATTACAATACTTATGAGGACCGCGACGAGAAAACACACCAATCCTGTGGGGACCGTAGTCACTTATGGAGACGCACACCCCGGTCCCCATGAAACACAAAAAACATATGCTCAAATTAACTATTTTTTGATTTTATTTGCTTAAAATTAGTTTTTAAGGTTGTCCCCACAAAGGCGGTAAATTACACATTGCCGATTTTGTGTTACACAAGGACTGATAATAGCACCCCCTTATCAATCTTCGCAAGAACTAGAAAGCACACACTACTACTTCCGGTATGAGTGAAGGTCCCATAAAAGCGGTACACACAGAATTAAAATGATGTAAAATAAACACTATGGTAATGGCAATAGCGTATGCCATCAAGATGATGTTAATTTAATTGCGCATCCTCTCTGTTTTTAATACTATCAGTTTTAAGTATTAATTGTTCGTGTATTCAGGGGCGTTAGTAGCTTTTAAAATAACAGCTTCAGCGGTTGTTTCAAAGACAGTCTTAACCGTTGATTATATTGTACGGGTCAATGAAAAAACCAGCACTATATGCTGTTTTACTACCAATAAATCACAGTTGCATAAAATGTCGGCTGCTGTAAAACTAACAGCAAAATATGTGGTTTTAAACTCATTAAGCACTGTGGATTAAAACGTGGTTTGCTGTGAAAATAAAAACATATCATGCTGTTTCAAACCGCTTATGGTACACTAAAAAGTAGGGTTGCTTAAAAATAAAAGCTCTTAGAACAGTTTTAAATCCCGGAGCTTATTTTGATAAAGACGCTCTTTGCTGTTAAACTAAAAGCACTCAAACCTTTATTAAAAACATTAAGCTCTGTTGGTTAAGATGCAACTTGTCATTTATATAAGAGGACTAGCTGTTTTTAACAGTAGTTAAGACTGTCCATTAGGGTAGATTTATACTGGTTGCTCTTATATTAACTTCCCTTAAGGTTCTTATATTTAACAGCGCAAACCGATTCTTCTGACGACATTAAGCAATGCAGATTAAAACACTGTTGTCACGAGTTCCAATTTTTATGAAATTAACTAATTAATTTTTACCAACTGCTGTTAGGAATTTCATGAACTGGCATTAGTAGATAGAAAGTGTCACTTCTGAGCCACTGGCGTCAGCCAGTGCCAGATGGCACATGATCTGGCACCAATAAATATGGCGTCAATGGACGCCCACGGAATTTTTCTTCTTATGGCGCCAGTGAATCAAACATTTTTCCCCCCAATATTGTTGTGGCGTCAATGAATCAGACATGGCACCAGTAAATCAAACATTTTTCCCCCAATATTGTTGTGGCGTCAATGAATCAGACATGGCACCAGTAAATATGGCGTCAATGAATCAGACATGACGTCCACCACATTTTTTTTCGGACAATCTTCCTATGGTGCCAGTGAATCAAACACAACGTCACATTTTCCCTGGCGGGGGAAAAACCCGACACCCCCTGACACCATGTTGACTTTGTGAACGGCGTGGAAATTGTAGGAGAAATACCATGGCGTGGCTGGGGAAATACGTGAAGTAGTTTAACTGGTTTAATAATAAACATTTTTAAATTCCGCGTTCTGTAGGCAGATGCTTACGTTAAATATTTTGTGTTTCTAATTTTTTTTGGTTGGCCTATCTTAAATCTTATAACACCCATAAAATATTAATTTTATTAATTTTTACTATTAAAAACAAAAAAATTCTCTTATCATATTATATTATTATTTGAACTGATAAGGGAAATAAACTCTATGTCCAAAACTTTGTCTCACATTGCCAACAGTAAAGTGAACTTTCGATCTGATAAGAGAACCAATAATGATTTGAAATGATAAAAGCATATGCCTCGATTTATCCATTCTTTCACATACATGTCGAGGAAATGAACAAATATTTGATCTTCCTAAAAGTATGGATTAACAGTAAATAGAAAAGATGGCAATTGTATCTCCTAAACACAAACAAAATCAAATTCAAGCCATACTAAACAATGATAAAAGGGTAAAACTCATTTCAAAATCATCGGTAAATTTCCTCCGAGCTTGAGCAAGCAAAGGTTAAATTTATAAGTGCAGAAGTGAACTAATTTCAGAAATATGGCGGGTAAACTTTCGAACTACCCACGCTTTAGTCCATGCGTTTAATTAATTTCTAAAGTCAACATGATTAGAGAAAACTTTCATATTAGTGTTCAAACCTTCCCTATTATTGTTCATACTTTCCCTATTAATGTTCCCATCCCGATATGAACACCAGATACTAGTGTTGTCGTCCTTAAAACAATGTTTAGATATTAATAAACCTACTTTCTATTGATTAAAGACATTTATTCCGATAGCACCGTATCATAAATATCTTTATCATGTTTATACAATGAGCAAATATCGGATATCATAATAATCGGAATAAAATTAAATCAAATACCCTCTATTTTATTTGGTGAATCTATAGATAAAAATATTTGTAGGATAAAGCAAGATACAGATCTTAGATTCTATCCCTAAGCACTTTGTCAAAAGTGTATCGAAATGGGAGAATATGCGATTTAAAGTGTTGTGAACCTACCAAACTACAATAAAAAGAGGTGGAAAATAATTGAAAAGATAAACAAAATACTATTTAAAGTGATGGAGAATGATAGAAAAGATGACGAGAATAATACTGAAAGCTACACTATTTCTGTTCAGAGTTTCACTATTTCTGTTCGGTGTTTCACTATTTCTGTTCGGTGTTTCACTATTTCTGTTCGGTGTTTCACTATTTCTGTTCGGCGTTTCACTATTTCTGTTCGGCGTTTCACTATTTCTGTTCAGTGTTTCACTATTTCTGTTCGGCGTTTCACTATTTCTGTTCGGCGTTTCACTATTTCTGTTCAGTGTTTCACTATTTCTGTTCGGTGTTTCACTATTTCTGTTCAGAGTTTCACTATTTCTGTTCGGAGTTTCACTATTTCTGTTCAATGTTTCACTATTTCTGTTCAATGTTTCACTATTTATGTTCAGAGTTTCACTATTTCTGTTCAGAGTTTCACTATTTCTGTTCAGTGTTTCACTATTTCTGTTCAGTGTTTCACTATTTCTGTTCGGTGTTTCACTATTTCTGTTCGGTTTTCACTATTTCTGTTCGGTGTTTCACTATTTCTGTTCGGTGTTTCACTATTTCTGTTCGGTGTTTCACTATTTCTGTTCGGTGTTTCACTATTTCTGTTCGGTGTTTCACTATTTCTGTTCGGTGTTTCACTATTTCTGTTCGGTGTTTCACTATTTCTGTTCGGCGTTTCAGTATTACTGTTCGGCGTTTCACTATTTCTGTTCAGTGTTTCACTATTTCTGTTCGGTGTTTCACTATTTCTGTTCGGTGTTTCACTATTTCTGTTCGGAGTTTCACTATTTCTCTGTTTTAAGTTCACCATTTATGTTTAAAGTTTCACCATTTATGTTTTAAGTTTCAATATTTATGTTTAAAGTTCCACTCCTTATGTTTCACTCTTTCTGTTCTAGGTTTCACTCTTTCTGTTCTAGTTTTCACTCTTTCTGTTCTATGTTTCACTCTTTCTGTTCTATGTTTCACTCGTTCTGTTCTATGTTTCACTGTTTCTGTTCTATTTTTCACTCTTTCTGTTCAAAGTTTCACTCTTCCTGTTCAAATTTTCACTCTTCCTGTTCTATGTTTCACTCTTTCTGTTCAAAGTTTCACTCTTTCTGTTCTATGTTTCACTCTTTCTGTTCTATGTTTCACTCTTTCTGTTCTATGTTTCACTCTTTCTGTTCTATTCTTCACTCTTTCTGTTCTATTCTTCACTCTTTCTGTTCTAGGTTTCACTCTTTCTGTTCTAGGTTTCACTCTTTCTGTTCTAGGTTTCTCTCTTTCTGTCCAATGTTTCACTCTTTCTGTTCTCTGTTTCACTCTTTCTGTCCTATGTTTCACTCTTTCTGTTTTATGTTTCACTCTTTCTGTTTTATGTTTCACTCTTTCTGTTTTATGTTTCACTCTTTCTGTTCTATGTTTCACTCTTTCTGTTCTATGTTTCACTCTTTCTGTTCTATGTTTCACTCTTTCTGTTCTATGTTTCACTCTTTCTGTTCTAGGTTTCACTCTTTCTGTTCTAGGTTTCACTCTTTCTGTCCTATGTTTCACTCTTTCTGTTCTATGTTTTACTCTTTCTGTTCTATGTTTCACTCTTTCTGTTCTAGGTTTCACTCTTTCTGTTCTAGGTTTCACTCTTTCTGTTCTATGTTTCACTCTTTCTGTTCTAGGTTTCACTCTTTCTGTTCTAGGTTTCACTCTTTCTGTCCTATGTTTCACTCTTTCTGTTCTATGTTTCACTCGTTCTGTTCTATGTTTTACTCTTTCTGTTCTTTTTTCACTCTTTCTGTTCAAAGTTTCACTCTTCTTGTTCAAAGTTTCACTCTTCCTGTTCTATGTTTCACTCTTTCTGTTCAAAGTTCCACTCTTTCTGTTCAAAGTTTCACTATTTATGTTAAAATTTTCACTCTTTCTGTTCAAAGTTTCACTCTTTATGTTCAAAGTTTCACTCTTTCTGTTCAAAGTTTCACTCTTTATGTTCAAAGTTTCACTCTTTATGTTCAAAGTTGCACTCTTTCTGTTCAAATCTTCACCATTTATGTTCAAAGTTTCACTATTTATGTTCAATTTTTCCCGGTTTCTGTTTAGACATTTCTTATTTCTGCTGAAACGTTTTTTTATTACTGTTCAAACTTTTCCTATTTGTGCTGATACGTTTTTTATTACTTTTCAAACTTTTGTTGTTCCTGCTGAAACGTTTCAAACTTCTTATTTTGTTGCAAGTTTATTTATCCTTTTTCCTCAAGCTTTTCATGTTTCTGTTCTAATTTTTATTATTTCGGCGATTTAATTCCTTTTCCGAAATTCTACATCGCTTTACTAATTTCTATGGTTTTGAAATCGAATTTCAATGTTCCATAACCAAAATTCCCATGTGATATAAATGTGATGAACACCTTATTACCTAATAATGTATGAATTCCTAGAATATAAACGTCTTACTCTTAATCGGAATACATTAATTTATGATTTAGATAAATTCCTAATCCAACTGCAAAAGTTTACATGGAAAACGAATTTTCAAGGTGAAAGATACGTAGTGTAAAACGGATGATTTCAAAGTTCAGACTAAATAACAGAAAATCAATGAAACACCATCTCCTCATTAACATTAATTTATGTTTTGATATTATTGCAGTTTGGTTTCTAATATGTTTATAGGTATTAACGTTACAGAAAACGTTTTCAAATGACGGAATTCCGATTAAGTTTTCTTCACAAGGAACTAAAAAAGTGGTTGAAAGTGACATGAAGTGTGTATAATTCATTTTAAAGTATCGGCAAAACACTAAAATTGGTTAAAGTTTCGATAAATGTTTAGTAAACGTTTCGTTATTCGACTTAAATATATCCGATATTGTTAATATATGACTATTATCAAACAGATAATGAAGTTGAATGACGAAAAAGTGCTCGCAAGTGTTGTTAATCTACTAAAATTCGGATGAAACTGACGTGAAATGAAAGCATTCGATTGAAAGCGAAAATACGACTAAGAAAGTGGATCAAAGTTTTGTTAAACTACTAAAATGTGGTTCAAATCACATTCAAAGGAACTAAAAAGCAGTTGAACGTTCATGAAATGACAAAAGTACAATTGTAAGTAATGTGCTTAATATTTTTATAAATTTTGCAAGGATATAAATACTTCTCGCGGATCTCAACAGTGTGTGAATTTGATAACACGAATGTTACCAGTATTGGTCCATTAACGTAACAAATGTGGATGATTACCAAGAAATAAACCCATTTGATTTCAATCGTGATTTGATACTATCATAACCAAAACTTCGGTTTATCACGACGTTTCGAGGAGACCTTTAGACACTTAATACTAGTCGAAACCCATTGGTGAGAAATTAACAATTGCTAAATTTGTTTGCAATATAAACCAAGACTTTGACGAAGCAAATTTTCCCAGTTTGTTTATTTTATCATATAGATCTTCTCAAGACACACACTTTCTTATCAGTTTATAATGGAAATTTAATTGGAGATAAATATAAAGTGCAAACGCCTAATAGATCCGCATCTCTTTTATCAGTATCAATCGTCTTTTCGATCTTACGTTGAAATTTCAAAATATCATTAACCACTTTGAACAGAAAAACTCCAATGCAAAACAGATGGACACGCGTATTTTCAGTAGAGAGATGTACCACAGACGTTGGATGAAATGTCAAGGCT
>JAEQBA010001061.1:0-54447 GCA_019434445.1 Phalangium opilio | reverse complement strand
TCACAATTGTACTTTTGTCATTTCATGAACGTTCAACTGCTTTTTAGTTCCTTTGAATGTGATTTGAACCACATTTTAGTAGTTTAACAAAACTTTGATCCACTTTCTTAGTCGTATTTTCGCTTTCAATCGAATGCTTTCATTTCACGTCAGTTTCATCCGAATTTTAGTAGATTAACAACACTTGCGAGCACTTTTTCGTCATTCAACTTCATTATCTGTTTGATAATAGTCATATATTAACAATATCGGATATATTTAAGTCGAATAACGAAACATTTACTAAACGTTTATCGAAACTTTAACCAATTTTTAGTGTTTTGCCGATACTTTAAAATGAATTATACACACTTCATGTCACTTTCAACCACTTTTTTAGTTCCTTGTGAAGAAAACTTAATCGGAATTCCGTCATTTGAAAACGTTTTCTGTAACGTTAATACCTATAAACATATTAGAAACCAAACTGCAATAATATCAAAACATAAATTAATGTTAATGAGGAGATGGTGTTTCATTGATTTTCTGTTATTTAGTCTGAACTTTGAAATCATCCGTTTTACACTACGTATCTTTCACCTTGAAAATTCGTTTTCCATGTAAACTTTTGCAGTTGGATTAGGAATTTATCTAAATCATAAATTAATGTATTCCGATTAAGAGTAAGACGTTTATATTCTAGGAATTCATACATTATTAGGTAATAAGGTGTTCATCACATTTATATCACATGGGAATTTTGGTTATGGAACATTGAAATTCGATTTCAAAACCATAGAAATTAGTAAAGCGATGTAGAATTTCGGAAAAAGGAATTAAATCGCCGAAATAATAAAAAATTAGAACAGAAACATGAAAAGCTTGAGGAAAAAGGATAAATAAACTTGCAACAAAATAAGAAGTTTGAAACGTTTCAGCAGGAACAACAAAGTTTGAAAAAAATAAAAAACGTATCAGCACAAATAGGAAAAGTTTGAACAGTAATAAAAAAACGTTTCAGCAGAAATAAGAAATGTCTAAACAGAAACCGGGAAAAATTGAACATAAATAGTGAAACTTTGAACATAAATGGTGAAGATTTGAACAGAAAGAGTGCAACTTTGAACATAAAGAGTGAAACTTTGAACATAAAGAGTGAAACTTTGAACAGAAAGAGTGAAACTTTGAACAGAAAGAGTGAAACTTTGAACATAAAGAGTGAAACTTTGAACAGAAAGAGTGAAAATTTTAACATAAATAGCGAAACTTTGAACAGAAATAGTGAAACATACAACAGGAAGAGTGAAACTTTGAACAAGAAGAGTGAAACTTTGAACAGAAAGAGTGAAAAATAGAACAGAACGAGTGAAACATAGAACAGAACGAGTGAAACATAGAACAGAACGAGTGAAACATAGAACAGAAAGAGTGAAACATAGAACAGAAAGATTGAAACATAGGACAGAAAGAGTGAAACCTAGAACAGAAAGAGTGAAACCTAGAACAGAAAGAGTGAAACCTAGAACAGAAAGAGTGAAACCTAGAACAGAAAGAGTGAAACCTAGAACAGAAAGAGTGAAACATAGAACAGAAAGAGTAAAACATAGAACAGAAAGAGTGAAACATAGAACAGAAAGAGTGAAACATAGAACAGAAAGAGTGAAACATAGAACAGAAAGAGTGAAACATAAAACAGAAAGAGTGAAACATAAAACAGAAAGAGTGAAACATAAAACAGAAAGAGTGAAACATAGGACAGAAAGAGAGAAACATAGAACAGAAAGAGTGAAATATTGGACAGAAAGAGAGAAACCTAGAACAGAAAGAGTGAAACCTAGAACAGAAAGAGTGAAACATAGAACAGAAAGAGTGAAACATAGAACAGAAAGAGTGAAACATAGAACAGAAAGAGTGAAACATAGAACAGAAAGAGTGAAACCTAGAACAGAAAGAGTGAAACCTAGAACAGAAAGAGTGAAACCTAGAACAGAAAGAGTGAAACCTAGAACAGAAAGAGTGAAACATAGAACAGAAAGAGTGAAACATAGAACAGAAAGAGTGAAACACTGAACAGAAATAGTGAAACGCCGAACAGAAATAGTGAAACACCGAACAGAAATAGTGAAACACCGAACAGAAATAGTGAAACACCGAACAGAAATAGTGAAACACCGAACAGAAATAGTGAAACTCTGAACAGAAATAGTGTAGCTTTCAGTATTATTCTCGTCATCTTTTCTATCATTCTCCATCACTTTAAATAGTATTTTGTTTATCTTTTCAATTATTTTCCACCTCTTTTTATTGTAGTTTGGTAGGTTCACAACACTTTAAATCGCATATTCTCCCATTTCGATACACTTTTGACAAAGTGCTTAGGGATAGAATCTAAGATCTGTATCTTGCTTTATCCTACAAATATTTTTATCTATAGATTCACCAAATAAAATAGAGGGTATTTGATTTAATTTTATTCCGCTTTATTATGATATCCGATATTTGCTCATTGTATAAACATGATAAAGATATTTATGATACGGTGCTATCGGAATAAATGTCTTTAATCAATAGAAAGTAGGTTTATTAATATCTAAACATTGTTTTAAGGACGACAACACTAGTATCTGGTGTTCATATCGGGATGGGAACATTAATAGGGAAAGTATGAACAATAATAGGGAAGGTTTGAACACTAATATGAAAGTTTTCTCTAATCATGTTGACTTTAGAAATTAATTAAACGCATGGACTAAAGCGTGGGTAGTTCGAAAGTTTACCCGCCATATTTCTGAAATTAGTTCACTTCTGCACTTATCAATTTAACCTTTGCTTGCTCAAGCTCGGAGGAAATTTACCGATGATTTTGAAATGAGTTTTACCCTTTTATCATTGTTTACTATGGTTTGAATTTGATTTTGTTTGTGTTTAGGAGATACAATTGCCATCTTTTCTATTTACTGTTAATCCATACTTTTAGGAAGATCAAATATTTGTTCATTTCCTCGACATGTATGTGAAAGAATGGATAAATCGAGGCATATGCTTTTATCATTTCAAATCATTATTGGTTCTCTTATCAGATCGAAAGTTCACTTTACTGTTGGCAATGTGAGACAAAGTTTTGGACATAGAGTTTATTCCCTTATCAGTTCAAATAATAATATAATATGATAAGAGAATTTTTTTGTTTTAATAGTAAAAATTAATAAAATTAATATTTTATGGGTGTTATAAGATTTAAGAGAGGCCAACCAAAAAAATTAGAAACACAAAATATTTAACGTAAGCATCTGCCTACAGAACGCGGAATTTAAAATGTTTATTATTAAACCAGTTAAACTACTTCACGTATTTCCCCAGCCACGCCATGGTATTTCTCCTACAATTTCCACGCCGTTCACAAAGTCAACATGGTGTCAGGGGGTGTCGGGTTTTTCCCCCGCCAGGGAAAATGTGACGTTGTGTTTGATTCACTGGCACCATAGGAAGATTGTCCGAAAAAAAAATGTGGTGGACGTCATGTCTGATTCATTGACGCCATATTTACTGGTGCCATGTCTGATTCATTGACGCCACAACAATATTGGGGGAAAAATGTTTGATTTACTGGTGCCATGTCTGATTCATTGACGCCACAACAATATTGGGGGGAAAAATGTTTGATTCACTGGCGCCATAAGAAGAAAAATTCCGTGGGCGTCCATTGACGCCATATTTATTGGTGCCAGATCATGTGCCATCTGGCACTGGCTGACGCCAGTGGCTCAGAAGTGACACTTTCTATCTACTGGCATTACTAGTTTTATTAATCATTCACTTTCCTATTTAAAGAATTTCAACATCGGGTTTTGGAACAGATGATTTTTACACTTATTAGCTTTAGTTTCGTGTTCTGTAGGCTTCGTGAAATTAATTACAAAATTATATTTTTCAAAGTAAGATTTTATTTTATTGAAAATTTGTTCTGAATACAAGTTATTCTCCATCTTCTTCGCTAAATTGATAATGCACATTTCAAATTAAGCCATATTAAGCGAAAAGTAACAGCTTATAGATATTAATCAGTATGAGAGTATTTTCAAAAGCCTTAATTTGAAATGAAGTTTAAGGAAGATAGTTGTAGCAAATTAGTAATAACTACAACTCAAAATTCATTGGACCATTCATACTTCGAAATTTTGTTGATCAATGACAGAAATTTAGGGTGGGTTGGCGACGATTTATGTAATCCTTTAGATGAATTTTTCGGATTAATTTTAGCAGCATATAATAATAATAATAAAAGCTTTTATTTGGCTATTCCTCATCAGTTTGCACTGTTTTACATAGGAGTCCATTTGCGTTAAATTAGATATATTAAATATAGTAAAAATTCGTAAAATATGTCAAGTTTTCAGTTATTTTCATACATACTATTGTTTTTTGTTTTTTATTTCTTTCGCTTAGCTATGTAATTGAGTCAGCACGAATTCCTTCAGCTCTCGTTTGAATTTTTTCAGACAGTTTTCGGTTTTTAATTCTGTGTTTAGGGAGTTCCATAGGTTTACTCCGTTCACTCTTATACTTTTCGCGCTAAAGGCGTTGCGTTTTATTTGCGAATTAAAATTTGTAAGCCGTCTACGTGAGTTATGCTCATGTGTAGGGGTCAGCGACTCTTGAAAGAGTCTTAAGATATATTTTGGACAGTCATTATGGAAAATTTTAAACATTAATATCAATATATGAAAAGTGGATCTATGAGACAGGTTCATCCAACCTAGTTCGTTTTTCGCTGCTGTTGCTGAGGATCGGCTTGGTTTACGCAAGATTGCTCTGGCACAATTGTTTTGAAGGGTTTGAAGTTTTCTTTCGTTTGGTTTTACTTGAGTTACAGTAAAATATATCTGCATAGTCAAAAACTGGTTGTACTAGCGCATTGTAGAGCATTAGTAGTGACTTTGAAGTTAGACTGTTTACGAATGGTTTAAAAAGCCAAATTTTTTGTTTTACTTTATTTAGTGTTTGGCCAATGTGAAAGGTCCACTTTAGTTGTTCGTCGAAGTGGAGGCCCAAATATTTAAAGGTCATTACCCTCGAGATTCGTGTTTTGGTGAGCTCAGTGACTATGTTGGAAGCCGACCGTTTGGAGGTGCTAGGAGAGAAGATCATAAAAGCAGATTTTTTCTCGTTGAGTATTAGCCCTTTTGCCAATAAGGTCCCTTTTTGGGCTAAGACTCGCTATCTAGATCCCTGATTAGGGTTTCAAGGTTTAAGTTTGCATTAAGGACGGCATCATCATCGGCGTATTCCATTAGCGTTGATGAGTTGAGTGCTTTTAAGTTGTTCCTGGTATACAGATTGAAGAGAAGGGGTCCCAGGACACTTCCCTGGGGAACTCCTGTCTTTACTGTTAATGGGGTGGCAGTGGCACCATTTATAGTTACAGCTTGATATCGCTCACTCAAATATGAGTTGAACCAGTTCAGAGATGTGTTGTCTAAGCCGATGTCTGCCAGAATCTCCTTTAGCGTATCATGCTCAACGCTATCAAAAGCCTTGGTCATATCAAGGAAGGCCACCGCTACATATTTACCCGCTTCAAGATTGCATATTATTGTTTCATGCAGGTTTACGATGCCTGTCATCGTGGAATGGCCTGGTAGGAAGCCGGCCTGCATTTCGTAGAACGCGTCATTGGCGAGACAATAATGTAATAGCTGTTCATGAGCGCATCTTTCTGGGATTTTACTTATGGCTTGAAGGACAGATATACCCCCTGTAGTTGCCGGGTTCATTCGGGTTACCAGATTTTAGTATTGGTACAATCTTCGCCTCTTTCCACTTGGTAGGGAAGTTTCCCGTTTGGAAGGATATATTTATGATCTTCGTTAAAATTGGGGCTATTAGTATAGCTAGGCCTTTGATTAGTGATACGGCTAGCCCGTCAGTGCCGGTGGCTCTACTGTTTGGAAGTGCCTTAATTTGTTTAAAAACTGTCATTACATCGACGTTTTGAAGGCTGAATGTAGCCTTCGTTGATTTCACTGGCGTCAATGCACTATGTTTAGTATCTTTTAGGGGCCTTTTTAAATGGCTATTTGAGAAATGGTTAGTGAAGAGCGTCGCTATATCCATGGGATTGGTAATTGTCTCGTTATTGATATGCAGAGAGGTGACTGTATGGTTTTTAGGTTTTAGATAAGGCTTCATTACTTTCCAGATGTTAGATGTATGTTTTCCTAGGTGTTTTTCAAAATACTTGGTCTTCGCTAGTTTGACGGCTTTTGTGACTACATTACGTTAGCTTCGGTATTGCTCTAGCAGATCAGGGTTTTTATGGGACCTTCTTTTTGTTATATCACGAATATGCATCAGGTGCTTCACTTTATTTGTTAGCCAGGGTGGGGGGGGAGACAGTTTTACGTATGTGTATGATAGGAGCGAATACGTCTAGGCAGTTAGTTATGGTTAATTCCAGCTTTCTAACCCCTTCCTCGACATCGAGGAATTCTAGATTATTAAGAGCCTCGGTTATTTCTTCTATGAATCGATTTAGGTCCATATTGCGATAGTCCCTCGCCTGCAAGATAATTTTCATGTTTCTTGGGCATTGCTTTTTCCTTATGCAGTATATTAGATCATGGTCAGAGCTACCGAAGGGTATGACCCCACTATCTAGTATGCGGTGGGGACTAGTGGTATATATGTGATCTATTAATGTGGCACTAGTTGATGTTGTCCTCGTTGGCTCTTCGATTAGCTGTTTATAAGTGGACAGGCATTTAATTAGGGCTTTAGTCTTTGGTTCGAGCGGTTTCTTCATTAAATCGCAATTTCAGTCACCAAGCATGATAACTTTGGAACTGTGGCCGGGGTTCATATGCGAAAGGAGCTTCTTGAAGTCCTGGTTTAGTGCTTCTGAGTTTTGCATATCAGGAGGATAGTAACAGACTCCAATTTCTACGGGTTTTGATTTGGTCTCGTAGAGGGTGCACCATATGTGTTCTTTTTGAGACTTTACTTGTATGTCAGGTACAAAGTTCTGGCGCGTTGTTAAGTTTTTTTTATAATAGACACATACTCCCCCACCACGACGGTTTTCTCTGTCCTTTCGGAAGAGGTTGTAGTTGTCAATGTTTATGACTATGTCAGGGACACAGTGATTTAGCCAGGTTTCAGTGACCCCGAATATATCAAAATTGTAGGTATCTATGATGTTTATCACGTCATGTATGTGTGGTACGAGGCTTTTAATGTTGATATGACCGATACGGAGCCCTTTATTTTTTAAAATATTTGGTGGTCAGATCCTTTGTGGCGGATTTTGGTGGGCCTGTTGGCCTTGAGTTGGCTTGATTCTTGGTTCTCTATATCGACTTATTGTCAGCGGGCTAGGCCAATTATCCTGGCATAGGACTTTTTTTCGTAATTTTTCGGGCACTCTATTGTAAAGGCTTTTTTCCACGTATGGTTTTGGGAAAGTTCTTTGAATACTGAATCAACTATGCCCAGATCAAAAAGGTGAGCTGTAATGTCTTCCTCATTTATGTCATTATCACAGTTCGAGAGGTAGTATTTATGCTTTGGAATGTGGGCCAGATCACGAGCTTCCACATCATCGTTTGTTCCAAAGACTTTCTTTGGGTCCTGGTTGTTTGAGAGGCATATACAATAGATGCCTTTTGGCTCTTTTTCTGGCAGCAGGAAATCCGACTTATTAGAGGCTGAGCGTACGACAAAGCATCTATAGCGACCCAAGGGGTTTTGCGATTTCGCGGTTATTCTTATAACTGATATCTGATATCGTTAGGTCATTACTTTCAATGTATGCTTGCATGTCTCCCTCAGATACTGTATTAGAGCAGTGGCCAATGAAGTAGTCATTTAAGGTGGTGGATGTTTTGATTTTGCACTGGGCTGCCCGCTGGCTTGGCATGGTGCCGTTGGTGGATTTGGTTTTTGACCTGATCCTTGTATCTTCGCTGATTGTAGGCTTTTTCCCCGCTAACCATACATGCCGGACCAGTGACGGCATGGGATTTGAGGTAGTAACCGGACATGAGGCGTTATTGGTCAGTCTCGCCGGTTGACGTGTGTCCAACGTAGGTTTTGGCAATGTAAGAACCGTGCGCCTAGTTATTATGCTGTCATCTAGAGGTCTTATTTCTTTTCCCTCTGAGTATGCGGTAATTTTAGTTTCTAGTGCTTGTATGCTTTCACTGTGTACGGCCTGGATGATACGCAATTTAGCCGCTAAATCGGCATTAATTTCAGTCTTTACCTTATCGATTTCTGTCTGCAGGTTTGTAGAGTGTTTGCTTAAGGATAATTTTACGTTGGCGACTTGTTTTTTTAGATCAATAAGCTCATTTTTTCCGATTTAGTTGCGTGAGGGTTCTTACAAGTACGAGGCTTAGAAAGTCTTTCCCTGCAGTCCTTGCAGCATTAGAATCGCTTTGCTTCCGTGATTTTTATATTTATACAGGATAGGTGGTAGTAGACAAGACATATATCGCATGTACCCATAGGGACTTTACTTACCTTTTCATCTTTACGATTATATTTACATCCTTCCACTAGGCAGTTACCAGGTGAGTCCTGATGTTGGTCTTCGTCTCCCATTTTGACGGCGTATCGGGAGATATAGTGTTTACTGATGACGTGACGTCCTTATGGAACTACGAAAACAGTGTTGAACAGTACAAGGCCATCGGTGGTACCAGTAGAGGTAGTGTTGAATCGCAGTTGAAACAATTAAAGGTCTGGGTTAAGTCACAGAAATAAAAGTTTAAAATTCGCTGACCGAGGCTTAAAACCCACGTTTCCTAAAAATAGCAACTAAAAAGCTTGATTGAAATTGGGCCTTTAAACTGAAACGTGCGAGACTTAGAGAAGCCGGCGGACCTTCTCATAACCAGACTAAAACTGGAAATGCGAGACTTTATATAGTCAAGCCGGCGGACTGTCTCATAACCAGACTAAAACTGAAAATGCGACACTTAAAAAAGAGAAGCCGGCGGACTGTCTCATAACCAGACTAAACCTTAAAATGCGAGACTTAATATAGCCAAGTGGGCGGACTGTCACATAACAAGATTAAAACTTGATCGTGCCGGACTTAAAATGGAGAAGCCAGTGGACTATCTCATAACCAGTCTAAAACTGTAAATGCTAGACTTAAAATAGAGAAGCCGGCGTACTGTCTTATAACCAGACTAAAACTGAAAATCCGAGACTTAATATAGTCAAGCCGGCGTACTGACTTAAAATAATCTATTGTAGAGTAAGAAAAAACAGGCTGAATTTAAAGCATTCAGAAGACTGTCAACTGACTAATAAAATTAGTAAATATAACGGACTGTTTACTTTTTTCCTTTTCGGCTTGTGTTTACATGTATTATCAGTCCCAATTTTTTAAGACACCTAGCCAACACACGGACTGTTAAAAGATTGTACTGTGGAGCCCATGTGCTCCTGGGGATGTGATACCACCGCACATTTTAACGAAAAAGGAAAGAAAACCGCCGGGTCAACTTGCCCATTTTAACGATAAAGGAAAGAAAACCGCGTGGTCAACTTGCAAAGTATTCGAAGAACTAAATCATGCTTTACAATCCATATCTAGATGTCCTTCTAAAACAGTCGTTAAAGAATTTCTACCAACTATAGAGAGATTTGTAATTCTTATGTATGATCGGTGTAGTTCTGACGAAAACGTTAACCACGCAGAAAATCGTGACATTGAAAACATACCACCTACTGAAAATGCGTAGTTACAACACATGCTTCGAGTGACTTTTGTTGGCGGACATTGGTAAAACAGCCATATTTATCGGACGCGTCTAACTTCGGAATGACCAAACTGGTACAACCTGATAGTACCATAGAATGGCAACCAATATGGCTGACAATGCCGCCAGCGGCAGAAACTTCTCGCGAAATGGTTAAAAGTGGGTTGCTTAAAGGTTTACATGGCAAATGTGTCAAATTCAAATTTACCTTGCACCGCACTTCGAAGTTGTGGCGGGTGTGAAAAATGTTTTTAAGAACACAATATATAAAAACGAAATATATTCAAATAGCGCTACTTAAATTGCAATTAACTTTGCCTCTTTTAAGTGTTAAAACTAAAATATATATATAATAATATTTTAATATAATATAATATTTAAATAATTCCATTGCTTCAAAATTATTATATCCTTTAAGACTGCAAAAATTGCGTATGTTTTCGCTTTACAGACGGAACCATGGAAATGTCCTTAGCGAGTCCCGGCTGGACGTATTTCGCTCTGCAACGAAGTTTAGGGGGCTTTATAAATTTCAGAATTCAAATATATATATATCGTTAGGGGACTTTTGAAAGCTTGTCACAGGTGAGTTAGAGGTTGGCTCTAATCTTGAATTAATTAGAAATGCATTTATTTATCAATGTGCAATGTTTCATGCTTTGTTCACAAAGTGCATGATTTTTTGCTAATTCTCCCGACTATAATCATAAGTCTACTATGTAAGGCACCATAAGTATGAGTCCCCAATTAGGTCATATACTACCGGCATTGTACTCGTATTAACATTTTGAAAATTTGGCAGGTACGATAAAAGCGCCATGAACTGGGGAAAGTTAAGTTAGGATGGGAGATCTGCCCCATGAAATAATATTTTAGAGTTCAAAGGTGCTTTATGTGTTGCGGGATTGGTCACACTTCCAAAAAATGTAAGAGTACGGTACAGTTATGTACATCTTGTGGGGGGCAACATGTCTTCAAAGACTGTAAATCCGAAACTAAGCACTGTAAAAACTGCTCAGAAAGCAATGCGATGAGAGGGACAGCATATCGCACAAATCATGGGGCGCTTGATAGTTATTGTTTCGCGTTGGAGTATAGAAAAGCTCGGGTTGATTATATGAGTAGCCCAGATCCCTGTGGTGTAAGGACTAACATAGGTATAAGCAGTTCCGCGCCCTTTAAATGCCTCCAAATCAATTTGAACAGGTCAAAAGCTGCAACCCCACAATTGCAGCAGCAATTTTTATCCGATAATATAGATTTAGTGTTTATTCAAGAACCTTACCTGCTTGCTGGCAGTATCGCCGGGTTTTAGTTAGGAGTAAGGACCTTTTGTGCGACAGGAATTGGGAAAGCCGCATGCAAATAGGGACATGGACGTTATAGCCCTTAGGATAACAGAACTCTACGTCGCTCTAAATGTAAAGTACTGTAACAAAGATTATGTTATGGTTTCAATGTATGCCTCACCCTCTCAGGATATCGCCCCACTGTTATAGGAAATGCAGACTTACCTTGAAAGTATCGACTCTCCAAATATTTTAATCTGCGGGGACTTTAACGCAAAGCCAAAGCATGCGCTATGGGGCTCACCCCGTACAGATGATAGAGGTGACGCAGTTTTAGAATTTAGTAACACCCTAGGTCTGCATATTTGTAATGATAACGATTCGTTAGCATCCTTTTCCTCAAGTAACGGAGAAAGCTGGATAGACCTGACGTTGGTTTCCAACGCACTGCTAAACGTTCTAGAAAATTGGGAAATACGTGACATAGTTTCCTGTAGCGACCATCGCTACATAAAATTTAACATAATAGGACATAGGGTTTCACGAGCAATCTCATATAGATACTCCCTAAAGAACGTCGACTGGACCGCCTTTAATATTGCCGTGGGTAGGAGTTTCAGGGATTTGAGTTAAATATGGCCAACATCTTTGAGATGGAAGCCACAATAACACAATTTATTGGCATTCTCTCGCGAACGTGCCAAGCTACCCTAAAACAAGTGCGACCACTTGAGCGCAGGGCTGTTCCCTGGTGGAACAGGGAAATTTCGATAACGCGTAAAAAGGTTAGGGACTTACGACGTCTTATGCAAAACACCAGGTCTAGGGAATTAAGACGGAAGAGAAATGTTAGATATAATAGGGCGCATGCGCAGTACAAAAGATTAATTAACGTGTGCAAACGGAAATCATGGGAAGATTTTTGTTCTAAACAGCACAATAACCCCTTTAGTACCCCCTATAAGATTGTTACTGGGAAGTGTATAAAACCAACGGAAATCCAATCTGTAAGGAAAAGAGATGGGAGTTTGACTTCGTCCTTTGAGGAAACAATCAACACACTATTAGGGAATTTTTTTCAGGATGATAAGATATGTGAGGACAGCGTAGAGCATACCCAAGTAAGGTTAAATTCTATAATCCCTCCCCTCACGCCAGATGACTCTTATTTCGAAAAACCTGAGATTGAGTATGTAATTCGGGGTTTTAGTAAAGGCAAGGCCCCGGGCTTAGATGGAATCACCATCGAGATCTTCCAAAGGGTTTTTGAGGCTCTACCTGATTTAGTTACCGACATCTTTAACGCCTGTCTGAGGCTTGGTCTTTTTCCAAAATGTTGGAAGATCTCTAAAGTGATCCTTTTGTCAAAAAAGGTAGAGATGGTAGTGAACCCATAGCGTACCGTCCCATCTGCTTATTGTCCACTATAGGAAAGGTCTATGATAAGCTTTTAACAAATAGGCGCTACTACCATTTGTCTAGTAGAGGTCATCTTAACAAATCCCAGTATGCGTTTAGACATGGGGTGTCAACAACAGACGCAATTAAAAATATCTTGGACTTAGTCGGGGAAAAACGGAGGGTAGGAAACCATGTGGCTAAAATTTCCATTGACATTCAGGGGGCGTTTGACAATGTATAGTGGCCGTCTGTGCTTGCCAGGCTGGAGGAGGTTGACTGTCCCAGAAATTTGTTTTCAGTCTCTATAATTATTTTAGCGAGCGCCTCGTGATATTTGATACTCCCTCTACCCATATCGAGAGAACAGCTAATAAAGGTTGCCCCCAGGGCTTATGTAGCGGGCCCATTCTCTGGAATTTAATAAAGGATAATGCGTTGGAGCTAAACATAGGGGATAGACGACCTTGTTGTTATGTCCTGGGGGTCATCCATAATGCAGTTGGAGGAATCGGTAAACAACGCGTTATTACCACTAGAAACATGGAAAAAAAATTTAAACTTACCTTTGCTGAGAGCAAAATGTGTGCTCTGACAATCGCCTGCAAAAGCCGCATGGAAAGAAAACCTATTTTTAAAATAAACGGGGTAACTATTAAAAATGTTAGTACAATGGTCTACTTAGGGGTTGTGCTGGATGATAGGCTGAACTTTCTACCGCAGTTTACTTACCTCAAGAACTAAATCGCAATAATCGTCGCCAAATTAGCACGAGTGGCGAAAGCGTCCTGGGGAATAAAAGGGCAGGATTTAAAAAGTATTTATAAAAGGGGCATAGAAAGGTCGATTACGTACGCGTGTGGGGCATGGTGGCGTCAGACGGAGAACAGTTTACTGAAAAGGAAACTGTAGTCCGTACAACGTATCCCCCTTTTAAGAATAGTTTCAGGGTACCGCACTGTCTCGAATGATGAGCTGTGCGTAATGGGGGGCGTAATGCCCATTGCGTACACCATTGCCGAAGAATCCGCTCCGTATAGAATTTTTAGCTGTAAAGAAAAGGGCATTATTAGTGGTACTTACTTTGAGTTTCCAAACCTAGTGGATAGGGTCGAGGTATGGGACTTGCATCTCGCGGTGAACCGTGAGGTCCCCATCTCAGATATTGAGCCTATAGGTAAAAATGTAGAAATCTTTACGTATGGACCCAAGTCCGATCGCGGAGTGGGTGCTGCATTCTGTGTCCTGTTCGACGGCGAGGAAACTTGTAATAATAATGAAAAGATTAGTAATTGGGCCAATATATTTGAGGCAGAATTAGTAGCAGTAAAACTAGCGTTAGAATGGGTTAGAGTAAATATAAACCCGGGGAGTCCTTTGAGCATTTTCTCGAATAGCAGGTCCGCTGTGTATTCTATTATGTGGACTAAAAGTAGATTAAAACTGACTATCCTTCAGAATAACCTAAACATAAGCATTAACCTTTCCTGGATTAAGGCTCATAACGGTGTCCCCGGAAATGAGCGCGCTGACCGCCTTGCTAAAGATGCGTGTAATCACGCAGAAATCACTTACCAATTGGGTATTACGAAAGCAGCAATTAAAGAAAATCTTCATGCCTTCTGTCTTGACAGGTGGCAGGAAGATTGGACATGCTCGGAAAAGGGAAGAAACACTTTTAGTTTTAGAAAAGAAGTTAGGGAGAAAGTTTCGGTCCCTGATCACTTTCTTAGTCAAGTTATGAGTGGTCATGGACAGTTTCCAAAATACCTGAATAAATTTAATCTGCGCGAAGACGATCACTGCACTGCGGTCAGGAAGAGGCCGATTCCCTTCACTATTTGTGTGATTGTCCCTTATTCGGTACGCCAATACACAATCGTCCAACGCGGAATAATGTAAATGAGAATGTGTTAGTATGCACTGAACGCACCAACGTATTCGTAGTTGTGTGAACTGATTAGAACTCCCCTGCATAACTCTATATAAGTAACCTCTCAGCCTAGTTAAGGGGGTCAGTAACGACGGAGCGTCTCGATGTAACCACTCTCAAATAACTTGTAAATAAACGTAACGTTGACTATGAATTATTTTGTTTTGTTAGAAACAACGAACACGAAATGGTGTCAGAAGTGGGATAATTTGGGAAAGTTGAGATTTTGACGCGGTATAGATAACAAAGTTATCACCAAGGCTTAGCTAAGTTACGCGCAGTACAGTACAAAACTCGTAAAACTAGTGATTAAAAAGAATCGCGGTGTGTAAACGAAGGACTTTAGTGACTAATAACGAGTCGCAGAGTGCCAAAATCGAACTCTAGTGATTAAACCCGTATCGCGGGGTGTCGAATAAACAATACAACCTAAAGCTAAAAATGCAGGCCGCTGCCGCCGTTACATCAAGAGCATTTCAAGTAACACCCCCAGAACCATTCGATTTTACGAATCCGAGTGAATGGCCCACATGGAAAAGGAGATTCGAACGTTTTCGCAGAGTGTCAGGACTGAGTTCAAAGGACCAGGAAGATCAAGTCAATGCACTTATTTACCTAATGGGTGACAAGGCAGACGATATCTTTACTTCATTTGGCCTAACGGGTGCGCAAGAAAAGGAGTATCCTACCGTTTTAGCAAAGTTCGAAAGCCATTTCAATATTCGCAGAAATGTTATTTACGATCGTGCTAAGTTTAAAACAAGATATCAGAGAGGAGAGACAGCAGACGAATTCATAACGTCAGTCTATTCATTAGCAGAACACTGCAATTATGGAGCGTTAAAAGAAGAGCTAATCAGAGATCGCATTGTAGTGGGAATCAGCAACAAAGCGCTTTCGGAAAGACTATAGGATGACGACAAGTTGACACTTGAGCAAGCCATTCAAAAGGTACGAAGCATGGAAGATAGACAACGCGAGCAGAAAGATTTAAATGCCACAGTGCATTCGAAGAACGTCGATCGCATTCAAAGCAGATCTCGTCTGAAGTTCAATCCACAATATCAAGCAAATGCTAAGAGAAAAATCGACCAGAAAGTCCAAAACGAAAAGTATCGAGTAAATAAGAAACCTACACCGATGAAAGGATTCACGCAAAGCGGAGCTCAAGTTCAACATCCACGAGTAAATTGCCCTGCCAAGAACGCAAAATGCTATGGATGTAGTAAAACTGGACATTACTCAAAATACTGTCTCAACATAAACCTTCATGCAGTGGAAGACGTGTTTCTCGGATCGATAGCGGAAATAGAAGAAACACCACAGTATCTACATACAATAGCAAGTAATCGAGAAACCAAGTGGCTCGTAACAATCAATGTTGGCAGCATTCCGGTGGAATTCAAAGTGGACACTGCACTCTTAAAAAAATCCGTGCAATGTGCGTTCAAATCTGAATGCTAGCGTTCAAATTTAATAGAAGCACCGTTCAATACGGTTTCTTTCTCAAAAAGCATGCAAAGACATCCAAAGCGTTCAAATAAATTTACCAATCGAGCTAACATCCCATCTCAGCCTTGCACCAGGGGATGAGAGTTTCCCTCCCCTAGACTAACCACCTTCTAGTCGTTTCAATACTTTCTCGGTTATATCGGTAAATCTGTTAAATTACTGCCAACCGTAGCAGAAATACAAAAAAATGAAGTTAATGACACTCAAATGCTTGATGTAACCGATGCGGCGATTTTAGAAATTAATGAAACGAACTATCGTGCAAAAAAAGTTGAATACGAGAATACTTTAGACAATTTACAGAAAGAAGCGGCTTTAATGATTCTAAAATTACGGGAGAAACACAAACTGCCACATAACGTTTCTTCTAGTATATCACACAGTTTTTCTGGACTGCTAGAAAATTGTATAGAGGCTTGTATTAAATTTAGTGATGTAAAAGCCAATGAGGATTTGGGCGAATTATGCGCCTCCAAAGTATCACATTCCGTTTTAGGTGTTATAACGAGCTAGTTACCAATTAGAAAATTATTGTAGGGAGAAACTAAGTTTAGTCGAACCCATTGAATATATCCTTGGAGTTAATAGAACGCGTGGAAAGGTTTTTAAGGACAGCTTTAGCTACGTACTCATAAGTCAAGTATTAAAAAATTTGCTATCACACAACGATGTCTGGAGTGAAATGACCAAAAAGAAAAAAGAGTCAAGTTCCGAATTTTTAAACGATTTTCACGATGTAAGTTTATAGTCTATATGGGAAGCAAGACGGGTATTTTAAGCATTAATAGCGTTTTCTCTATTTCAAAATGTAGCAATACAGATGATTCATCAATTACAACTACTAATGGTGACTTGTTTATGGACAAGCAAAGCTTAAGTGATCCCGATGGGTCATTTTCAACTTACGAAAACTTGGGAAAACTACCCCTAGTTTATTTTCCTCCAAAGCTTCCAAGGGTAATTATGGAGATGATAGCAAACAAAGACCCCAGAATATTTCACAGAACATACGCACCTCAAATCGTTAAAACACTATTCGAGGATATCAACAAGTATACCTGGTAAACTAAATAATTTGTTTTATGCCCTATACTCCTTGTACTCTGTGTAATCTCTAAATGAAGCATTAAGTAGAAGAATCGATAAAAAATTCAGTTGGTTTTCCTCCTCAACCTCCTTATAATATCATTCTACAGAGAACTTCAAAATAGTTCACAATTATCAAACTTTTTAGGTATCTTAGCCGTGAAGAGTTTCACCGAGTTGGAGCAGCTCTAATAGAAAAATACCCTTTTCTAAGAGACAGACATTCGCAGAGCGTTTATGTAATTAAATAGCAGTTAATTTAACAAACTTTTAGTAAGTTTAAGTATGTTTAAAGGGAAGTTGGATGGAAGCTTTGAAAATAAAATTTAGGCATGAAAGGTTAAATAGCCCCGATGTTCCAGAAATTAAAAAAATTAAAGGCCGTTTCGCTAGTAAGCGACCTTTAGAAGAAAGTAATGGTTCTGAACCCAAAATTCCAAAAGTACCTGAAAAGTTGGCTACAAACTGAAACCGACCTACCCCTCTTGTAATATATTTTTTAAACAAAATTGTGTAGTTGTTAACCCAAAATTAATTTGTCACAACCTGCCCACGTTTCAGTTAATGTCTAGCATGGCTGAGGATGCAGACTCAATAGAATTTCATCTAAAGTCTTTGGGCAAAGAAAGAGAGAAAGCTCCAGCCTCCAGAAATGAAAACTGCATTGAAGAAAAAATGTTTAGAACCGGCATTTTCCGCCAAAAATTTGCGCTTACCCACCAAACTAGTGAAGTAATCGGAAAATTCGCAATTTTGAAGGAAAAAAATCAGGTAATGTACATGGACATCCACTTTTGAATCGAACTATGACACCTATAATTTAAATCCTACTTAGTTGGTGAAGGAACTTAACAGAATTCAAAATATTCGACCATCTGCGGAAAAGGTTTTGCTCCACCATATAAAACCAATTACAAAAAGAATAACTGAGCTGACTAGAAAGAGCAAAAACCCATTAACAAAAAAATTCACTCCTTGCTGAAACAGTGTGAAGAAACTTTATCTGCCGATGCATTTCAAGGTACAGTTCATGTAATTACAAGACAAACTAGATGAGACTACTCAAAATATCACCTATACGCAGTTTCACATCTAATTTTATCTTTTAAATTATTTTGTTTCTGATGAAACTATTATAACATTTAATAAATATTTATACGTATTCCCTTTTAGAAAGAGAGCTTGATGCGTGTTTGCTTTTAATACCATCTATTTTCAACGAGAAACTAGAACTCTTGTGCTGTTTTGACGTAAGTTGATTATAAATGAAAGGGAGCAGGAAGTCCTTATGCTGTAAATTAAAATAATGTTGGTTTTTAGGAGCCCCAAGATAGCACCCCAACGTTAATTTTCTATAATGAAGACATATTCTCGTCGACATACGATTTAACAATTGAAGGTGAATCCTTTGAGGTGGATTCAATTAAAATGGCTATCGTGTCATGGTTTTCAGGGTTTTATGCCTTTCAATTACAATACCCCAAGGGCTTAAAGAAAACATTGGAGTATTTTCAAAAAATAATTTTCAAAATTGACGATGGCACGAAGCTGTCTAATCCCGTTATTAGCGCTGTAAATAAATTAATGGCATAATTGATATTTCTTTTATGATTAAATACCAAATTAAAAAATGGTTCAAACATCATTACATGCATAATTATTTTTGCGTAGAGGTGTATCCTATATAATTTTTATCCCGGGAAATTTTGAATAGTAAAAATATTTCAGGTTTATACAGAGAAAAACACGATGTTTTATTTCTAAATAAAGCATTTTATTTAATCAGCTATAACTTGCTTTTCACCATAATAACGTTAAATATTCAAATTAATCATATCTCATAGTCAGAGACAATATTGTGCGATGTAGAGAGTAATATAAATACATGTTCTCAATCTCATTTGTTAAGGCTAACTTATCCCTCAGGTGGTCTCGGAGTGAGTGGACGAAATGCTAAATGTCGTTTATTTTAATGCCCAAAGCGTAGCATTGCTGATTTGAACAAAAGAACGATGATATTTGAACGCACAAAGCTAGATAATTTGAATGCTAAAACGGCCAATTTTGAACGTCTAAAACTAGCTGATTTGAACGCTAAAACGGTCCTTTTTGAACGCACAAAGCTAACTAAATTAAACTCCAATACTACCATTTTTAAACGTTTAAAACAAGCTGATTGGAACGCCAAAACGGCCCTTTTTGAACGCCAAAACGACCATTTTTAAACGTTTAAAACAAGCTGATTGGAACGCCAAAACGGCCCTTTTTGAACGCACAAAGCTAACTAAATTGAACGCCAAAACGACCATTTTTAAACGATTAAAACAAGCTGATTGGAACGCCAAAACGGCCCTTTTTGAACGCCTAAAACTACCTAATTTGAACGCCAAAACGACCCTTATTGAACGCACAAAGCTAACTAAAACGAACGTCGAAGCGACTAGTTTTGCACGAACAAAGCGTGCTAATTTGAACGATATCCTTGCGCGCTAATTTGAACGCAGCAAGCGTTCTAGAGTAAACGCTATTATTGCGTTCTAATTTGAACGCTTCCCAAACGTTCAATTTTCAACGAAATGGCGTGCTGCCATAGTGGCAAGGCATTGAACGCCTAAACGTTCAAAATTGAACGCCAATTTTTAAGAGTGTAATGGCAAGTTGGCAACCCATGTTAACTTCCCATCGAGCCTAACACAGCGGAAGGCAGGCCACTGCCATTACTGAGTCTGAAGCAATGGAATTATACACCATGTTTCTATACTACCGAGTGGAAAATCACTGGGATAAATTTTGAACACCAGATTATACAAGTTTCATTTTTGATTTAATACTTTGAAGTCGTTAAGTTTAATAAAAAAAGGCACTTATCTGGTATATAAAACCATTTCCATTATATTCTTGTAAGAAAACGTCTAATTCAAGTTTATCTCGAAAACTTTTAATTGAAGGATTCTTCAACAATATTTTCTTCTTTTTGTCACCAAAAATTAGAATCAGTTATATTTCTTCACTAGCCATCTCAAAACTTTAACCTCACCAAGCGAAACTTATTTGTCCAGTACTTAGTCTAGAAATGTGCGCGTATAGGCGCGTCTATTAGGCACCGTATTTAGGGGCGCGGGGAGGGGGGGAAAGCGAAAACCGAATTGAAAAAAACTTTCCTTTGAGTCCTCTCCTATTGAGAAAAGAGAAAAACCCGAGTCAACCCTCACACCCCTTTACCAGATTGCCCTTTTATCGACCTGCCCCCTTCAGTGGTCACCTTTCTCGAAGGACCGCACGCGCGACGTTTTATTTCAAAGCTATATGTTTTAGCATTTTGGCATTTTGAAAAATTTCCAATTCTCCCCACTGTTTTTATTTCAAAGAACGTTAAGGTAGTTTAGTTAAGCATTTTACCAAGCTCGATCGAAAGTAGTTTATGATGAGTGCGCAATTTTATAGCTGTGTTAAGTGTACATATTTTGCAAAAACAATTACTAAGTTATTAAATCACTTACAAAATGCTCATGGAAATTACCCTAAATTTAACGTTGTCTGTGGGGTAGATGGATGTGGAAGGTGTTACAAAAAAGTAGATTCTTTTCGACGTCACGTTAAAATTAAACATCCACTTGTTTACAAAAGCCAAAACGATACTCAAAATCATGAAAATAATAATAATATCCAAATGGAGATTAACGTGTAGCCTGAAGTTCCAGTTAATGAGGAGATTGAATATGGTGAAACGGGACTGGAAAATGGTTTAAATCCGCTTGAGATCCGCGAATCATATCTGAAGCTTATTCTTAAATACAAAGAAGCACACTATCTGCCACATAAACGAATAGTTCAATCTATGATTAACGATTTACTGGATTTTTGGATTCAGTGAAGGAAAATGTCACAAAAAAATTAAAAGCAAAAGGGCTTGACGTAGATGAAAATATTTTGTTTTCAAAAAGTACGAAAGAGAAAGAAACTTTTGTTTCATTGAACTCCAACTACAAAATTTCAACGTTGTGTAAAATTTTATATGATCTGATTGAGCCCATCCAGTACACATTTTCTGAAACAGCTGATGACACCAAAAAAAAGGTTTTTCAGTATGTTCCAATAATTAAAGTTCTCGAGAAACTTTATTCCTCAAATCAAATGATTAAGGAGCATGTGAAATTAGGAAAAATCCCTTCCAACTGCATTGGACATTGTTTGCAGGGTGACATAGCTAAAAATATAATAGGGAGTCAACCGCAATATTCGATTCAAACTATACATTTATCAAATTATCTCGACGAAATGGTGTTAGTTAACCCCCTGGGTTCGAAAAGAGGAAAACACAAAACTTTGGGGTGTTACTTTTCGATTTTAAACCTCGATGGCAATTACCGAGCCCAGCTAAGTGATATAAATTTAGTATTTTTGGCTAAATCTGTTGACCTTGACAGTTTCGGTTTTCGCGAGTTAATGAAACCACTGATTTATGATTTGAACGCTTTATCCGAGGAAGGACTGTTTATGGAAAAGACAGGGGTTCATCACACCGTTACAATTTCGATTTTCTCTGGAGATAACCTCGGGCAACACAAACTTGGTGGTTTTAATTGTAATTTCAATAATAGTAGAATATGTAGATTTTGTTTGGTAGATTATTTAGAAATTTCGATAAAAACATATAAGAGCAAAGTTCGAGAACGCACACTAGCCCTGCATATGTACCACTTAGACGGAATGGGTACATCGAAAAGCTTCCGTGCATCATATGGAGTACGGAGTACCAGTCCTTTAATGTCTATCAATAACTTTGACGTGACGCAACAATTGCCCCCTGACCCGATGCACGATATCTTAGAAGGAGTTATTCCAAGTGTTTTGAAACGTGTTTTAAACCATATGATTATGATTGCAAATACTTACCTGACCTTGGACGAATTTAACAATAATATTTCAAAATTTCCCTTTGGAAAAACAGAATCAAACATTCTTGAGACTCAAATACACAATACTATATGTGTTAAAGGCCATATTAAAGGGTCGGCAAGCGAATTACTTTGTTTGTTGAGGCTTCTCTCTTTGATTTTACTTCACTTCTTGCCAAATGAGGGAGATCAACACTGGCTTGTGTATTTGAAACTCAGGGAAATTGTCGAGTTCATACATGCATCTCATCTACATGTATCATTTCTCGACATTCTTGAACAATTAATTGAAGATTTTCTAAAATTAGTTGCAAATGTATTTGGGTCTGAATGTAAGACGCCGAAATACCATTATATGATACATTATGCTGACGCATATAGAAAAGACGGCCCCTTACTGGCCATGTCATGCATTCGCTTTGAGGCTAAACAGCTATTTTAAAAAAATTGCTCTCGCTTCCAAAAACTTCAAAAATATCACTAAAACGTTAGCTTCGCGGCATCAATTATTTCAGTGCTACAACAACTTATCCGAGAGGCAATACAAAATACAAGACACGTCATCGGGATCATTTTTACAAAAAATTGCTTACCTGATGCTGTACAATTACTTCTTGGTGGGTAGCCCAATAACCTTTACTCTGTCAAAAAAGCAACATATGATAATATGACCTTTTGCGTGGGATCCTTTTTAAAACATGAAATTCGGGGAAATGAAATCACGTCTTTTTTACAAATTGAGCACATTTTTTTGTATTAACAAGTCTTTGTTGTTGTGCGGTGTTTTGTTTCAATTTAATTGAAAGATATTCGCTTACGCAATTATGAATTCCGAAAATTGGATTAGAAAAAACCCACATTCCCTAGTTTCTTACGAATTGTTAGACAAATATATGATTGAAAACAAAAGTTATATAATAATAATAATAATAATAATAATAATTTTATTTGCAGTTTGGGCTAAGTACAACTCATTGGGCAGGGCAAAGTCGAAAACGACTTTTTTGCCCATTTGGTTAATGGTTAATTGTTATTAAAATATATGAAGTAGATAGTTTAGTAAGTAACATGAATTAAATGATATGTTTTTTTAGCTTACATTTAAATTTAGCAAAAACGATTTTACAATATTTTTATAGTTATTTATAGTTAGATTCGAGAGTGGGTTTAACTCATTATATAGTTTAACAGACTTACAAAATATAGAATTTAGCTTTAACGTTGTGCGCGCAAGTGGGGGCTCAAGGAAATGTTTTTATAGTGTACTGTATCGAAAAGGATTATATATAGTAGATGTGATAGACTTAAATATAAAAATCAAACAAAGGTATTCTTTAAGCATAAATATGTTTAGTATTTCTTGTGATTTGTAAAGTGGAGAGGTATGCGCTAGGAAAGGTTTGTTTTCGAGATCGAGTCTGTAAGTAGTTAACAAAAAGAAACTTGCCTTAAAATATATAGTGAAATAATTACTAAATAAATAGACCGATTCCGAAATACCGATTTGCAAAGACAACTTTACGGGAAATTAAGAAAAATATGATATACTTAACATAACCTTTGTATATTTAACGGTTACAGAAATTTGCTTAAGAAATAACGATTTCGAATTTAATGGAATCAAATATAAGCAAACTCCACAACATATATATTATCATTTCGTGAATGCAATTATGTTTACTAGACTGAACGACGAGCTGCGGACCGAAACGCCTCACCGCTATTTTTAAATAAAAGTTTTATATTTTACACTAATCACGTCTGGTTTCTCTCCATATAAAGATTTTTTATTCCCGTGCAGATAATAAAAACTATATGTTCGACCTTTTTGAAACAAGAGATAGTTTTAATCTATACCGTGTCAAAAAACTGTTATTGGTTTTAAGGTAGGCCATTTTCATCTAAACCCAAAACGGTTTGAGTTCCCACGTTATAAAATACCGTTATTGGTATAAAAATATACTATTATTCAAATGTTCTATATTTAGATCATCACATTAATGGTGTATCTTTTTGAAACATGAGATGGTTTTAATGCATACCGTGTCAAGAAACTGTTACTGGTTTTAAGGTAGGCCATTTTTAACTAAACCCAAAACGGTTTAAAGCAATACTCTGCTGCGTTCGAGCCCCTTGAGATTAACTTCACTGCGCCCGGAAAAAGGAGAGAAAATGTGCTTCCGCCTAGGTGCGAAAGCCTGCAATTCAATTTTTCCTCTAACGGTTTTTCAGTTCTGCCCTTTCTCCCACCCGTTTCCCACGGCTAGGCAAAAACAGTTGTTCCCCTCTTGCGAGTCAGTTTTTTTAGGGGGATTCGAAGAGGGAAAAATACAACTGTCTTCCCCCTCCTACAGCGCCCTTTTTCTCTCTAGCCGAAGCCCAGGCTCTAGCCAGGGAGAAAGCTCTAGCAGATCTTTGGTGACGCGATATGCTGTACATGTTTCTGTTTATAAAATGAGGAAGAAATGAGTGTTTGCCTAAAGACGATCCGATGTAACGGGGCTCCAGGAGCCCAGACAACCCGTCTCTCTCTTTTCGTAATGCCCCTATACAACTAATATATTTTTTGGTCGCTTTATAAATAGAACAAGTTGGGAAAACCAAAATATTACCTCTCCGAGTCAAGAGGTCTACTACTACAAACTTATTTACCTAGATATGGAATTATTTCTCTTTTTTGAAGTAAAATTTACGAAATATTGAAGCAGTATTCCAAGCATAGCGAATATACAGTAAAGCAGACGACATTTTACATCCAAAAAGGATAAATCTTGGACACATGGAAATCAGTCAATGGGGAAAAGCACAGGAAATGAAGTCTACACTTCAGCTGTTTACCGTATATTCACTTTATATTATGGAATAAGAATGAAAACTTCAAAGCTATGATCCGATAACGATTAGCCCTTTCACTGATCTAATTGCTACCATGATGCTTTCTTCTATTATAAAATCTAAATCTAATTATTTAAACGTGTATTTAACTTTCGGCTCACTCTGAACCGTTAATGTCCCTTCATTACAGACACGATTATCAAAACCCAGAGTTTACTCCACCTCAGGTCTCAATTATCTACTCTTTGGTTCACTAAGCCTATTGCGGATCAAACTTGATTTACCCGACAGAATCCAGGCCATAGCTTTCGTCATGAAATAATTAAACCAAGGATTATTCTATATACAGATGTAGTATAGCTTAAGTAATATATAAACAGCCATTTCAAATAATAATATTAAAAAACATCCTTGGAATATCAAAATGAAACAGAGCTTTAAAGCTACAAAAGTACTAAATGCATCGTAATTACGAAAAAGATTTCCACATATTCACTTTATATTATGGAAAAGGTGAATATTAAGGTTCTGTAGGATTTCTTAACACATCAAAACAAAGCGAACTGCTAACTCGGCGCACTAGTGTGATAACGGACAGACACAAACAGACAAAAAAATAGACTGTTTTTAACTCTTTCGTATTAATTTTGAATTGAGAAAAGAGATTATCTTAAATATTAAAATAAATATAATTAATATTTAATATTTTCTTCGTTAGTTGTTCGCCTTATTGAGCGTTACATCGTTTTAAAAAAGAATAATTAAACAACCTTCAGAGACTTGACTAATATTGACGTTTGAATTGAAGGATATGACTGTTGTTTTGCCTTACTCAAATAGGTAGTATATAAAGGATTCGAATCGCAGCTGTAGATAAGAACATCGCAATTGCGTGAACCTTGGAGGAAGACCCCTCCATTGGAAGGCTAGACGTTTCTCGTAACCCTAGCCGATCGCCGCGTATGTCTTAACCTTAAGGATGATGGTGGTGTTAGAAGCCAGGTGTACAGACTGGTGTCCATGTGGTATGGACAAAAACAAAGACCAGAAGATGGTGGTGTTAGAAGCCAGGTGTACAGACTGGTGTCCATGTGGGATGGACAAAAACAAAGACCAGAAGATGGTGGTGTTAGAAGCCAGGTGTACAGACTGGTGTCCATGGGGGATGGACAAAACAAAGACCAGAAGATGGTGGTGTTAGAAGCCAGGTGTACAGACTGGTGTCCATGTGGAATGGACAAAGACGAGAAGGTGGTGGTGTTTAGAAGCTAGTAAGTTCAAACTGGTGTCTATGTGGGGTGGACAAATGAACAGAGTTGTTAGACAGGCAATGGAGTAATAGCCTGTAAGTGGAATACAATTTCCGGGACTGTAAATTCGGTCTGGAAATTGAATACACGTTTGCTCCGATTTGCAAACTGCGAAAGCGGTCACGTTAGTGTAACAACGGACAGACAGACAGACACACAGACAGACAGACACACAGACACGTCGAAATTAGAACCTCTCCGTGACATACGTCACTCGGAGAGGTAATAATGGCATCCCATGCTAAAAGGGGGTACTGCCATTACTCTATTCGATAGCTACAGAGTAGCTATAAAAATGTTTCATTATAAAATTATGTTTTACTTGCCAAAATGTTAAAAAATTTTATCAAAGAGGCAAATAAGGACATGCACTTAACAAATCCTTTTTTCACATCAAATTACACAATTCCTACAAATGAGATTGAACATGGAGCAAAAAAATTTATAATTTATTAGTTCAAATTGCAAATTTACAGTCGTAAAATTGAGTTTTTATCATTCAATTTAATCCGTGCACAGTCTGAAATGAAATATTTCAGTAATAAGTTTTATTCAAAATTATTGTGTGTAATCGGCAAGACTTACAATATCGGAATGAATTAATTTGGTAAAGTTGGCATTCTTACATAATCCCTCCTTGCGTGGTGAATTCGCTTCCGCTTTGGCTGTATGGACATTGTTCGCTCTGCCCCGAGGCGGAATCGGGGCTAGCGGCTGCACATATGACTGTACTTAAAAGATTACAAGTATAAGTCCTACCCTTGATAATGCTAATTTGTTTAGACGTAACCCCTCATTGCGGCGAATCTAAGAGTGATGAATGGTAATACCCTCAGTTTCTCCCGATTTTTGTCTAGAACGGCAAAAGAACAATGCCGATAGTTTCCCTCTTTTTATCAAGGCCATGTCGGACAGGTTGGAGGGTAGGCTGATCTACACTTCTATATAGAAATTAATTAGTTTCTAAATAAGGGTATACATACCCTTTCTAAAAATTCTACACTATCCCTGAATAATATAGGCTATATTTTATTTTCATAAAAATAAGTTTTTTATTCGAAATGTCAGTATTTGTCGGATGAAAAGCGCCGATTTTCTGCTTCATCGGCGTGCACTCACGAAATGCGTTAAAAAAATTTGCAATAAATAATAATAAAAATATTAGTCATAAGTAGATCTAATATACTATCTACAGTACATACATACGCAAAAATTTACCCGTTGTTTCTTATAACATTTTGATTTGAGTCCTAATTATGCGAGAGTAAATTCCCGGGTAACGACTATTGTAGAAACTATTTTTCAGCGTTTTTAGCCACATCGTTTGATGTACATCTAACGATGGGGGTATAGTTTGACTTGGTCTGAAGTAACGTTCGTCTTTTTAAAGGGAGAGTGAAAAGATGGATTTTTGATTTTCAAAGGATCGGGATTATTATTTGTCTATAACAGTGCATTGCAAATGTACTATGCACATATTTATGAACGCACGTAGACTGAAAAGGGATAAATTGTGTTAAAGGCCCACTTCCATCGAAAAGAGTTCTAGCGAACTGAAAACCGAGCATCGAGACTAACAATGGGGCGACCGTGCCGATTTTTGAAGCCCCGCTGGGGAAAACGCTGGAAGGGTTCTAACAAACTGAAAGCCATGCAATGTGGTTATAGCGAACTGAAGATACACAATAAAAAGCCTTTCCTCTCGAATTTTTGCTTTCCTCTGAAGGAAATTCTCTATTGTGTCTTCAGTTCGCTAGAACCACATTGCATGGCTTTCAGTTAGCTAGAACCGGGGCTAGAACCCTTCCATCTTTTACCCCAGCGGGGATTCGAAAATCGGCACGGTCGCTCCATTGTTAGTCTTCATGCTCGGTTTTCAGTTCGCTAGAACTCTTTTAGATGGAAGTCAGCCTTTAAGGTGATATTTTTCAATCATTGGTGATTTTGAAGGGGGAAAGCTTATGATTTATCTATAACAGTACAATGCGGATGCACCGTGAAAATATTAATGAACAAATAGTAATATCTGTGTGTCTTATATGAACACACAAATTGGTCATATTGCCATGCCAAAATGAGAAATTTCATTCTCTCTTTAAAATTTCTCACATTTCAAGCCATGACTATTCTAAGAATCGGAACAACTTTCTATGCAATAAAAAGTTGAGTTTACACAAAGAAAGAACTCAAGTTTGGGTGTTTTACCTAATTCTTTTTCCTTCAAACACTTCTGCGCATAAGTCCATGTTATAAATTTATAAGATGCGATATCTATGCATTGGCATAAGTCTATGTTGTAAACCCATCGAGGGGATATTTTAAAAGAAAGTACTAGCTAGACGCCCCGGATATTACAATTATAACGTAAGTAAATTGATTGAAGTAAGGATTAAGGGTTACATTTTTTGTTAGGACATCGAGGGGCTATTCACTCTGATTTTCCGAACTTTTAATAGGTATTTACGGGTATTTGGTTTTACCACTGATAAAGGATGCGCATCATGGGGGTACTCACTCACGTTTTCCCGTTCGTGTCACACTATTATAATTACAACAGGAGTAAAAAAAATTTAAGTAAACATTTCAAAACAGTTTATGGTAGTGCATCGAGGGTCTAATCACTCAATTTTTCTTGTACGCCTGTTAAGAACGGTAAGATGTAGCTACTATTACGAGCCCAGACCTTGGATCGTCTTGTTGTGGAAATAACAAATACTTGTTGTTTGTGTTTTGAACAACATAAGAAATGAAAGCGAAAGCGAAAACGAAAGTGCAGTTGTACACGAGCACGGGAAATTTGGTTTTTGAAAAACACCCTTGATTTCACGGGACACTAACAGTTACGGACTTTCTATAAGTACTTGTTTATTATTATCACTTTCCTTTTTGGACTTCACATTCACTTTTTTATTGGGCTCATGGGTGATGAAGAACTTTTACTTTATTATTGGGCTCTCGAGCGAGCAAGAAATCTCACTTTATTATTGGGCTCTCGGGCGAGCAAGAAATTTCACTTTATTATTGGGCTCTCGGGCGAGCAAGAAAATTCGCTTTATTATTGGGCTCTCGGGCGAGCAAGAACTTTCACTTTATTATTGATCTCTCAGGCGAGCAAGAAATTTCACTTTATTATTGGGCTCTCGGGCGAGCAAGAAATTTCACTTTATTATTGGGCTCTCGGGCCAGCAAGAACTTTCACTTTATTATTGGGCTCTCGGGCGAGCAAGAAATTTCACTTTATTATTGGGCTCTCGGGCGAGCAAGAAATTTCACTTTATTATTGGGCTCTCGGGCGAGCAAAAAATTTCACTTTATTATTGGGCTCTCGGGCGAGCAAGAAATTTCACATTATTATTGGGCTCTCGGGCGAGCAAGAAATTTCACTTTTTTATTGGGTTCTCGGGCGAGCATTATTGGACTGAAGTGCGAGAATATTTTTCAGGCACAAGGGCGTGCAATTTCATTTTCAGTCTAATGCTGAATGTTTTTTATTTTACTCATCTTAATTGAAGTTAATTCTCAATAAATTTTTCAAGTTTTAAAAGGTTGAGTTGTTTGGAAATATTCTAAAGAATAACACGCAACATTATCCCCAAGAAATCACCACAGCTATAGCTTACAATATTTTCAAAGTTTTCGCGCTTTTTAGCTGCACCGAATTCACAGCATAAGTACACTAATTAAAAACGGGTAATTTGTTTTTTCCCTCAGTTCCTCCTTTGAAGGGCCTTCAGTCATTCCCCTGGTTTTTGATATCCGAAGTGGACGATCCTCTTCCAGAGGAACACGCTGTTTTAAATTACCCTAAGATAATTACGTAACAATAAGGATTTTTCAGTATCTAATCGGTACAATGTACATTACCTTGAAATTTTCCCGTTGCTCAAATATGCAAATCCTTAAGTCTTTTATATAGGTATACTTTTTCTTTTCATATATTGGGACTATGTACCAAGACTTAGTGCGTTTACTATAGGCACGCGTATCCCTGTGAAGTTTTTCATACGGACAATTTGTACATACTTTGATTTATTAGAAATGATATATTACCTTGGTTTTCCGTCTTTGGTTAGTGCCTTTGGTCGTCCGCAGTGTTTATTGTGGTCTATAGCCGCGAGCTCAACTCTAATTTGGTAACCCAAATATCTATGAAAAAAATACCAATTAACGATGAACATTCTTAACCCTTAATCTATTTCAGCCCAGGGCCGGAAATAAGAAAAAATTCTTATAGGACATGTGTCCAGTGACCCCCTATTTGACTGGAAAATTTATTGGACATTGTCCACTGCCGTGTGCATAAATAGTGTCGCATTTTCATAGTCAAGCTATCAAAACTTTGGAAAATTTACTGGTCAAAATGTCCAGGGACCCCCTTAGTTTTTATAAAAGTTATGGGACATTTTAATATTTTATTGGACAATGTCCAGTGTCCTGTGCTTATTTCCGGCCCTGATTTCAGCCAGTCCTACCCAAAAGCGATTCTTTTTGGGGCGTACATAAGAATCAGGCTATGGTAACTTTCGAGAAACCCGGTATGCCTAAAAATGTTTATGTTATCTTTCAAAGAATGGTACAGTTGAAACATAATATTACGCGTTTTGTTCAAGTACAATTTTTATCTAAAATTTGTGAAATATACCATATTCTTCAATAGGTATTTTCGTATAACTTTATTCCTTAGTTTTATAAACGTAGGAGTGTTTGGTTTTAACCACGGGTGTTTTTCGAGCTGCTCTGGTGTTAAAAGGTCATGATCACAGTGATTGTACATACCACTAGAACTATGTTTCAATTAACAATATTTTAAAGAAAGTATCGACAAATAAGAAAAGCAGATGACGTTATAAAGTAAATAATTCTATTGGACGACTGAAAGATTTCTTATGACACTAATCATTCTCAGATTCACAGTTAATCCATTACAGATTACGTGTAATGATTTGAGCACCGTCAAGGGCGTGGCTTTTAAAGTTACGTTGAGTGACTGGACCCTCGTGATTTAAATAGGGTTCAGTAACATAACCTAATTGGGCGTACTTTCTATAAGCAGTGGGTACGGTAGGCAATTTAATTAAGGGTCATCCATAAAACACTGCAATAATAACTTAACAGGACACAATGTCATAGAACCCCCTGTACTTCTGTCCTACCATCCTTTTTGGAACAATCTGAATTGTTTTGTAGGACAACCATCTTGGAAAATGGCGTCCGGAAATGTAAAAACCTTACATATGGAATAACGTTTTAACGGCAGCCTTAAGTACACCGGTTGGTTGACTGACTATTTGAGCTGTTGTTTTAGGCTTGAATTTACTCTCAGAAATCTTGGCGCCGCAAAATGGAATCGAAACGCTCATTAAGAGAAATAGTAACTTTTTTAATAGAAACACGCAAGCAAAAAAGTTTCGGTTTGGTGATATCGAACCTATTATTTTGCCACGAACTCTATAACTAGAATAATTGGCCTAAGTTGAACTAACTTTCATGACAAACCGACCAAACGAAATGGTCCTTTAATTGTACTTAATGCATGCCTGCTTCAAATAAAATTCCATCTTAGAATGGGTAAATATTCCAGTGCTTAACCTTTTCGAGACAAACTCTTCTAATCTTGGGGTTTTTTTCTGATTACCATTAATATAAACCACCTTCTCCGGGTTTAAGACTTAACTGCGTCAAGCTTCAAGATTTCTTAAATTGCCCCTTCACGCTTATGTCTTCAACAGTTTAAGAAAACGAAGAGTGGTTTACAAAAGGTGCAGTTAACGTGTTGGATCAAGAAGCATTACCCAATGTCCGTCTGGGATAATTGCGAGAAATATCCCGATTACGAAATAATATTCAACGGCAAGTACAAAATGTTTTTATATTTCTGTTAAATTATTCTCGCCAAGTACTATTGACAACCTCGATACTAATTATCAATCGAAAATCAAATAGCAACACTTTACAGTCTTTGAAGATTTTGGATTGTAGATGCAAGAATTTAGCTGGACCCCAAAATGGCGCTGAACGAAATGGAATTTCTGGGAAATAATCGATATTTTAAATACAGGTATAGAATTTGAATTTTCAAATCATAAATGTTATTTATCCCTGATTTCCAAAAACGCGATAATTAATATAGGTTCGCCAATGAGACTGAAATTAACTACGCGACACCTTTTGTGAGTTTATAAACATTAGTTCGCGTTGATGAAGCAAGACTAAAGGCTCTTTCAGATGATCCAACTTTTTCACTCAGCTCGATGGGTCAAAAAGTTGTATCAACTTGTCCAACTTTTGAAGGGAAAAGTGTAGTAAATCCTTCCTTTTCACACGACTAAACTTTTACCGCCAAATGGAACTTTTTAAGCGCCCTCTACCTTGGCACTTACGAAATAACCCGCGCAAAAGGCTTTTTTTTGTAATTCAATTTGATTGGCTGGAGAAATGAACTTAAAAAGTTGAGTCAGCAAAAATTGGATCACTGATCCAATTTTTCCTAGCCAACTTTTTTGGTGACTCAACTCATCCAACGTCTATTCACACGATCCAACTAGTTGATTCAACTCTAGTTGACCCATCAAGCTGAGTCAAAAAGTTGGATCGTCTGAATGAGCCTTTAGTGTCTCGGAATTAAGATCGATTTTCTCGAACGCTTGCATTTTCATTTCTTGTCAGGAATGGAATTATAGAGAAAGCAAAATGACCCAGTTAGAAATCATGGCGGATTATTTAAAACGATCCCTGAACATGAAGTAAATTTCATATTTGGAACTCTTTTAAAAGATTATTAATTGGGGCGAGCGAGAAACAATCGCCTTAACGCGATAAATTAATCTTCGTTAGTTTGACAAAATTGGTCTGCGAAATGTGGAAAACTTAAAATGTAATCGAACCGACTTGTGAAACCGTTAAGTAGTGATTTTAGACAAGAATATACGAAAAATACTTAAATTGTAATCTCAACTATCTCTCAGAAACGAATATAATTCAGTTTATGAACACTCGTGAGGATATGTTAAGGTCATATAATTCATTTTGTCGCTTCAATTATACAGGGTCAAGTGGACTTCTTTTCCAATTTCTATGATAAATTCATTCGAATCTACGAATAAATTCTTCACTGTAACTGATTAAAACGCTTTAGTTATTTACGTAACTAAGAAGTATAAATACTTAATCCTTACGATGGTTTTAGAGGACTCGTATCTTCACGATGGACACGCCACGCTCACTTTTCGATGGCCGACTGGAATATTTCACTCCGTCTTCTCCATATGGAGCGACCAAGACGACAATCCTTTCAGCGCCCCCGAAGAGAGTCACGTCCACTTCCTTGTCCTTCTTAAACATGGACACTCCAGTAAATTTCGATAAATTAACATTCACTACCAAATTCACTAATTTCCATTCTCGGTTCAATTAGGTGCTGATTTTAATTGTGTTCACTTTGATCCTTCTGTCCCTTTTGCTCGTCGTTCACTCCATCGTAACCAACAAATACAAATCGTTGCCCACCAAGAAAGTGGTCAAGAAAATGGCCCGAGACACCCTGGAAAATGTTTGGGAGAACGCGTCGCTCTTCTGTCTCGAACGTAAGCGATCAAGGGCACCCCAAACAGCTGATAACAATTCACCAGTTTTCTATGAGGAACTAAATTACCAAAGATTATGTCCCCATAACGAAAGATGGCTGGCGCTTTAATCACACATGGTAAAGCCAACTGGATAATTATGTTCTCTACAGCGATTCCCTCCGTTCTGCCCCACATAACTTGTCGTCTGCTGGCTGCGTCATGGCTGATCGGAGTGACTTTCATTCTGTTCTACTTGGGTTGTTATTTGCGGACGGAGTTCACGACGGAAAGCTACAATCGCATCGACACCCTCTCGGACTTGATAAAATCGGGAATTGCACCTACAATGATGCCGCAAACATACGACCAGCTCCAAATTTCGGTGAATATCCATCCTTATGCTAAGTTTGCCAATTCTTCTGACATCATTTTCGCGTATCTACAGGCAACCCAGGACCCGGCTGTTAAGAAATGGTTAGGCGCATTCGATAAGATGAAACAATTTGAAGAACTTTCATTTACTTTGAATAAAGACTTCGAACCCGTTAATTCCGGGAAAAATTCTATGATATTAACGGTCGAAATGCTGCTTTCCATGGTACCATATTTAAGGATGAGCACGCTAGGCCTAGGCGATTTCGAAAAGAACATCAAAAATTTCGTATAGTTTATCAAGAGCAAAGGCGGTCTTTACTTTTCGCAAGAAGACGTCGCGTTCGACTACGTACACACCATTTTCAACACCTCTTGGGTGAGAAGCAGTCCCCAACTGCACGAGTCCGTCCAACTGAGGTTGGTAGTGAATTTTATGGTAAAATTATGATGGGGTTTTGACGAATGTTCTATTGCAGCATGGCACCCTTATTCGAAACGCAAGTTTTCAAATATCTGGATTTTGAGACACAATACATGATTGAACAGCTCAAGTGGGAGAAACCGTTGAAAAGCGTGACTGATTTGGACCTGAGTAGCGTCTGCGTTCCTTTCTACTTTCTTCTCATGTTCTTGTCGGGAACAGTAGCCGTCGTCACAACCGAAATTATCTTCTATTATTTAACATGAACTCTTAAAATTCAATACGTCACCACACCAAATCTAACACAAACTTCAAATTTACTTATTGAGGGTAATTATGCACTTGTGACACGAATGCGATTACATATTTACTCACTCTCGTGTGAATTTAAATTAAATTAGTTAAAGTTGGAAAATACGTTGACCTATGGTTTTCGTTTCATCAAGAAACTATAGCCAATAAAATAGTGTGTCGTCATTTTTATGAAAATTTTAACTATTGTTGAAAAAGTACAGTTGTGGATTCCGTTTGAAAGTTGAAAAGAATTGCGAAAATTAAAATTTTATTTCTTGTAAATAAGCGATAAAATATATTTTTTTTTTCAAATCTAAAATGTTATTAACGATTTAAAAAATATAAATAGATGCTTAATTACGATTAAACACTTTCGCACGAGTAAAGTTATTTAAAAATATTGTATTTTCAAAGATTAAATTGTAATAACGGCTTAAAAGCATTCCATAAAGCCCTGACCAATAATAATTATTCCAAGCACAATTCTAATCGTCCTTAAAACTATTCATGGTTTAAATTCATGGGATTTTCTTGTCAATATCTTCGAGTTATAGAAGTTAACCTAGCCTGAGCTTCAAAACAATTAACTACCAATTATTTTGATGAAGACCACAAATCCACTTTGCTTTACATATAATAAATGATATTGATATTTCATCGGGTGCTATAATTTGCTCCCTGGCTTCAAAATTCTCGTTTACACCATTACTGTTAAATTTCAAATTCAGTCTGTAATCTTATTGTGGGTAAAATAAAAAGTTAATTTGACGCGAGATATTTTTGCAGTTGGCAATCATATTTTTATTAAACCTTCTTGTCCATTTATTCAGTAACACTTTGAAAAGGTTTTCGGATTATTATTTGTATGTTAAAATCAAATATGCTATAATAAAGTCAACCCATAAGTGCATCCACCACATCCACATCACTTGTAAATGAGGGAACTACAAGGTGGTCAAGTCAAAATTTTACAATTCTTATCTACAATATTTTTCGTCTGCTACATGTATTTAGAGAACGGTTAATCGTTTCAAAACGAATATTTTGAAAAACGAGTAATATTCGTTTAAACGATTATTCTATTCGGATTTCGAATAGGAGATCTGATAAAACCGAGGTGGTAGACACTTGAGAACTCCGAGTTCCGAAGGCTTTGAACTCAATGCACTGTCAAAGCTGAACTCTGAGTTCCGAAGGCTTTGAACTCAATGCACTGTCAAAGCTGAACTCTGAGTTCCGAAGGCTTTGAACTCAATGCACTGTCAAAGCTGAACTCTTTTGAGCTCAGGTGTACTCGGAGATCCAAAGTGTCTACCCCCTCGGATAAAACGTTTAATACAAACACGCGAGCGACGATGTTTTGGCTCCTTCAAGTCTCGAATTGAAAAATAAAGCCATAGGAAAATATTATAAAGCTTCCTATAAGCATGAAACCTTGTACATTTTCATACTACAGCATTTGTTTCCAGATTTTACGCGCTTACGCTTTTACGCCCCCTGCGGGACGTTTCCGAACTACGAGTAAAAGGGGGGGCGAAACCGCCACCAAACTCCTTACCTCCTACCAGTGTATTGGCTCTGGCCTTGGTCGTCCAAATCAAAAAATTCCAAGCTAGTTTTTCGCGTCATCTATTAATTTATTATGATAATATTGTCAAGCACTTAATTACTTATAATTATCATAATAATAAGTTCAAGACCTTTAACGATTTAATTAAAATTTATTTTACTAAACAAATATTTAATTTTTTTTAACGTCAAAAAATCTCTAAAGGTTGCAATGGAAACTTTTTACAAATTTCAACGGAAGAAACTGCTGTTTACATGGCTTAAATGGAGAGTCTCATACTTATATTGAGCCATGTATTATTTTCTTATGATAAAGCAAAACTTAATATTTTGTCAGAAACTAGGCTATTACACTGTTAGAAAACAAGTCGGGAAAACCAAAATATTACCTCTCCGTGTCGAGAAGATTATATAAACTTAAGTATCCAATGAAAACGTCGACCTTTTTGCCCTCATCCTTTCCCGCGCTTTGCGCTTCCGCATTTAATCCTTACTCTCAACATTATCTTCCTCCATTTTACATACAAAAATCGAATACTCACAAAAAGGAGCGGCAAAAACCTGCTGGCTCTTTACAACCACTTAATTTGACTTAATATCCAACTTCCAAACACAAATATTTACTGGTAGATAAATTGACAACCTACAAGCAAAGAAAAATTCTCAAGAATGGCTCCCGCAAATTTAAAAGGTCTATTTTCAACTAGGTTTTTTTGAAATTTTTGGTCTAACTGTTATCTACACCTAGATGGTTTTCAGAGAAACAAACAAGGAGCATAAACACAATAATGGAAGCTTCAGTTTTATTTAAAACATGTAAAACAATTATCATCTCTGCAAATAGCTTACACATGTCTTTTTTACCAATGCCTAACCGTTTGGATTTTTCTAAAGCAATCTCAGCACCAAAAAATATTTTTTGATACAAAATAAATGTTTTATATTCTTATTAAGAATAAAACAAGAGGATAAAAAAGATCTGTCCTCTCGTAATTTTTTAAGCTTTTATCAAGAATACTCTATACAACAGTAACAAGGAGTATAAACCCATTAGTGGAAGCAGTATTTTTTTTCCGAAACAATCTCGCTTATGTTTATCCTCTCTAGGCTTCGCTAAATACGTATTTCTCTTACGTAAAATATTAATAGACAGGCAAGGATTCATACCATTAAAGAAGGAGAGCAATATTATCCATATTTTCATTTCATATACAGAGAAAAGAAATTATTATGTTTCTGAGAGGAGCTTCCCATTTTTGTTGTTGTTTTGAAAAATATATCGCAATGCACGGGCCTTAATAGATATAGGAGGCAATGAATGAAATATATCACAATGCACGGGCCTTGATAGATATAGGAGGCAATGAAGGAAATATATCGCATGCACGGGCCTTGGTAGATATAGGAGGCAATGATAATCTCTCTCTTTGCACGAGAGGTTTATCTTTAATATTTAAATAAATATAATTATTTTTAATTATTTTAATCTTCAATAATTAACATTAATAATAGTTAAATCGTTTAAAATAAAGTTATACCTATTATCATCTCAAACTTTGCTAATATTGACGTTTAAAGTGAAGGGTACCCCTCTTGCCCGCTTTTTTCAAATTTGGGGTATATATACGATTCGTTTCCATTATAATAGTAAGGAAAAAGCGCAATTGCGAAAACCTTTGGTGGAGATCCCACCTTAGGGAGGCTAGACGTTTCTCGTAACCCTAGCTGATCGCCGCGTATATCCTAAAACCAAACGATGATAATGGAGTAGAAGCCAATGATATAGATTGGTGTCTATGTGGAATAGACTTTGTGGATGGTGGTGTTAGAAGCCAGTGTAAGTGCAGACTGGTGTCAATGTGGGATTGACAAAGAATAGAAGATGGTGGTGGTGGAAGCCAGAAAAGTACCAGACCGGTGTTCATATGGGATGGACGAAGACCAAACATGGTGGTGTGAGAACTCAAGTATAGATTAGCCAAAGGAGAGAAATACAATTTTCCAAATTTCTGTGAACTGTCAATGCGGTCCGGAAATTAGGAACACGTTTGCTCCGATACGCAAACTGCGAACGCGGTCACGTGGGTGTAACAACGGACAGACAGACACACAGACAGACACACACACACACACACACACACACACACAGACAGACACGGCCGTTACAGAACCTCTCCTGGACTACGTCACACGGAGAGGTAAAAAGGTGTTTCATGGGTGTTCGGAAATACCTTGAGGTGTTTATACACTCTTTTTGGAGTGTTTTTTAAATGAAATGGTGTTTTCTTCGTAAAAAGGTGCTAGTTGACTCTTTTAAGGTATTTTTTAAGGAAATTGCGATTCACTGGTACGTAGACACACCTTTAGGTGTTAATTGACCCTTATTAAATTGCTTTTTAAACGGAAATAGTGTTTTTAATATAAATCTGTTCGAATGGTGCGAATAAACACCTTTGGGCTTTACTTTACACATTTTAAGCTGATATGGTGCCTTTTTAAGTGAAAGGTTATTGATATGAGCTTAGAGGGAAATAATCTACTAATTCTACCTGCACAGTTAAGCATCCTAAAAATTACCCAAAGATTTTAAAAATCTAAATTATTTAACATTTCTTAAGACTAGCTTATTCTAATATTTGAAGGAATTTATACTTATTTTGATTTTTCAATCATTGGAAAATAATTCTCGAAGAGTTCAATATGCTGGAATGTCTTGGAATTAGAGTAATTCATAAAATTATCACTTGAATTTCCCCTTGACACAGGTTTTTATCTCTCCGAGTGACGATGACGTCACGGAGAGGTATTACACTGGACGTATCTGTGCGTCTAAGATGAAACAAAGCTTTATAGCTACACAACTACTAAAAGAATCGTAATGCCGAAAAATATTTAAAATATTTCCATTTATATCAGAACTTTTGTAAATTTTGGGTATATAAGGTGATTGATTCACACTAAGAGATAAGAAATGCGCAATTGCGTGAACCTTTGGTGGAAGCTCTGCCATTAGGAGGCTAGACGTTTCTCATGTCTCACGTGTGGACGTGTGGCGTATGTGGTGTACACGAAAGAGTAGTGCATGGTGTTGTTGTTAGAAACCATTAAATACCGGTTAGCATTGGGTGAAACAATTGGTTGTTAGACAGCAGATGAAGGTGTAACGGATAGTTAATGATTGACGTTAAATAAGATGGATATAGCAACGAAGTAACATTTTCCGAATTTATTTATACTGCGAACGCGTTCCGGAAATTACGAACACGTTTGCTTCTATTTGCCAACTGCGAACGCGGTGACAGACAGACCCACAGACACGTCCAGTCACTCGGAGAGAGGTAAAAATTCTACTTCATTACTCTATCGCCACACTTGTTTTTCTAATGGTATATACCACATACACGCTAATCTGTACTTATTGTCTTCTGACAACACCATCATATAGTCTTCTGTTTATACCACATACACGCCAAACTGAAACATTGGCTTCTACTCCATTATCATCGTTGGGATTAAGATGTACGCGCGATCGGCTTAAGTTAAGAGAAACGACCAGCCTCCCAATGGCAGGGCTTCGACCAAAGGTTGACGCAATAGCGCTTATTCCTACTATAGAGCTATTTCAGAGGGGGTAATGGCTACGTCACCAATGCTATTTGCCCATAGAGAAAACCCTCACAAAATGTCCGCCCTACACTCAAAGGCAGGCCCAATTTTCGTAGCAGACGAAATTTTTCCCCCACTGAAATAGCTCTATTTGTGAATCAATCGCCTTATATACCCTAAATTTCCAAAAATTGTGTAAACGGTTTACGCTAGAAGTCAAACTTCAGCAATAGCTATGTTTAAAATCATTTTAAGAATAAGGTTCTTAAAACCACTTAACTAGAATTAAGGTAAAATACTGACGATTAAAAAAATTAATATCATTTATATTTATTTAAATATTTAAGATAATTTTCTTTCTTCGGAACGACACAAGTGAAAGTTGATATAGAACGAGTAATGAAGATTGCATCTGAGTCGAAACACTACACGCATATCAAATTTAATATAAAGCGAGTAGGATAAAATTATCTCTTACAAAACCATAACATTTTCTTATTGTAGAATATTAAATGAAAATATGTTAAGTATGATTCGGCATTACGATTCTTTAAGTAGTTTTGTAGCTATAAAGTTCTGTTTCATTTCAATATTCCAACAACATCTTTTATATTAATATTTCAAATTCGGTGTTTACTTTTTAATTCAGCTTTACTACATTTATATACAGTGTAAACGTGAAATTAAACTTTCTCAATTACACTGAATGCTACTTCTAAAGATTTTGGTAAGCGTTGTTCGGTTTGGTTCCATGAATTCGTGTGTCTTTGAGGAGGTCTTGACGGTTCACAGTGAGCCGAAAATTAAATACACATTTGAATGATGTAAATCAGGTCCTTAAATAGAACTATTGAGGATATACAGTAAAGGTTAAAGTAACCATTTCACACGCATATCAATTCTTACACGGTTGAATAAGGCTTACAGCAGAAAAACGTTTACCCTTAATCCACTGGATTTGAGCAGCTATTTTGATGGACTAATCTATGGTAACTCATGTGTTTTGAAAAAAAAAATTTCAAAAAACACCTTTTACAGAGTCTATAGACACCTTTCTGGTATAATTAAAATCCTCTATTAAGAATGATGGTTTAAACCTAACAAGAATTAAAAAGCACCAACGTCAATGGAATTTAAAAACACCAAATTAGTCTCAAAAAGACCTTTTTTTGAAGGGTTTATTAACACTTTTTCTGGTATTAATATACACCTCTATTCAAAGTGATTAAAACACCTCACAGGATATAAAAAGCCCCTTCAGATAAGGTATTATTTCGCACCGCTTTGAAAGGTGCGTATTGACATCCTCTCGAATGGTGCTTTTAAACACCAATAGGGGTGCTGCTGGGGATGCATTAGGAAACACCTCTAAAGGTGTCAAACAGTTCCATTTTTTTTAACAGTGTACGAGAATAATAAATAACTTAGTGGAAATAGAACCTGTTCTCTCCTAAACTAAACATTTCCAAAATTCAATTGTTCTAGTCTGGTCTTTATTTTTGAAAAAAATTAATTATTTTCATTTCAGTTACCCTGGCAACAGAAACATTAGCCAGAGTGTTTGGTTTGGCAAAAATAGCTGTTAAATGATATTTTAAATTGATTGGCCAAACTCTGTTCAGTACGAGACTTGATATACTTAAACGTAAAACGGTACTCGAAGGAGCGTAGCAAATGCTTTCATTAAATGAAAATATATTTTTAAATTTGAAATTGAGAAATAGTGTGTCATAGAAGTTACATTTTCTACTCAAAATTGATTTCCCATAGAACGGCTGTACTTCGGTTCTGCCTCTCTGAATGTTTTGTAATCCGGCCTGCCATCTTGGAAAATGGCGGCTGGGAATGTAAAACCCTTTTTACGGATAATCGTATCATCGCCAACTTTAAGTCCACCTGTTGACAATTTGGGCCGCTGTTCTTTTTGGTTTGAATTTAATCTCAGAAATATTTTCGCTACAAAATGTTACCAGAATAATAAATAACTATGTTGAAATATCGACCAAACGTAATGGTACGTAACGCGACCCTGCATATACCAGAATTCAGTCATAGAAAGGGTAAGTATTGCCGTACCAAACCTTCTCTCTTCCAAACTAAACATTTTCATGTTCAACTATTCTAGTCTTGACTTTATATAAAAAAATAAATTAATTATTCCGCAGTTTCATTTCTGTTACCCTGGCAACAGAAACATTAGCGAGAGTGTATTGTTTTCAAAAATCTCTCTTAAGATTATATGTTAGATTCATTAGGCAAACTCTGTTCAGTACGAGACTTGACATATCTTACACGCGAAACAGGGTATTCAAAGGAGAGGAGGAAATTGTCTTGAAGTGATATTAAATTGTTATCGCTTGAAAATTTCAGAGATTTGAAGTTTTACAGGATTGTTGTACTTCAGATTTAATACGTTATGATTTAAGTGGACCCCAAAATGGCGCTGAACGAAATGGAATTTCTCGGAAATAATCGATATTTTAAATACAGGTACTTAATTCGCATTTTGAAATACTTATCCTTGATATATTGATCAATAGGTTCGCCAATGAGACTGGAATTAGCTACGGGACAGATTCAGTGAGTTTATAATCATTCGTTCGCGTTATTGAATTGAGATTGATTTTCTTGATGAAAATTGCACTTTCATTTCTTGTCAGTTTTGGTTGAGTTTTAAGAGCAAACGGACCCAGTTCCTAATAGTGGCGGATTATTTAAAACGATCCCTGAACATTGGGTAAATTCCATATTTGAAAATATATTAGACGACTATTAATTGGTTGGGAGCGAGAAAGAATCGCCTTAACGCGATAAATGAATCCTCGTTAGTTGGACAAAATTGATACGCGAAAAGTGGCGGGTGAAAACGATTAGTATTGATTTAGACAAAAATAAAAGCCCTACGGGGAAAAATTAAAAAAGGGGAAGAATTGTAATTGTAATCGTACCGAACCCTCAGAAACAAATATCTTTATGAACATTCATAAGATTATGTTAAGGTCATATTTTAATTCATCTTGTCGATTAATTTTCAGGGTCTATACCTTTCAAGGTACCCACTCTTTTGATTTATATACTCTTAAACCTACAGACAGGATTTTGGAAGTGAGTGATTAAAACGCTTTGATTTATTAATAAATTACGAAGCATAAATAGTTAATTTTTACGATGGTTTTAGAACTTTCATATCTTCACGTTTGACACTCCAAGTTCATTTTTCAATGGCCGACTGGAATATTTCACTCCGTCCTCTCCCTACGGAACGACCACCTCGATTATCCTGTCCGCCGCCCCGAAGAGAGTCACGTCCACTTTCTTGTCCTTCTTAAATATGGACACTCCAGTAAATTTCGCTCAATAAACATTCCGCTCATCACCGCCCAACCAATTCATTGAATTACATTCTCGGTTTGATTAGGTGGTGATTTTAATCGCGTCCACTTTGGTCGTTCTGTCCATTTTGCCCATCGCTCACTCCATCGTAACGAACAAATACAAATCGATGCCCATCAAGAAAGTGGTCAAGAAAATGGCCCGAGAAACCCTGGAAAATGTTTGGGAGAACGCGTCGCTCTTGTGCGCCGAACGTAAGCCATTAAGCGCACCCCTAAATAGTTGATAACAATTCACCCGCGGTGGGCGCCGGTTTAGTATGAGGGATCCAATAACCAAAGATTATGTCCCGATAAAGAAAGATGTCTGGCGCTTAAGTAACTCATGGGATAACTTTTGTTCCCCACAGCGATTCCCTTCATTTTGCGCCACATTACTTGTCGTCTGCTGGCTTCGTCGTGGATGATCGGAGTGACTTTCATTCTGTTTTTCTTGGGTTGTTTCTTGCGGACGGAGTTCACTATAGAAAGTTACAATTACATCGACACCCTCTCGGACTTGATCAAATCGGGAATTTCACCATTATTGTTTCCGGAAACATACGGACACCTGGAAGCTTTGGTGAATATCCTTCTGTATGTTAAGTTTCTCAATTCTTCTGACATTATTGTCGCGTATCTATAGGCAGCCCACGACACGGCTGTTAAGAAATGGCTAAGCGCATTCGATAAGACGAAAGTATATGAAGAAATTGGCGATACTTTGAAAGATTTCGAACCTGTCCGTTGTGGGAAAAAAAGTATGATAATAACGGTCGAAATGCTGCTTTCCATGGTATCATATTTAAGGATGAGCCGGGACCTAGGCGATTTCAAAGATGAACTGAAACATTTCGTAGAGTTTATCAAGAGCAAAGGCGGTCTTTACTTTTCGCAAGAAGACGTCGCGTTCGACTACGTACACACCATTTTCAACACCTCTTGGGTGAGAAGCAGCCCCCAACTGCACGAGTCCCTCCAACTGAGGTCAGTAACGAATTTTATCCTAAAATTATGAAGGGGTTTTGACAAATGTTCTATTGCAGCATGGCACCCTTTTTCGAAACGAAAGTTTTCAAATATCTGGATTTTGAGCTCGATTACAGGATTGAACAGCTCAAATGGGAGAAACCGTTGGAAAGCGTGACTGATTTGGACCTAAGGAGCGTCTGCGTTCCTTTCTACTTTCTTCTCATGTTGTTGTCGGGAACAGTAGGCCTCGCCATCACCGAAATAATCTTCTATTATTTAACATGAACTCATAAAATTCAATACGTCACCACACCAAATCTAACACAAACTTCAAATTTACTTGGAAATGTATAGCTCACCAACGAAATCACTGCGTGTTTCGATCTACTCTTGAATTTATAGCGGGTAATTATGCACTTGTGACACGAATGCGATTAAATATTTACTCACTCTCGTGTGAATTTAAATGAAATTTATTAAACTTTTAAAATATATATGGATCTATGGTTTTCGTTTCATCAAGAAACGCCAATAGAATAGTTTGTCGTCATTTTTATGACAATTTTAACTATTGTTGAAAAAGTACAGTTGTGGATTCCGTTTGAAAGTTGAAAAGAATCGCCAAAAATTAAAATTTTATTTCTTGTAAATAAGCGATAAAATATATATTTTTCAAATCTAAAATGTTATCAACGATTTAAAAATATAAATAGATGCATCAGAAGCTTAGTTATGAATAAACACTTTCGCACGAGTAAAGTTGGTTACAAATATTGTATTTTCAAAGGTTAAAATTGTAATAACGGCTTAAAAGCATTCGATAAAGCCCTGACCTACAATAATTATTCAAACCACAATTGATACCGTCCTTAAAACTATTCAGGGTTTAAATTCATGGGATTTTCTTATTAATATCTTCGAGTTATAGAAGTTAACCAAGCCTGAGCTTCAAAACAATTAACTACCAATTACTTAGATGGAGACCACAAATCAACTTTGATTTATGTAAATTAATAAACTGATATGAACCGATATTGATGTTTTATCTGGGACTACATTTCGCCCCTTGCTTCAAAATGCTCGCTTACACCAATACTGGTAAATTTAAAATTCCGTCTGTAATTTTATTGTGGGAAGTTAATTTGACGCGAGATATTTTTGCAGTTGCCAATCATTTTTTTATTAAACCTTATTGTCCATTTATTCATTCACACTTTGAATAGGTTTTCGGAGCATTATTTGGATGTTAAAATCAAATATGCCATAAATAAGTCAACCCATAAGTATAAATGGAGTGTTTAACGAATGCCCCCCTTAAATTTAATTATGAAACTGATTTAGACAATGATTGCTAATTTATTTAAGGGGTCATCCCTAAAACCCTCCAATTATAACTTGTTTAGCGTGGCCCTTCAGACAAGATGTCATGGAAGTTACATTTTCGATTCAAAATTGATTGATATGTTTGCGTATCTTTTTGGAACCCCTGAATGGTTTTGTAATACAGTCATCTTGGGAAATGGCGGCTGGGAATGTAAAAACCTTTTGTTAGGGAAAATCGTTTCATCAGCAACCTTAAGTACCCGGTTGACTAGTTTAATTTAGCCTCAGAAATCTTGGCGCCACAAAATGTAATCGAAACGCTCATTAAAAGAAAAATTAACTTTTTATAGAAAAAAGGGGTGATTTTTGCCAAAACGTGTAATACAAACACGCGTGTGACGTAAGTTTTGGTTTGGGGAATAGTGATATCGAATTTTCGAGAAAAAAAAGCTTAAAAAGTGTATGAAACAAAGGCAAAACTTAATATTTTGTGACGAACTCCATTACGAGATTAACAATTAACTTTGTTGAAAATCGACCAAACGTAATGGCATTTAAACGATTTGTAACGCAACCCTCTTTATAGGAGAATTCAGTCTTAAAAAGGGTAAATATTCCCGTACAAAATCCATTACTTTCCATGTTTTAACCTTTCCAAGAAAAAATCTTCTAATCTGGACTTTAATATTGATTAGATTAATTACTTATTCATCATTTTCATTTCAGTTACCCTGGCAACAGAAACATTAGCGAGAGTGTTTGGTTAACAAAAAAGGCTTTGAAAATGATATTATAGATTCATTGGGAAAACTCTGTCCTCTACATGACTGGACATACCTTACACGCCAAAACGGTATTCAAAGGAGAGTAGTAAATTGTCTCGAAATTTGATAGACTTGACCTTAACAAGATTGTTTGTACTATGGTCTTTGAATTTCGGATTTTACAAGCTATGGCTTAAGTGGAGCCCAAAACGGCACTCAACGAAATCAAATTTCTTGGAAATAATCGATATTTCAAATACAGGTATACAATTTGCATTTTCAAAATATGTTATTTATCCTTGATAAATTGATCAATAGGTTCGCCAATGAGACTGAAAAAACCTACGTGACACTTGGTGTTAGTTTATAATCACTCGTTCGCGATATTGAAGCGAGACTTGAAAAATCTCTCGGAAATAAGATTGATTTTCTTGATGACAATTTCACTTTCATTTCTTATCAGAAAAAAATGGAACGTAAAAAGCAACGCAACCCAGTTCGAAATGATGGCGGATTACTTAAAACGATCCCTGAACATGAAGTAAATTCCATACTTTGTACTTTATTAAACGACTATTAATTGGGGCGAGCGAGAAAGAATCGCCTTAAGGCGCTCCTTTGACTTTGACATAATAGTTCTGAGAAAACTGAAAAATTCGAAGTTGAGATTATAGACAAAAATATATGAAGAATTCTTCAATTGTAATCTCAACTATCTCTCAGAAACGAATATCATTCAGTTTATGAACACTCGTGAGGTTATGTTAAGGTCATTATAAATTCATTTTGCCGATTCAATTTTACAGGGTCAAGTGGGAAACCGTTGCCAATTCTGCAAAAATGGTAGTAAGTAATTTTACATCAATATTAAAACGTTATGATTAAATATCGAATAACTTAGTATAAACTCAGACCACCTACCCATGGACAGGCATGCGGATAGGGAGCTAGGTTAGGAAAGTGTAACGCGTGAATAAAGCGCCGCGGTGGCGGCTACTGGAAATTCATCTCCTCAAACAGACTCACATGTCGTATAAAATATTAATTCTTTCCTGCTCCGTCGAGAACAGTGGCCAAAAATCTTATAAATGTGACTAAACCTAAAAGTGAGTGAACCTTTATCATTCGTTAATTTTTAATTCATCTCATTAAAGATTTATAAACGTTATATCTATAATAGTTTAGTAAATATAACTCTGGGTTACTTTATAAGACGAATATAATATTAAGCCTTGGCCAAAAATTGTTTCTTATTATTTAAGCTCAGGCTAGTTTCCTTTTCTTTGGGGAGGAAGGCTTATTTGTGATTTATTATTGTGTATCATATTTAAAGAACTAATGTGTTTAATAAATTATAGAATACAAATGGAGACTCTTATTGCGCCTATTGGGCCAAACAAATGTTTTTGGGAAATTGTTGAAGGTAGCGAAAAATTTTACTAAACTTTTTTGCTTGTTTTACTAAAAAAATTTTAAGTTTAGATACAATATCAAATGAATCCAAATATTTAAATATTGTTAAGAATGGTCTCTTCCATTTGAGAGAGCTTACAGAAATAAACTATGAAGCTGGAATGGCTTCAGCCCTTAAAGATTTGGCGTTTACCCCAAATTTTGACTTATTCCTTCCGGCTAAGTGCAAGCTATCTGAACATTTTTCTCTTCTCACCAATCTTACAAAAAACAACTATAGAACAGAAACTAAAACAATACTGAATGGGAATGATATCGAACAAATTCTAATTGGCATTATTCAGGTATGATATCTGGAAAATGGGTTTTGTAAATGGAATTTGAGATGAAAATATTTTGATAGGGTATTGTTCCGCAATCCACTACAAAATATGATGTGAGGCATTTGGCTCAATCTATTTTAATTCGAATACTAGAGGAAATTCTAGCTTCTGCCACCAAACAAGACAACGACCTATACGAACTGGAGCATGATGAGTTAACTTCTGACCCTTACGGTCCAGACTTACGAGAAAATTATGATCCCGAGGCTGTCCATTATGTTGCTGGATCGGTGATACATGGATTAATAAAGTCGCTTCCCTTGGAAATTAAGAAAATTGTGAAAGAAAAGATGGAAGCCACCGTCACGAAGTCTAGATATGGAGACTGGACGAGAATTAAAAACAGAGGAGGGCTAATAGATGTAAATGACACCGTTACAAATTTTTTCACACTTCTTTTATCCATCTCGGATAAGTATATTTCTCCAAAAAATCGTCGTTTTCCCTCGGGGACAAAACAGAAAATAACGCAAGAAATTACAAAAAACGAAGAGGTTTTAAAGCAATGGGATAATATTTGGGAAGATTTTCAAACTGAGAAAAAGTATTCAAGCTTAAAAATTGTGATAGATAAGGGGAGGTACTAATTTGCCAATAAATTTTTTACAAACTTTTTTTACAAACTTGCCAATACTAGTTGTGACTTACCCCTCGGAAAGTTTGCAAAAAACTTATACTAATTTGCCCATACTTTCAAAATTTTTTTACAAACTTGCCAATAGAAAAGTTTGTAAAATCTTATACTAATTTACCCATAATTTTTTTCTTTTTTTTTACAAACTTGCCAAAAGAATTTTACAAATTAACAAATAATAGGTGGAAATCACAAAGGTCAAAGACTATGTGACCACTTACCCACCGTCGTCTGCTTAGAACTACGGCTTATGAGAAATTAAAGAAGTATATCTTAATTGCTTAACTTTTAATTGAAAAAATGTAGAAAAACACTGTAAAGTTAACTTTTAATCGAAATAATGTAGAAAAACATTGTAAAGTTAATAATTTTACAAACTGTTAAAAAAATCTTAGCATTTTTGAGTTTCTAAGACTTTATGCATAAGTTCTATGACAAAGGAGTTTTCCTCCATGGGAAAGGTACTAATTAGTCTCTAAATTTAATTAAATATTATAACTTGGTATTATTTACGTTTTCATGGGATTTAATGGTGAAAAAGAAACGAAAAGTGAATTTGCCAGTACTTTTAAATTTTTACAAACTTTTCAAGAAATGAGTTTTCCTCCATGAAAATGGTACTAACTTGTGTCTAAAGTTAATTAAGTATTATTATTAATTATTATTTACCGTTTCCGTAGGAGTTTATTGGAAAAAAGACAAAATTCTAATTTGCCACTACTTTTAAAAACTTCGCCAGAAATGAGTTTTTCTCCATGGAAATGGTACCAATTAGTGTCTAAAATTAATTAAAGATTATTATTAATTATTATTTACCGTTTTCATAGGATTTCATTTGAAAAAAGACAATATTATAATTTGCCACTACTTTTAAAAACAACTCCAGAAACGAGTTTTCCTCCATGGAAATGGTACCAATTAGTGTCTAAAATTAATTAAAGATTATTATTAATTATTATTTACCGTTTTCATTTGATTTCATTAGAAAAAAGACAATATTATAATTTGCCACTACTTTTAAAAACCACTCCAGAAACGAGTTTTCCTCCATGGAAATGGTACCAATTAGTGTCTAAAATTAATTAAAGATTATTATTAATTATTATTTACCGTTTTCATAGGATTTCATTTGAAAAAAGACAATATTATAATTTGCCACTACTTTTAAAAACCACTCCAGAAACGAGTTTTCCTCCATGGAAATGGTACCAATTAGTGTCTAAAATTAATTAAAGATTATTATTAATTATTATTTACCGTTTTCATTTGATTTCATTAGAAAAAAGACAATATTATAATTTGCCACTACTTTTAAAAACAACTCCAGAAACGAGTTTTCCTCCATGGAAATGGTACCAATTAGTGTCTAAAATTAATTAAAGATTATTATTAATTATTATTTACCGTTTTCATAGGATTTCATTTGAAAAAAGACAATATTATAATTTGCCACTACTTTTAAAAACCACTCCAGAAACGAGTTTTCCTCCATGGAAATGGTACCAATTAGTGTCTAAAATTAATTAAAGATTATTATTAATTATTATTTACCGTTTTCATAGGATTTCATTTGAAAAAAGACAATATTATAATTTGCCACTACTTTTAAAAACAACTCCAGAAACGAGTTTTCCTCCATGGAAATGGTACCAATTAGTGTCTAAAATTAATTAAAGATTATTATTAATTATTATTTACCGTTTTCATTTGATTTCATTAGAAAAAAGACAAAAATTGAATTTGCCACTACTTTTAAATTTTTACAAACTTCTCCAGAAACGAGTTTTCCTCCATGGAAATGGTACCAATTAGTGTCTAAAATTAATTAAAGATTATTATTAATTATTATTTACCGTTTTCATTGGATTTCATTAGAAAAAAGACAAAAATTGAATTTGCCACTACTTTTAAAAACCACTCCAGAAACGAGTTTTCCTCCATGGAAATGGTACCAATTAGTGTCTAAAATTAATTAAAGATTATTATTAATTATTATTTACCGTTTTCATAGGATTTCATTGAAAAAAGACAATATTATAATTTGCCACTACTTTTAAAACCACTCCAGAAACGAGTTTTCCTCCATGGAAATGGTACCAATTAGTGTCTAAAATTAATTAAAGATTATTATTAATTATTATTTACCGTTTTCATAGGATTTCATTTGAAAAAAGACAAATTATAATTTGCCACTACTTTTAAAAACAACTCCAGAAACGAGTTTTCCTCCATGGAAATGGTACCAATTAGTGTCTAAAATTAATTAAAGATTATTATTAATTATTATTTACCGTTTTCATAGGATTTCATTAGAAAAAAGACAAAAATTGAATTTGCCACTACTTTTAAAACCAACTCTCCAGAAACGAGTTTTCCTCCATGGAAATGGTACCAATTAGTGTCTAAAATTAATTAAAGATTATTATTAATTATTATTTACCGTTTTCATTGGATTTCATTAGAAAAAAGACAAAAATTGAATTTGCCACTACTTTTAAAAACCACTCCAGAAACGAGTTTTCCTCCATGGAAATGGTACCAATTAGTGTCTAAAATTAATTAAAGATTATTATTAATTATTATTTACCGTTTTCATAGGATTTCATTTGAAAAAAGACAAAATTGAATTTGCCACTACTTTTAAAAACCACTCCAGAAACGAGTTTTCCTCCATGGAAATGGTACCAATTAGTGTCTAAAATTAATTAAAGATTATTATTAATTATTATTTACCGTTTTCATTGGATTTCATTTGAAAAAAGACAATATTATAATTTGCCACTACTTTTAAAAACAACTCCAGAAACGAGTTTTCCTCCATGGAAATGGTACCAATTAGTGTCTAAAATTAATTAAAGATTATTATTAATTATTATTTACCGTTTTCATTGGATTTCATTAGAAAAAAGACAAAAATTGAATTTGCCACTACTTTTAAAACCACTCCAGAAACGAGTTTTCCTCCATGGAAATGGTACCAATTAGTGTCTAAAATTAATTAAAGATTATTATTAATTATTATTTACCGTTTTCATAGGATTTCATTAGAAAAAAGACAAAATTGAATTTGCCACTACTTTTAAAACACTCCAGAAACGAGTTTTCCTCCATGGAAATGGTACCAATTAGTGTCTAAAATTAATTAAAGATTATTATTAATTATTATTTACCGTTTTCATTGGATTTCATTAGAAAAAGACAAAAATTGAATTTGCCACTACTTTTAAAAACAAACTCTCCAGAAACGAGTTTTCCTCCATGGAAATGGTACCAATTAGTGTCTAAAATTAATTAAAGATTATTATTAATTATTATTTACCGTTTTCATTGGATTTCATTAGAAAAAAGACAAAATTGAATTTGCCACTACTTTTAAAAACCACTCCAGAAACGAGTTTTCCTCCATGGAAATGGTACCAATTAGTGTCTAAAATTAATTAAAGATTATTATTAATTATTATTTACCGTTTTCATAGGATTTCATTTGAAAAAAGACAAATTATAATTTGCCACTACTTTTAAAAACAACTCCAGAAACGAGTTTTCCTCCATGGAAATGGTACCAATTAGTGTCTAAAATTAATTAAAGATTATTATTAAATTATTTTACCGTTTTCATTGGATTTCATTAGAAAAAAGACAAAATTTGAATTTGCCACTACTTTTAAAAACCACTCCAGAAACGAGTTTTCCTCCATGGAAATGGTACCAATTAGTGTCTAAAATTAATTAAAGATTATTATTAATTATTATTTACCGTTTTCATAGGATTTCATTTGAAAAAAGACAAATTATAATTTGCCACTACTTTTAAAAACAACTCCAGAAACGAGTTTTCCTCCATGGAAATGGTACCAATTAGTGTCTAAAATTAATTAAAGATTATTATTAATTATTATTTACCGTTTTCATAGGATTTCATTAGAAAAAAGACAAAAATTGAATTTGCCACTACTTTTAAAAACACTCCAGAAACGAGTTTTCCTCCATGGAAATGGTACCAATTAGTGTCTAAAATTAATTAAAGATTATTATTAATTATTATTTACCGTTTTCATAGGATTTCATTAGAAAAAAGACAAAAATTGAATTTGCCACTACTTTTAAAAACAACTCCAGAAACGAGTTTTCCTCCATGGAAATGGTACCAATTAGTGTCTAAATTAATTAAAGATTATTATTAATTATTATTTACCGTTTTCATTGGATTTCATTAGAAAAAAGACAAAATTGAATTTGCCACTACTTTTAAAACAACTCTCCAGAAACGAGTTTTCCTCCATGGAAATGGTACCAATTAGTGTCTAAAATTAATTAAAGATTATTATTAATTATTATTTACCGTTTTCATTGGATTTCATTAGAAAAAAGACAAAATTGAATTTGCCACTACTTTTAAAAACCACTCCAGAAACGAGTTTTCCTCCATGGAAATGGTACCAATTAGTGTCTAAAATTAATTAAAGATTATTATTAATTATTATTTACCGTTTTCATAGGATTTCATTTGAAAAAAGACAATATTATAATTTGCCACTACTTTTAAAAACAACTCCAGAAACGAGTTTTCCTCCATGGAAATGGTACCAATTAGTGTCTAAAATTAATTAAAGATTATTATTAATTATTATTTACCGTTTTCATAGGATTTCATTAGAAAAAAGACAAAAATTGAATTTGCCACTACTTTTAAAAACCACTCCAGAAACGAGTTTTCCTCCATGGAAATGGTACCAATTAGTGTCTAAAATTAATTAAAGATTATTATTAATTATTATTTACCGTTTTCATAGGATTTCATTAGAAAAAAGACAAAATTGAATTTGCCACTACTTTTAAAAACACTCCAGAAACGAGTTTTCCTCCATGGAAATGGTACCAATTAGTGTCTAAAATTAATTAAAGATTATTATTAATTATTATTTACCGTTTTCATTGGATTTCATTTGAAAAAAGACAAAATTATGATTTGCCACTACTTTTAAAACAACTCCAGAAACGAGTTTTCCTCCATGGAAATGGTACCAATTAGTGTCTAAAATTAATTAAAGATTATTATTAATTATTATTTACCGTTTTCATTGGATTTCATTAGAAAAAAGACAAAAATTGAATTTGCCACTACTTTTAAAACCACTCCAGAAACGAGTTTTCCTCATGGAAATGGTACCAATTAGTGTCTAAATTAATTAAAGATTATTATTAATTATTATTTACCGTTTTCATAGGATTTCATTTGAAAAAAGACAATAATTAATTTGCCACTACTTTTAAAAACAACTCCAGAAACGAGTTTTCCTCCATGGAAATGGTACCAATTAGTGTCTAAAATTAATTAAAGATTATTATTAATTATTATTTACCGTTTTCATAGGATTTCATTTGAAAAAAGACAAAAATTGAATTTGCCACTACTTTTAAAACAACTCCCAGAAACGAGTTTTCCCCATGGAAATGGTACCAATTAGTGTCTAAAATTAATTAAAGATTATTATTAATTATTATTTACCGTTTTCATAGGATTTCATTAGAAAAAAGACAAAATTGAATTTGCCACTACTTTTAAAAACCACTCCAGAAACGAGTTTTCCTCCATGGAAATGGTACCAATTAGTGTCTAAAATTAATTAAAGATTATTATTAATTATTATTTACCGTTTTCATAGGATTTCATTAGAAAAAAGACAAAATTATAATTTGCCACTACTTTTAAAAACAACTCCAGAAACGAGTTTTCCTCCATGGAA